>CAMRHE010000928.1:0-333786 GCA_947044405.1 Leptodactylus fallax
TTGTTTTTTTTTTTTATTTTTCAGATTGCCCAGAAACCTGATGATGAGCGCCATGTATGGCTGGCCTGGTGGTGATAAACGGCGCTGCTCCTCCTTCTAGGAACCCATTTTGCCAAACTGAGGGGGGGGTGACAAAGACCAGGATTCGAATCGCAACGTCCTGGCGTGTCTTGTCCTCTCGAAGAGTCTGTGCATGGAGTGCCATTACCAAGCCTCACCCCAGCAGGTGTTGATGTGGGCAGGATGAATGCGGCACCATGATGATGGCATCGAAAACAAGATGTGCGGGTGCCCACGATAGCATCGATGTGGTGGGCTTGTCCGGCACAGAAAAGGAGTAAGGGCAAAGTGGCATCGGGAAGTCATGTCTGTGCAACCGATTTGTACGACCCAGTGCGGATGACTTCCACTTGGACCACACATCCGTCCTTAGCACTAGTGATTTTGGGGGCCGTGTCGTGAACAATGACCACTTCTTGTACTGGGGGGAGGTTGCCAGACGCTTGAAGATTGTGTGGAATGCAAGGTGCATGTAGTGGAACAGACAGAGTTTATAGATGACCAGACTTTCAGCCTCATCGCAGTACGGCGCTGCAGCCATACATCAAGCGAGCTGGCATCCAGTAAACTTGCCTCTGCCGAGAAACTCATGGTCAGACTGCTAGGACTGAGCAGGACTTTGAGCAGAAACAGATGCCCGAGGGTAAACTGCTGATAGATGGCTTTTTGCTGTGTGTGGACGTCAGTCGTGGCATGAATAGGAACTTTGACGACCAACTTAAGTTTGTGTCTAACCTATACACTCAACTTGCCAAGACCAAGAAGCCAATTGTATTGGTCCTGACCAAATGTGATGAAGGGAGGAGCGATACATCCGGGATGCTCATGGGTTTGCACCAAAGAATTTGCAGGTGGTGGAGACTTGAAGAGGTCCAATGTCAATGTGGATTTGGCCTTTACTGCCCTCATACAGCTGATAGACAAAAGCCGCGGCAAGTCCAAGATTATTCCTTACTTTGAGGCGTTGAAGCAGCAGAGCCAGCAGAGTGCAGCTGCCAAAGACAAGTATGAATGGCTGGTGGGACCGAGTAGTCAAGTCACACAATGAAACGTGGCTGAACGTTAGCCGGCGCATGCAGAGCTGCAGTGAGTATCAGGATTATGTGTACTTGGAAGGTACCGATAAAGCCAAGAAGCTATTTCAGCAGCACATCCATCGGCTCCGGCAGGACCATATTGAACGCCGCCGTAAGGTTTACTTGTCAGTTCTCCCCCATGCATTAGATGTCCTCGTGCCTGACCTTGATGAAATAGACCATCTGAGCTGCCTCAAAGCAGCCAAACTGTTAGAATCAAAGCCTGACTTCTCCCATTGGTTTGTGGTTCTTGAGGACACCCCATGGGATTTCACCAGTCACATGACAATATGGATGATGAGCGGATACCGTACGATATTATGGAAACTGCGCTGGCAGCAGAAGTTTATTGCAGTCATCTTGAAAAGCTAAGAAATGCAAGAAAGAAAGCAGAGATGAGAAAGAAAGCCTTCAAAGAAAACCTGTCTGCATCTCCATTCATCACTCCCGGAAAGCCCTGGGAGGAGGCTCGCAGTTTTATTATGAGTGAGGAATTTTATCAGTGGTTGGAAAAGTCAGTCTATATGGACATATATAGTAAGCACCAGAAAGAGATCATTGATAAAGCCAAGGAAGAGTTCCAGGAGCTTCTGCTGGAGTATTCAAGTTGTTCTATGAGCTGGAACTAGATGCCAAGCCCAGCAAAGAGAAAATGGGGGTCATCCAGGGAAGTTCTAGGTGAGGAGCAGCGCTTCAAAGCTCTGCAGAAGCTGCAGGCCGAGCAAGACGCCCTAATCCTTAAACACATTCACTTTGTCTATCATCCCACAAAAAGACACTTGCCCCAGTAACCCTTCAGTGTAGACACCAAAATAGAGCAGCTTATCAGCTCCAGTGCCCTTACCCCTATGATCGTCTCTATAAAGATCCAAATGTGGATAGAATCAACCTGGTGATCCTTGGCAAGGATGGTTTGGCTCGAGAACTTGCTAATGAGATCCATGCCCTTTGCACCAATGATGACAAGTATGTGGTCGTGGGAAGATGTATGAGTTGTCTTTACGTCCCATTGAGGGCAACGTGCGGCTGCCTGTCAATTCATTTCAGACCTCGACCTTTATGCCTCACGGATGCCTCTGCCTTTACAACTCCAAAGAGTCTTTGTCCTATGTCGTAGAGAGTATTGAGAGAAAAACCGGGAGTCCAGTCTAGGACGGAAGGACAACCACTTGCTCAACTTACCCCTTACCTTAATACTTGTCAACCGCAGAGGTGACACAAGTGGAGAAACTGCACATAGCCTCATTCAGCAGGGTCATCAAATAGCCAGCAAGTTGCAGTGCTTTTTCCTAGATGCTGCCTCTACTGGCCTGGGCTATGGTCGCAACATAAAACGAGAAGCAGATCAGTCAGATTCTGCGGTTTCTTCTAGAGTCCAAGAAAAACCTGAACCTTGTGAGCTCCTCCCCAAGTATCAAGGATCTGGTTGACTGTGACCTGCGTATAGTTATGTGCTTGATGTGTGGAGACCCCTTTAATATGGAGGAGGTCCCGAACGTTCTTGAAGCCTCATACGTATCGGCCATCACAGTTTGGGGTTGGTGGTTCGGTGCTGCTTGACTTGCCATTAGGTAGTCAGAAGCGTCGTCTGGAGCTGCTGATCTTGTCCTATCACGCCTCATTCAACATTCGCAAGACAAAACTGGTACATGGTTATGGTGTTCTACGCAGCGAAGCGCCGTGCCTCCCTGGCCATGCTGCGGGCCTTCCTCTGTGAAGTACAAGACATTGTTCCTGTTCAACTTGTTGCCTTGACCGAGGGTCCTGTTAATCTCTTGGATAACCTCACCAGAGACCAGCTGACCGAAGGAGAGGAGATCGCTCAAGACATTGAAGGCAAATTCCTGAATTTACAGTGTGGACAGGCCCAACCCAAGCTAGACATGTTCTACTCTTTCTTTAAAGATGTTGTCGAGAAGAAAGTCATCATCGAAGCATCGCACATGTATGACAACACAGCAGAAGCGTGTAGCACTACAGGAGGAGGTTTCTAGCTCCCCTCGCGCAGGTTCTCCTCTCTGCAATTCCCACTTGCCAGACTCTGAGGAAGATCTAGGACCCCTCTCCCCAGCACATCCTCCCTTGAGATGATGAGTCTGGCCGCACCTTCTAGAGACCATTCTAGATGACAAAGCAGAGTCTTCTCCTTATCTCTGTTTGAGCACCTTAGAGAGCAAACTGAACAACAAGGTACCTCCCCTTAAACAAAGCTCACCCTTTACCTAACCCTGGGTCCCGAGACGGGCACAGAAGGTCCTTAACCCTATCGCTTGCCACCATCTGACGCCTTTGACGGGGCAGACTCAAGCGGAACCTATAGACTCAGTTGTGAAACCGAGAAACCAGGAAGAGAACATTTACTCGGTGCCTCATGACAGCACACAAGGAAAAATAATACTATCCGCAACGCTATCAAGCCGTACGTCTAACGGCAGTGGAACGGTTCAGACAGTGACATGGACACTAACCTCTTGAGCCAACCAGGAAGCATCCATCGTGACCAAACCTTACTCTACCGACCAAGTGTCCAAACTGGAAATTCTCTAGTTATCGGAGCAGCTTCAGTGTGGGCAGTGATGTGATGACCCGGCCCCATCGAAGAAAGGATGAAGACATTGAAACACAGGGACCAAAAGACAACACTAAATTCCTATGAGGCAGATGGGAGGATCCAAAGAGGAAATTTCGTAAGTCTAGGAGAACCACTAAGGTATACGGTAAGCACACATTTTACATAGGACAGCTAAGCTATTCTACTTACATCATGCTAACTGTCACTGTAGAGCCCAAATCAAATTGATTGTAGGAATTTTCTATCTTTTTTTTTAATTATTTATTTTTTTTTTTTTTTTTTTTATTTTTCAGCAGAATAGTGAGCGCAGCTCTGAGTATAATACAGAATAAGTAATGTAATGTATGTATACAGTGACTGTACCAGTAGAATAGTGAGTGTAGCTCTGATGTATATTATACAGGATAAGTAATGTAATGTATGTACACTTGACTTTACCAGCAGAATAGTGAGTGCAGCTCTGGAGTATAATCGTGTACTCAGATCTACAGATAAGTAATGTAATGTATGTATACAGTGATTACCAGCAGAATAGTGAGTGTACTCTAGAGTATAATACAGGATAAGTAATGTAATGTATGTACACTGTGACTTACCAGCAGAATAGTGAGTGTAGCTCTGAGTATAATACGATGTAACTCATCATATAGAATAAGTAATGTAATGTATGTACACTGTGATGTACCAGTAGAATAGTGAGTGTAGCTCTGGAGTATAATACAGGATTAACTCAGATAGTAATATAAGTAATGTACTGTATTACACAGTGATTACCAGTAGAATAGTGAGCGCAGCTCTGAGTATAATACAGGATGTAACTCAGGATCAGATATTATATAGTACAGGATAAGTAATGTAATTAAATAAAAATATATATAAAATAATAATGTATGTACACAGTGATCATTAGTAGAATAGTGAGTGCAGCTCTGAGTATAATACAGGATGTAACTCAGATCAGTATAGGATAAGTAATGTAATGTATGTACAGTGATTACCAGTAGAATAGTGAGCGCAGCTCTGAGTATAATACATGATGTAACTCAGGATCAGTACATGATAAGTAATGTAATGTATGTACATATTGACTTACCAGGAGAATAGTGAGTGAGCTCTGAGTATAATACAGGATGTAACTCAGGATCAGTATAGGATAAGTAATGTAATGTATGTATACAGTGACTGTACCAGTAGAATAGTGAGTGAGCTCTGGAGTATAATACAGGATGTAACTCAGATCAGTACATGATTAAGTAATGTGAGTATGTATATAGTGACTTACCAGTAGAATAGTGAGTAGCTCTGAGTATAATACAGATGTAACTCAGGATTAGTACAGGATAAGTAATGTAATGTATGTATTAGTGACTCATAGTAGAATATGAGTGACTCTTTACATAATACAGGATAAGTAATGTAATTATTATACAGTGATTACCAGTAGAATAGTGAGCGTAGCTCTGAGTATAATACAGGATAAGTAATGTAATGTATGTATACAGTAATTAACAAGAAAATTATTAAGGGAGGCTTAAGTATAATAAGATAAGTAATGTAATGTATGTATATTTGACTTACCAGTAGAATAGTGAGTGCAGCTCTGGAGTATAATACAGATAGATGTAATAATATAAGGAGTATAATAAGGATAAGTAATGTAATGTATGTATACAGTGATGTATTAGTAGAATAGTGAGTGTAGCTCTGGAGTATATATAGATAAGTAATTAATGTATTACACTTGACTTACCAGTAGAATAGTGAGCGAGCTCTGAGTATAATACAGGATGTAACTCAGGATCAGTACAGGATAAGTAATGTAATGTATGTATACAGTGATCATTAGTAGAATAGTGAGCGTAGCTCTGAGTATAATACAGGATGTAATTTAATTCTAGTATAATACAGGATAAGTAATGTAATGTATGTATACAGTGATGTACCAGTAGAATAGTGAGTGAGCTCTAAGTATAATACAGGATTAATCAGATCATACAGATAAGTAATGTAATGTATTAACAGTGATTACTAGTAGAATAGTGAGTGAGCTCTGAGTATAATACAGGATGTAACTCAGATCAGTAAGGATAAGTAATGTAATGTATTATACAGTGATTACCAGTAGAATAGTGAGCGAGCTCTGAGTATAATAAGGATGTAACTCAGGATCAGTACAGGATAAGTAATGTAATGTATGTATACAGTGATGTACCAGTAGAATAGTGAGTGTAGCTCTGAGTATAATAAAATAGATAATAATGTAATGTATGTACATAGTGATTACCAGCAGAATAGTGAGTGAGCTCTGAGTATAATACAGAATGTAACTCAGGATCAGTACAGGATAAGTAATGTAATGTATGTATACAGTGATGCATTAGTAGAATAGTGAGTGAGCTCTGGAGTATAATACATAAGTAATGATAATAATGTAATGTATTACACAGTGATCATCAGTAGAATAGTGAGTGCAGCTCTGAGTATAATACAGGATATAACTCAGGAACAGTACAGGATAAGTAATGTAATGTATTACACAGTGATGTACCAGTAGAATAGTGAGCGCAGCTCTGAGTATAATACAGGATAAGTAATGTAATGTATGTACACAGTGATCATTAGTAGAATAGTGAGTACAGCTCTGGATATAAATGTAATACAGGATAAGTAATGTAATGTATGTACACTGTGACTTACTAGCAGAATAGTGAGCGAGCTCTGGAGTATAATCAATTAACTCAGATCAGTACAGATAAGTAATTAAATGTATACAGTGATCAACAGTAGAATAGTGAGTAAGCTCTGAGTATAATACAGAATAAGTAATGTAATGTATGTACACTGTGACTGTACCAGCAGAATAGTGAGTGTAGCTCTGGAGTATAATACAGGATTAATCAATCATACAGATAATAATGTAATGTATGTACACAGTGATTATTAGTAGTATAGTGAGTATTTGGAGTATAATACAGGATGTAACTCAGATCATACAGGATAAGTAATGTAATGTATTACACAGTGATCATTAGTAGAATAGTGAGTGAGCTCTGGAGTATAATACAGGATGTAATTTAAATGCTCTGGATTAATACAGGATAAGTAATGTAATGTATGTATACAGTGATGTACCAGCAGAATATAGTGAGCTCTGAGTATAATAGGGTATAATAATGATAATAATGTAATGTATGTATACAGTGATGTATTAGTAGAATAGTGAGTGTAGCTCTGAGTATAATACATGATGTAACTCAGGATCAGTACAGGATAAGTAATGTAATGTATGTATACAGTGATGTACTAGTAGAATAGTGAGTGTAGCTCTGGAGTATAATACAATGTAATCAGATCATAAGATAAGTAATGTAATGTATGTATACAGTGACTGCACTAGCAGAATAGTGAGTATAGCTCTGGAGTATAATCAATTAACTCAATCAGTACAGGATAAGTAATGTAATGTATTACACAGTGATGTACCAGTAGAATAGTGAGTGAGCTCTGAGTATAATACAGGATAATAATGTAATGTATTACACATATCACACAAATAGTGATAGTCTGATATAATACAGATAAGTAATGTAATTATTAACAGATTACCACAATATATCACCTGTTTACAGGATAAGTAATGTATATGTACAGTGACTGCACCAGCAGAATAGTGAGTGCAGCTAATAGTGAGTGCAGCTCTGGAGTATAATACAGGATGTAACTCAGGATCAGTACAGGATAAGTAATGTAATGTATGTACACAGTGACTGTACCAGCAGAATAGTGAGTGCAGCTCTGGAGTATAATACAGGATGTAACTCAGATCAGTACAGGATAAGTAATGTAATGTATGTACACAGTGACTGTACCAGCAGAATAGTGAGTGCAGCTCTGGAGTATAATACAGGAATATAACTCAGGATCAATAGACAGGATAAATAATGTAATGTATGTATACAGTGACTTGTACTAGTATAATATTGAGTGACAGCATTCTAGAGTATAATACAGATGTAACTCAGGATCAGTACAGGATAAGTAATGTAATGTATGTACACAGTGACTGTACCAGTAGAATATTGAGTACAGCTCTGGAGTATAATACAGGATAATAATTAATTATTAAATATTATATAAATATATATTTTATTTTAATACAGGATAAGTAATGTAATGTATGTACACAGTGACTGTACCAGCAGAATAGTGAGTGCAGCTCTGGATTAATACAATAATAATTAAATTATAAAAAAAAATAGTATAATACAGGACTAGTATAGTTATTGTAGTGCGGTTGTTTTTGTGTCTTTCATATCTTATTGTTTGTTTATTTTTTTTTTCCTGTCAGAAACGTGTCCTTAAAATCCGTCCACCATTAACCAAACAGACGGGGAGAGCAACTATTTTTGAGTGCCTCTGCTGAATGTTGTGACTCTTGACAGGCCTATCCCTGTGTTCATCGAGAAGTGTGTGGAGTATATTAGAAACCACAGGTGAGGGGGGGCCCTGATTTCTGGCTATATTTGCACTGTGACCTGATCTCCATCACGCAGTCACTTTTCCACTCAGCTCTGTGTAATTGTTCGCGCCTTTCCATCTGTGCCTTTGTCTGGCACTGGATTGGATTTCCCCTCTTTTTGTATTTTTTGGAGATTTTATTTTTGCGTTCTATGACATTGAAACGTTGATAGTTTACTATAGCACATAATGATTGACTTCATATGTTATTTTCTCTGCCTCTCTCTCCCCCAGGAATGAGCACGGAGAAATTTATCGTGTCTGGGCAACAAGTCAGAGATGGACTCGTTGCAGAGACAGTTTGAAAAGGTGATGATGATGATGATGGTTTTTATGGTGATGATCTGTAACATGGTTTTCTCCCTCCCACCCTTTATCTTCACTCTATCCTTGTCGCTGCCTAAGGTTCCCCTCTTCTGGCCTCCCACCTCTCTTTCTTCTGGTATCTTTTTTTCCATCCATGCTGTTATTCCCATTAGTGAGGACACCCTCCTCCATTAGTGCTGCTAACTACTGTCCTGTCTCTGATCTGCCCTTCACGCTTGGTCTACTCTCTCACCTATTCCTCTGTCTTTCTGCCATCTTTCTGTCATTCTCCCCTTTGGTCACTAGAGCGGCCCCCACCCACAACTAGCACTTGTACCTTTTCTGTCTCCCCGATAACTGCGGAGCCCTCGCTCTTGTTTGAATCATTTGGTTGTCGCACAGATATGGCTGGTTTTGTTTGTTCCCTCTAAATGTAAAGCACCCTAAGAATTTTCCTGGCGCTATTTCCTAGTTATATGGACGATGGTGGTAGTAATAATAACAGGCTAGGATTCATCTTCTCCTCTCTGTCTCCTTCACAGATCACAACCTGACTTCAGAGGAGAAGGATTTTAGGAACACAGTAGCTGGAGCCTTGAAGAGTTTCTTTGGTGAGCTGCCGGATCCTCTGGTGCCGTATACTTACAGTCTGAGCTGGTGGAAGCCTACAGTAAGTAGTTGTGGCAGTGCATGACATGACTGGGTGATGCTACGGCATTTCATCCACCTACACCTATCGCTGGCGCCCATCAGATGGCCTTGCAAATAGTACAAACCGGCTGCATGTCTATTCATAGAAACACAAGGAAGGGTTAAAGAGGGTTGTCCGGTAAAACATTTTATATTTTAAGTAGGCCGGGAGAGGTGAAGAAATCAAAAAAAATCATATTCTCCTTTCCTGGTGCTCCGGTGTCTCCCAGCACGGTCTGGTCCTGCTGGTCCATTGTCGTCTCTGCGGAAGTCTCAGCCACACGCGAGGTGCAGCGGCCTCAGCCAAGGATATGTGACATCACTACCTGTGACGTCTCGGGTCACTTCCTGAGGCCAGTGATTTGCCTCAGCGCTCACGTGTGGCTGAGACTTCCACCAGAAGACGATAATGGACCGGCAGGACCGGACCGTCCACCGAAGGCGCCGATCGGCCTTAGCGGCGGGGATCTGCCGGAACACTGTGGACAGGTGAGGGAGGTGATGCTTTTTTTTTTCTTTTTCTTTTTCCCCCCCACCTTCCCCAGCCTGTTGAAAAAATACACTTGCCCAGACAACCTCTTTACATGTGCGCGAGGACGGATACCTCCTGTCAGCTGTGGACACCGAGAGGTAGAACAGGAGGGCGCCATCTATTGTGCCCCATTATCAGCAGGGCCGAAGAGTTGGAAGCTCCAAAATAAAGTTATTTATACTGTGTTAATATTGTAGAATTTTTTTCTAATTTACTTTCATAGGCATTTAATCAGTAGATTTTTTTTTTTGAATTAGAGATGCCGGGATGTGGTGTCATGGTGGGTTATATGTCATGATGGTGCAGTGGATGTGGCTATAGTCACACCCGTTTTCCACAGTTTTCATTGAAACTTGCTTGTCCTTGGTAGAAATCATGACCTAGAGCAGAAGCTTCAGGCGATGAAGGAACTTCTGAAGAAACTGCCGAAGGAAAACCAAGAGATCTTCCAACATGTCATCTCCCACCCTGAACCGGTCAGTGATTTCTGACTGTATGTGCGCCCTATTACCTGTGCACATGCTCTAATCTGTGTTTGCACGTTTGTCTGCACACAAGCACGCCTGTGACCGCTCTAGTGTGTCTCATTGTGTGTGAGTTCCATTGCACACTTAGTGTGTGCGTGCGCCCTATTGTGTTCTCTAGTAGTGTCTGTGTGTATGCCTATGCCCACTCCTAGTGTATTCACGCAGACCATACTCTATATTCCGGGGTTTGCTCTGCTGTGTGCGTATACCTGTGTGCGTGTGTGCAGGCATAGGCACATCTAGGAGCCCCCGCAGTGAGTGTGTGCGTGCGTGCGAGCGTGTGTGTGTGTGTGTGTGCGCGAGCCTGGGTGTCAGCCTGTGTGTGCACCTGTATTTAATCGAGTGAGTGTGCACACGTGTTGTCTCTTCTGCTCCTGACAATTGTTGCTCCCCCTCAGGTCAGCCAGCATCATCACACCAACCTGATGACCAGCGAGAACCTGTCCACCTGCTTCTTGGCCTACATTGATGCGCCCAGACTTCACTACCATGGTCGCTCTGACGGCAACCCGCACCTACCAGACAATCATTGAGCTCTTCATCCATCAGTGTCCGGGCACTTCTTCTACCAGCGCCCTCCAATGGACCTTCCCAGCCAAGTTCTCCCTCCACGCCCCCCCTCAACCCCTCCCTCCTAGTCTCCCCGTTAACCCCTGTGTCCCCAATGGAGAGCCTGCTGCTATCAGATCCAAGCATCCTGTGACCGTCCCTCCCCACAGCTTAGAGTCTCTCCCGGGGCAACGTCCGCCCCCCTCGGCCACTCGCTGACCTCTTGTGGAGGACTGGTGGCTTCACCTATGGGACCACTACAGATATAAGAGACTTGGAGTCTGAGCCCGGGATGGACCCTCCAGTGAAGAAAATGGGGGCATCGTGGTATGGCCATAGTGAGCGGGGCGTCCCTTGTACACTGTGCAAGGATCGTGAGTGGATACCTGTACACGGACTGTGTGACCTCCACATGGCAGAGGGACCCCGCTTCTGGGGGTGTTTGTGGATTACACCCTGGTCTGGATCACATCGCACCGTGAATTGTGGAACTGTGGGGACGCTCTCCCATTCCTCTGTGGCACTTAGTGCCCCTCCCCCCAACTTTAGGACACTAACCCCGAAAAGGACACAGAAATCACACTACATATCTTAGCACTTACAGAGCGCACATTAGGGTTAATGGGGGCTGCATGAGTTGTATGCTTTGTACATGATTACACGGAGAACACATGTGTGACATTGGCCGGAGACTCACACGCATGTTCATGTGTCTGATGGTTTAACCACTGCTGCTCCGGCTGCTTGCCTTTCATTTTCCTCTCTCTTTTTTTTAATTGGCGCCTCAGGCTTGTTGGCTCTGTGGTAACGGATCTCCTGAGGTGCCTTATTGCCCCGGCTCATTCTCATGTGTCTGACTATTTTATAGGCTGACCCTTTAAGGGTGAGATCACACCCCCCCCCCCCCCCCACCATTTTATCTGACGTGTCCTACTGATTCCTGTAACAGACGGCCCCCGCTTTTACTGACTCCACAATCCCCCCCCCCCCCCCCCCCCCCCTCTTTGTTGAGACACTAACTGTCCTTTAAGTGTTAAAATGTCCCTCCCGCTCAACCCGATGACCGAGCACCACACATAACAGACCCCCTCCTGCTAACTTAAATCCCCCACCCAGTGTGATTTTCCCTCCTCCACCCGGCAGATCTGGTTGGCGGGCCGCAGGGTGACTGGTTTGGGGTCAGTCTCACAGGATGTGAAGGGGAGCCCTGAACCCCCCATCCCGGGAGCTTGTCCATACCGTGTGAGGGAGGCCCCGCCGTGACTGGGGCCCCCATTACTTCCTGTTCTGTTTGGTCGCTGTCCGATGGTCGGGTCATTTTGTGCATGAGAATGTGATCCTTCCGGACGCCGGAATCGGGGCATTTGCTGCGAGTCTGCTCATTGTAATTGGAACAAACAGAGGGCCTTAATGTGATTTGTATTATAGCTAATAAATCTTGTTATAAACTCCCAGCGCCCCTGTTCTTCTGTGGCAGACTGACAACACCCTGGAAAGACCAGAATGTCAGACCTGGCTTAAAGGGGTGGTTCAGTATTGGAAGCACCTGGCTAATTTCTCCCGTCCACAGGTTGTGGGGTATTGCAGCTCAGCCCCATTCACTTCAATTGAGCTGTAATACAACAGACAACCATAGACCGCTGTGGCGCTGAAAAAAAGCAGCCATTTTTTCTGTTTCTGCAGGCCCACTCATTGACAACAAGCAGAGATCTTAAGGGTAAGGGACTAAACTCTCCAAGGTCTCTTCCTTACACTATGGTTCAGCCTTATTGAGCTCTGCCAGGGGTCTGGAGCCTAGCGCTCAGCCGCAGCAGGGCTCCCTAGTCTGTGCACTAATGAGATTGTAGGGGTCCCTGAAAACTCTGTACTAGGCTCCGGTCATCCCATTGGTGTCGCTCTAAGTGATTGTAGGGGACTGATGAGTTGTCATGTCAGAAGGGTTCCTAACAAGTGACCCAGGGTGGCAACCAGACTAGAAACCAGAGGTTGGACCCAAATAGAATCATGGAGGAAGTAAAGTGTCCAACAGTCCCCTTTAAGGCTGAGGCCTCACATTGCAGAAAACGCAGCTTTTTTTGTTGCTGATTTTGCTGCAGTTTTTTGAGCCAATGCTAGAATGGCTACAAAAGGAACGGAAATATATAGGGAAGTTCTTAGATTCTCCCTTCTGCTCAATCCACCCCTGGCTTTGGCTCAAGAAACTTCAGCAAAAGCTGCAACTTAAAAAAATCTGTGCTTCCGTAACGTCCTTCTGCAGAACCTACCTCCGGCTCCAGCCAGGGGAAATATCGGGCTCAAACAGATGTGTACAGCACTTCAGTGTGATAAGTGCCAATATATTGTGACAAACCCTCAGCTGTACAAGCAAGATTAGGTCAGGATGGGTTTCCCATGCACTGGATCTAAACAAGCAGGCCCTATTCACTTGCAGCAAGCAGTGATTCTGAAAATAGAGATTTCGCAAAACTGGAGCAATCGAGAAGAGGTGCGGCCTCCATAGCAATAGATCCGATCTCCGATCTTATTGGTGGAGGTGATCACTCTTCTTGTTCTTTAGTTTCAAGAAAATCCCCCAAAGTCTGTCTGAAGATAAAGTAGATCCATTCTCCTTCTCCCTCCTCCTCCTCCTCCTCCTCCTCCTCCTCCGCAATGTGCACATGAGCATCACCACTAGACCATGGAGCAATGGAAGACATTGCATGTTCTGATGGATCATGGACGACCTGGTGTGTCACTATCTGAGGAAGAGATAACAGCAGGGGGCGCTATGGGAAACAGGTGCGAGGCAGAGAAGGTGATGTTACGGGATATGGTGCGACATACAGATTTACTAAATATTGTATAGACAGAGTACCCCCTAAATGGCAGTGTCCTCTATCAGCAAGAATGGGCAACATGGCGGAGAGCTAAAGGTGGCCACTGGTCCAAATTTCCAGATCTCAATCTGATTGATCATTTGTGGGATCAATTCTGCTACATGGCGGCTGCAGCGAGCAATGTACAGGACTGACGGATCCAGATACTACAGGGACCTGCAGAGATCTAGTGCAGTCCAGGCCTGAAGAGAGAGCTATATATTATAGAGACGCTGCTGTACGCTGAGGAGACGTCACTTGTACATGCAATGAGTGTCCAGCAGGGGGCAGGCTTTGGTTGTTATTTCTACAGTCGAGCCATATAAGTAATAAAAATAACAAACAATAAAAGAAAGTGATCCCCAAGTCGTTCCCATGGTGATGATAGGTAGGCGTTGAGCCCGACCCCACCATCAGAGAGGCAGATTCTCCCAGACCCGAGCAAGCGGACATACACAAGAGATAAAAGTCATCCATCGATCAGAGAGGATCAAGTCGGCAACAAATGAGGTGAGGTCAGTTCAAAGAGGAAAAGTTGCACAAAATAGCAACTTCTTATGTCACTCTTATTACATCTACATATATATGGCCGACCATGGCAGAGATTTTCAGCGGCACAGATCACTTTATTGTCAGACAATTCTGCTGTCGGTCCTCGTGGTCTGTCACATTATTAAACCATTGTACAGAACTCCAGTCAGATTTGTGCCATGTATGGCCAGAGTCTGTGTGATCAGCTTCTGTTCTTGACTGCTTACTGATGTTTCCTTCATTGATGTTGCAGGCTCCTATGCCGTCTAGCCGTTTTTGTTCTTGCTCTTGAAGGGCTCAGCCTGCTGTTTTTAGCTGCAGATCAATAACCTTCTGCGCCTGGTCGTCTCCTCCTTCTGGTCACTTCCTTCATCTTCCTGGCGAGAGATGACGCTGACTGCTGCTCCACATGGATGACTAATCTCTGCGGCTAAACAGGTGACTGATCTCCAGATATAATCTGCCCCTACAGGAGAACAAACCTCAGCTTCACTGCTGCTCCTCCCTGCTCCAACCAATCACAAGCAAAGGCTCTGAGGCCGTGATGTGGGGCTGAAGCACGACCCCCGAGGATGCTGATGATGACCCTGGATTCAGGCCTGTGTATCTGGATGCCGCAGGCATCACACACATAGTTCTGTTCCTGGAAAATCTCAATAGAGACAAAGCACCTTTATTAGAGATGGGTGAAGCGATTTGTTCAGAGTCGGGTGCAACCTGAATATTCCAAATTGTTCGGTTTTTAATGAAAAGCGGCGAGAACAAAACTCAAATGGCTGCCACCACATGCATTGTGATGTAAAAACACAGAAGAGACGTGTCTGTGAGTCAGTGAGGACGTTCGGCATCGCGTGAATCAGCTGAAAGCTTCTTAGCTATTAGACAGCGGTATGGGCACCTTACAGTGCTGATGTCTACACAGTATAGAAGACTGTGCGGGCTCAAACACGAGGCATATCAGTAATGGTGGAAGTAGGGGATGGATGTGTTATATATCACTGCATGACCCAAAGCAATTACTTCATTTTCGTCAGCAATATACAGCACCTAGCGTAGAAGAACTTGTAATAGAGCTAGAGAATCTTAGGAGTAGGAGAAGTAGAGCAAAGTGTAGTCAGATGTAATAAATTAGAGGCTGATTAGTGCTAGAGATCACAGATAGGAGTGAGGGAGAATATCTGTGCTGTGAGAGCCAGCCTGTTGTGCTAATATAGAAAGACAATGGACAGTTAACCCATTCATTGCCAGCAGTCTGTTTGTCAAAGGCCATTTTGCAATAGAGCAGTTTGATATATGATTGTCCACAGAGTGTTTTACATTATTTTTACCGCCAAAATAATTGGGCAAGAATTAAAAAATGTTTCCATTAAATAGATACAAACTGCTGTTCTAACAGCAAAACACTGATTCCATCTACACTAGTCTGAAAAACCTCCTTTTCATTGCTGCCATAAAGGGATAATTTTGGTGTTTTTTCTTTTTTATTAAGTCAATTCTTCATCACTTCACTTTTTAATTGACATGCATGATAACAGTGCGCTACAAATTTTTCTTCAAGTTCTATAGTCGACATAATAAGAAGGAAAAAAAACAAAACAAAATAACCCCACCATTGCATTTTCCAATACCAGTGCAATGTTTGGAGGGAATTCTGCTCCAATAAAGGGATTTTTAATTTTTGGTAACTTTTTTTTTTTTTTTGAAAAGCCAATTCTTAATAACTCAATCAACAACAAGCCTGCAGCACTTCCAAATCACCAAAAAGGCCAATTTTTATATGAAAACCATTGCAGGGTAATTTTGGGGAGTTTTTTAAATGTTTAATTGCGTAAAAGCGAGTGTCAGCGCAGTGTATGGGTAAAGTCGGCGTTTGTATTTTCTACTTACTATCTGTTTTTCCATAGACATGCATGTCACTTTCACTTTGACAATAACTTTGGCTGTGTTTGCCTTAGAGGGCTAGAAATTAGACAGATAGGTTCCTAGGAGCCCTAAGAGTGTTGTACACGGTTTTATAGATATATAGTCCTAGGAGCTCTGACAGTGTCATACACTATGTATTATAGACATATAGTTCTAGGAGTCCTAACAGTGTGATACACTATGTGTTGTATATAGATATAGAGTCCTAGGAGCTCTGACAGTGTCATACACTATGCCTTATAGATATATAGTCCTAGGAGTCCTGACAGTGTGATACACTATGTATTATAGATATATAGTCCTAGGAGTCCTGACAGTATCATACACTACGTATTATAGATATATAGTCCTAGGAGCCCCGACAGTGTCATACACTATGTATTATAGATATATAGTCCTAGGAAGTCCTGACAGTGTCATACACTATGTATTATAGATATATAGTCCTAGGAGCCCTGACAGTGTCATACACTATGTATTAGAGATATATAGTTCTAGGAGTCCTGACAGTGTCATACACTATGTATTATAGATATATAGTCCTAGGAGCCCTGACAGTGTCATACACTATGTATTATAAATATATAGTCCTATGAGTCCTGACAATGTCATACACTATGTATTATAGATATATAGTCCTAGGTGCCCTGACAGTGTCATACACTATGTATTATAGATATATAGTCCTAGGAGTCCTGACAGTGTCATACACTATGTATTATAGATATATAGTCCTAGGAGCCTGACAGTGTCATACACTATGTATTATAGATATATAGTCCTAGGAGCCCTGACAGTGTATACACTATGTATTATAGATATATAGTCCTAGGAGCCTGACAGTGTCATACACTATGTATTATAGATATATAGTCCTAGGAGTCCTGACAGTGTCATACACTATGTATTATAGATATATAGTCCTAGGAGCCCTGACAGTGTCATACACTATGTATTATAGATATATAGTCCTAGGAGCCCTGACAGTGTCATACACTATGTATTATAGATATATAGTCCTAGGAGCCTGACAGTGTCATACACTATGTATTATAGATATATAGTCCTAGGAGTCCTGACAGTGTCATACACTATGTATTATAGATATATAGTCCTAGGAGTCCTGACATGTCATACACTATGTTTATAGATATATAGTCCTAGGAGCCCTGACAGTGTCATACACTATGGAAACAGAATATGTTTATAGATATATAGTCCTAGGAGCCCTGGCAGTGTCATACACTATGTATTATAGATATATAGTCCTAGGAGCCCTGACAGTGCCATACACATGTATTATAGATATATAGTCCTAGGAGCCCTGACAGTGTCATACACTATGTATTATAGATATATAGTCCTAGGAGCCCTGACAGTGTCATACACTATGTATTATAGATATATAGTCCTAGAATTCCTGACAGTGTCATACACTATGTATTATAGATATATAGTCCTAGGAGCCCTGAATGTATACACTATGTATTATAGATATATAGTCCTAGGAGCCCTGACAGTGTCATACACTATGTATTATAGATATATAGTCCTAGGAGTCCTGACAGTGTCATACACTATGTATTATAGATATATAGTCCTAGGAGTCCTGACAGTGTCATACACTATGTATTATAGATATATATAGTCCTAGGAGTCCTGACTGTCATACACTATGTATTATAGATATATAGTCCTAGGAGCCTGACAGTGTCATACACTATGTATTATAGATATATAGTCCTAGGAGCCCTGACAGTGTCATACACTATGTATTATAGATATATAGTCCTAGGAGTCCTGACAGTGTCATACACTATGATTATAGATATATAGCCTAGGAGCCCTGACAGTGTCATACACTATGTGTTATAGATATATAGCCTATATACAGGTGTCATACACTATGTATATATAGATATATAGTCCTAGGAGTCCTGACAGTGTCATACATTATGTATTATAGATATATGGTCTAGGAGCCCTGACAGTGTCATACACTATGTTTAAGATATAACATAGCAACACAAATATATATATAGTCCTAGGAGCCCTGACAGTGTCATACACTATGTATTATAGATATATAGTCCTAGGAGTCCTGACAGTGTCATACACTATGTATTATAGATATATAGTCTAGGAGACCTGACAGGATATATATAACTATGTTATATAGATATATAGTCCTAGGAGCCCTGACAGTGTCATACACTATGTATTATAGATATATAGTCCTAGGAGCCCTGACAGTGTCATACACTATGTATTATAGATATATAGTCCTAGGAGTCCTGACAGTGTCATACACTATGTATTATAGATATATAGTCCTAGGAGCCCTGACAGTGTCATACACTATGTATTATAGATATATAGTCCTAGGAGTCCTGACAGTGTCATACACTATGTATTATAGATATATAGTCCTAGGAGCCCTGACAGTGTCATACACTATGTAATATTATAGATATATAGTCCTAGGAGTCCTGACAGTGTCATACACTATGTATTATAGATATATAGTCCTAGGAGCCCTGACAGTGTCATACACTATGTATTATAGATATATAGTCCTAGGAGCCCTGACAGTGTCATACACTATGTATTATAGATATATAGTCCTAGGAGCCCTGACAGTGTCATACACTATGTATTATAGATATATAGTCCTAGGAGTCCTGACAGTGTCATACACTATGTATTATAGATATATAGTCCTAGGATCCTGACAGTGTCATACACTATGTATTATAGAATATATAGTCCTAGGAGTCCTGACAGTGTCATACACTATGTATTATAGATATATAGTCCTAGGAGCCCTGACAGTGTCATACACTATGTATTATAGATATATAGTCCTAGGAGCCCTGACAGTGTCATACACTATGTATTATAGATATATAGTCCTAGGAGCCCTGACAGTGTCATACACTATGTTTTATAGATATATAGTCCTAGGAGCCCTGACAGTGCCATACACTATGTTTATAGATATATAGTCCTAGGAGCCCTGACAGTGTCATACACTATGTATTATAGATATATAGTCCTAGGAAGCCCTGACATGTCATACACTATGTATTATAGATATATAGTCTAGGAGCCCTGACAGTGTCATACACTATGTATTATAGATATATAGTCCTAGGAGCCCCTGACAGTGTCATACACTATGTATTATAGATATATAGTCCTAGGAGCCCTGACAGTGTCATACACTATGTATTATAGATATATAGTCCTAGGACCCTGACAGTGTCATACACTATGTATTATAGATATAGTCCTAGGAGCCTGACAGTGTCATACACTATGTTTTATAGATATATATATATATATATCTATATATATATACTATGTATTATATATATAGTCCTAGGAGCCCTGACAGTGTCATACACTATGTATTATAGATATATAGTCCTAGGAGCCCTGACAGTGTCATACACTATGTATTATAGATATATAGTCCTAGGAGCCCTGACAGTGTCATACACTATGTATTATAGATATATAGTCCTAGGAGTCCCTGACAGTGTCATACACTATGTATTATAGATATATAGTCCTAGGAGTCCTGACAGTGTCATACACTATGTATTATAGATATATAGTCCTAGGAGCCCTGACAGTGTCATACACTATGTATTATAGATATATAGTCCTAGGAGCCCTGACATGTCATACACTATGTATTATATATATATAGTCCTAGGAGCCCTGACAGTGTCATACACTATGTATTATAGATATATAGTCCTAGGAGCCCTGACAGTGTCATACACTATGTATTATAGATATATAGTCCTAGGAGCCCTGACAGGTCATACACTATGTATTATAGATATATAGTCCTAGGAGTCCTGACAGTGTCATACACTATGTATTATATATATATATAGTCCTAGGAGCCCTGACAGTGTCATACACTATGTATTATAGATATATAGTCCTAGGAGCCCTGACAGTGTCATACACTATGTATTATAGATATATAGTCCTAGGAGCCCTGACAGTGTCATACACTATGTATTATAGATATATAGTCCTAGGAGCCTGACAGTGTCATACACTATGTATTATAGATATATAGTCCTAGGAGCCCTGACAGTGTCATACACTATGTATTATAGATATATAGTCCTAGGACCCTGACAGTGTCATACACTATGTTTTATAGATATATAGTCCTAGGAGCCCTGACAGTGTCATACACTATGTATTATAGATATATAGTCCTAGGAGCCCTGACAGTGTCATACACTATGTATTATAGATATATAGTCCTAGGAGTCCTGACAGTGTCATACACTATGTATTATAGATATATAGTCCTAGGAGCCCTGACAGTGTCATACACTATGTATTATAGATATATAGTCCTAAGAGCCCTGACAGGTCATACACTATGTATTATAGATATATAGTCCTAGGAGCCCTGACAGTGTCATACACTATGTATTATAGATATATAGTCCTAGGAGTCCTGACAGTGTCATACACTATGATTATATATATATAGTCCTAGGAGCCCTGACAGTGTCATACACTATGTATTATAGATATATAGTCCTAGGAGCCCTGACAGTGTCATACACTATGTATTATAGATATATAGTCCTAGGAGCCCTGACAGTGTCATACACTATGTATTATAGATATATAGTCCTAGGAGCCCTGACAGTGTCATACACTATGTATTATAGATATATATCCTAGGAGCCCTGACAGTGTCATACACTATGTATTATAGATATATAGTCCTAGGAGCCCTGACAGTGTCATACACTATGTATTATAGATATATAGTCCTAGGACCCTGAGAGGGTCATACACTATGTATTATAGATATATAGTCCTAGACCAGTGTCATACACTATGTATTATAGATATATAGTCTAGGAGCCCTGACAGTATCATACACTATATATTATAGATATATAGTCCTAGGAGCCCTGAAGTATTCTACACTATGTATTTATATATATATATAGTCTAGAGTCCTGCAGTGTCATACACTATGTATTATAGATATATAGTCCTAGGAGCCTGACAGTGTCATACACTATGTATTATAGATATATAGTCCTAGGAGTCCTGACAGTGTCATGCACTATGTATTATATAGATATAGAATAGAGGGGTCTGCAGTGTCATACACTATGTATTATAGATATATAGTCCTAGGAGCCCTGACAGGTCATAACTATGTATTATAGATATATAGTCGTAGGAGCCCTGACAGTGTCATACACTATGTATTATAGATATATAGTCCTAGGATCCTGACAGGTCTACACTATATATTAACATAGTGTATGATACTGTCAGAGCTCCTGGACTATATATCTATAATACATAGTGTATGATACTGTCAGGGCTCCTAGGACTACTGTATATATCTATAAAACATAGTGTATGATACTGTCAGGACTCCTAGGACTATATATCTATAATACATAGTGTATGACACTGTCAGGGCTCCTAGGACTATATATCTATAATACATAGTGTATGACACTGTCAGGGCTCCTAGGACTATATATCTATAAAACATAGTGTATGACACTGTCAGGACTCCTAGGACTATATATTGATAAAACATAGTGTAGAATACTTTTAGGGCTCCTAGGACTATATATCTATAATACATAGTGTATGATACTGTCAGGACTCCTAGGACTATATATCTATAATACATAGTGTATGATACTGTCAGGACTCCTAGGACTATATATCTATAAAACATAATGTAGAATACTCTTAGGACTCCTAGGACTATATATCTATAAAACATAGTGTATGATACTGTCAGAGCTCCTGGACTATATATCTATAATACATAGTGTATGACACTGTCAGGGCTCCTAGGACTACTGTATATATCTATAATACATAGTGTATGATACTGTCAGGGCTCCTGGACTATATATCTATAATACATAGTGTATGACACTGTCAGGACTCCTAGGACACTGTATATATCTATATTACATAGTGTATGATACTGTCAGGGCTCCTAGGACTATATAACTATAATACATAGTGTATGACACTGTCAGGGCTCCTAGGACTACTGTATATATCTATAATACATAGTGTATGATACTGTCAGGGCTCCTAGGACTACGTATATATCTATAATACATAGTGTATGACACTGTCAGGACTCCTAGGACTACTGTATATATCTATAATACATAGTGTATGATACTGTCAGGGCTCTTGGGACTATATATCTATAAAACATAGTGTATGACACTGTCAGGACTCCTAGGACTATATATCTATAAAACATAATGTAGAATACTCTTAGGACTCCTAGGACTATATATCTATAAAACATAGTGTATGATACTGTCAGAGCTCCTGGACTATATATCTATAATACATAGTGTATGACACTGTCAGGGCTCCTAGGACTATATATCGATAATACATAGTGTAGGATACTGTTAGGGCTCCTAGGACTATATACTATCTATAATACATAGTGTATGATACTGTCAGGGCTCCTGGACTATATATCTATAATACATAGTGTATGACACTGTCAGGGCTCCTAGGACTACTGTATATATCTATAATACATAGTGTATGATACTGTCAGGGCTCCTGGACTATATATCTATAATACATAGTGTATGATACTGTCAGGGCTCTTAGGACTATATATCTATAAAACATAGTGTATGACACTGTCAGGGCTCCTAGGACTATATATCTATAAAACATAGTGTAGAATGCTGTTAGGGCTCCTAGGACTATATATCTATCTATAATACATAGTGTATGATACTGTCAGGACTCCTAGGACTATATATCTATAATACATAGTGTATGACACTGTCAGGGCTCCTAGGACTACTGTATATATCTATAATACATAGTGTATGATACTGTCAGGGCTCCTAGGACTACTGTATATATCTATAATACATAGTGTATGACACTGTCAGGACTCCTAGGACTACTGTATATATCTATAATACATAGTGTATGATACTGTCAGGGCTCTTAGGACTATATATCTATAAAACATAGTGTATGACACTGTCAGGACTACTAGGACTATATATCTATAATACATAGTGTATGACACTGTCAGGGCTCCTAGGACTATATATCTATAATACATAGTGTATGACACTGTCAGGGCTCCTAGGACTGTATATCTATAATACATAGTGTATGACACTGTCAGGGCTCCTAGTACTATATATCTATAATACATAGTGTATGACACTGTCAGGACTCCTAGGACTATATATCTATAATACATAGTGTATGACACTGTCAGGGCTCCTAGTACTATATATCTATAATACATAGTGTATGACACTGTCAGAACTCCTAGGACTACTGTATATATCTATATTACATAGTGTATGATACTGTCAGGGCTCTTAGGACTATATAACTATAATACATAGTGTATGACACTGTCAGGACTCCTAGGACTATATATTGATAAAACATAGTGTAGAATACTGTCAGGGCTCCTAGGACTATATATCTATCTATAATACATAGTGTATGATACTGTCAGGGCTCCTGGACTATATATCTATAATACATAGTGTATGACACTGTCAGGGCTCCTAGGACTACTGTATATATCTATAATACATAGTGTATGATACTGTCAGGGCTCCTGGACTATATATCTATAATACATAGTGTATGACACTGTCAGGACTCCTAGGACTACTGTATATATCTAGAATACATAGTGTATGATACTGTCAGGGCTCTTAGGACTATATATCTATAAAACATAGTGTATGACACTGTCAGGACTCCTAGGACAATATATTGATAAAACATAGTGCAGAATACTTTTAGGGCTCCTAGGACTATATATCTATCTATAATACATAGTGTATGATACTGTCAGGACTCCTAGGACTATATATCTATAATACATAGTGTATGATACTGTCAGGGCTCCTGGACTATATATCTATAATACATAGTGTATGACACTGTGAGGACTCCTAGGACTACTGTATATATCTATAATACATAGTGTATGACACTGTCGGGGTTCCTAGGACTATATATGTATAATACATAGTGTATGACACTGTCAGGACTCCTAGGACTAGATATCTATAATACATAGTGTATGACACTGTCAGGGCTCCTAGGACTATATATCTATAATACATAGTGTATGACACTGTCAGGGCTCCTAGGACTATATATCTATAATACATATTGTATGACACTGTCGGGGTTCCTAGGACTATATATCTATAATACATAGTGTATGACGCTGTCAGGACTCCTAGGACTATATATCTATAATACATAGTGTATGACACTGTCAGGTCTCCTAGGACTAGATATATATAATACATAGTGTATGACACTGTCAGGACTCCTAGGACTACTGTATATATCTATAATACATAGTGTAAGAGACTGTCAGGACTCCTAGGGCTATATATCTATAACACATAGTGTATGACACTGTCAGGACTCCTAGGACTATATATCTATAATACATAGTGTATGACACTGTCAGGGCTCCTAGGACTATATATCTATAATACATAGTGTATAACACTGCCAAGGCTCCTAGGACTATATATCTATGATACATAGTGTATGACACTGTCAGGTCTCCTAGGACTATATATATATAATACATAGTGTATGACACTGTAAGGGCTCCTAGGACTATATATCTATAATACATAGTGTATGACACTGTAAGCGCTCTATATATATATATATATATATATATATATATATATATATATATATACAATACATAGTGTATGACACTGTCAGGGCTCCTAGGACTATATATCTATAATACATAATGTATAACACTGTCAGGACTCCTAGGACTATATATCTATAAAACATAGTGTATGACACTGTCAGGGCTCCTAGGGCTATATACCTATAATACATAGTGTATGACACTGTAAGGACTCCTAGGACTATATATCTATAATACATAGTGTATGACACTGTCAGGACTCCTAGGGCTATATATATATAATACATAGTTTATGACACTGTCAGGGCTCCTAGGGCTATATATCTATAATACATAATGTATAACACTGTCAGGACTCCTAGGACTATATATCTATAAAACATAGTGTATGACACTGTCAGGACTCCTAGGACTATATATCTATAATACATAGTGTATGACACTGTCAGGACTCCTAGGACTATATATCTATAATACATAGTGTATGACACTGTCAGGGCTCCTAGGACTGTATATCTATAATACATAGTGTATGACACTGTCAGGGCTCCTAGTACTATACATCTATAATACATAGTGTATGACACTGTCAGGACTCCTAGGACTATATATCTATAATACATAGTGTATGACACTGTCAGGGCTCCTAGTACTATATATCTATAATACATAGTGTATGACACTGTCAGGACTCCTAGGACTATATATCTATAATACATAGTGTATGACACTGTCAGGGCTTCTAGGACTATATATCTATAATACATAGTGTATAACACTGCCAGGGCTCCTAGGACTATATATCTATGATACATAGTGTATGACACTGTCAGGTCTCCTAGGACTATATATATATGATACATAGTGTATGACACTGTCAGGACTCCTAGGACTATATATCTATAATACATAGTGTATGACACAGTCAGGACTCCTAGGACTATATATATATATAATACATAGTGTATGACACTGTCAGGGCTCCTAGGACTATATATCTATAAAACATAGTGTATGAAACTGTCAGGGCTCCTAGGACTATATATCTATAATACATAGTGTATGACACTGTCAGGGCTCCTAGGGCTATATATCTATAATACATAGTGTATGACACTGTAAGGACTCCTAGGACTATATATCTATAATACATAGTGTATGACACTGTCAGGACTCCTAGGGCTATATATATATAATACATAGTGTATGACACTGGCAGGGCTCCTAGGGCTATATATCTATAATACATAATGTATAACACTGTCAGGACTCCTAGGACTATATATCTATAAAACATAGTGTATGACACTGTCAGGACTCCTAGTACTATATATCTATAATACATAGTGTATGACACTGTCAGGGCTCCTAGGACTACTGTATATATCTATAATACATAGTGTATGACACTGTCAGGGCTCCTAGGACTATATATCTATAATACATAGTGTATGACACTGTCAGGGCTCCTAGTACTATATATCTATAATACATAGTGTATGACACTGTCAGGACTCCTAGGACTATATATCTATAATACATAGTGTATGACACTGTCAGGGCTCCTAGGACTATATATCTATAATACATATTGTATGACACTGTCAGGACTTCTAGGACTATATATCTATAATACATAGTGTATGACACTGTCAGGGCTCCTAGGACTATATATCTATAATACATAGTGTATGACACTGTCAGGACTCCTAGGACTACATATCTATAATACATAGTGTATGACACTGTCAGGGCTCCTAGGACTACATATCTATAATACATAGTGTATGACACTGTCAGGGCTCCTAGGACTATATATCTATAATACATAGTGTATGACACTGTCAGGACTCCTAGTACTATATATCTATAATACATAGTGTATGACACTGTCAGGGCTCCTAGGACTATATATCTATAAAACAGTGTACAACACTCTTAGGGCTCCTAGGAACCTATCTGTCTAATTTCTAGCCCTCTAAGGCAAACACAGCCAAAGTTATTGTCAAAGTGAAAGTGACATGCATGTCTATGGAAAAACAGATAGTAAGCAGAAAATACAAACGCCGACTTTACCCATACACTGCGCTGACACTCGCTTTTACGCAATTAAACATTTAAAAAGCTCCCAAAATTACCCTGCAATGGTTTCATATAAAAATTGGCCTTTTTGATGATTTGGAAGTGCTGCAGGCTTGTTGTTGATTGAGTTATTAAGAATTGGCTTTTCAAAAAAAAAAAAAAAAGTTACCAAAAATTAAAAATCCCTTTATTGGAGCAGAATTCCACTCAAACATTGCACTGGTATTGGAAAATGCAATGGTGGGGTTATTTGTTTTGTTTCCTTCTTATTATGTCAACTATAGAACTTGAAGAAAAATTTGTAGCGCACTGTTATCATGCATGTCAATTAAAAAGTGAAGTGATGAAGAATTGACTTAATAAAAAAGAAAAAACACCAAAATTATCCCTTTATGGCAGCAATGAAAAGGAGATTTTTCAGACTAGTGTAGATGGAATCAGTGTTTTGCTGTTAGAACAGCAGTTTGTATGTATTTAATGGAAACATTTTTTAATTCTTGCCCAATTATTTTGGCGGTAAAAATAATGTAAAACACTCTGTGGACAATCATATATCAAACTGCTCTATTGCAAAATGGCCTTTGACAAACAGACTGCTGGCAATGAATGGGTTAACTGTCCATTGTCTTTCTATATTAGCACAGCAGGCTGGCTCTCACAGCACAGATATTCTCCCTCACTCCTATCTGTGATCTCTAGCACTAATCTGCCTCTAATTTATTACATCTGACTACACTTTGCTCTACTTCTCCTACTCCTAAGATTCTCTAGCTCTATTACAAGTTCTGCTACGCTAAGTGCTGTATATTGCTGACGAAAATGAAGTAATTGCTTTGGATCATGCAGTGATATATAACACATCCATCCCCTACTTCCACCATTACTGATATGCCTCGTGTTTGAGCCCGCACAGTCTTCTATACTGTATATGACATCAGCACTGTAAGGTGCCCACCTACCGCTGACTATTAGCTAAGAAGCTTTCAGCTGATGTCACGCGATGCCAGAACGTCACTCACTGACTCACAGACACGTCTCTTCTGTATTTTTACTTCACAATGCATGTGGTGGCAGCCATTTTAGTTTTGTTCTAGACGACTTTTTCATTAAAAACCGAACAATTTGGAATATTCAGGTTGCACCCGACTCTGAACAAATCGCTTCACCCATCTCTAATAAAGGTGCTTTGTCTCTATTGAGATTTTCCCAGGAACAGAACTATGTGTGTGATACCTGCGGCATCCAGACCAAGCACAGGCCTGAATCAGGGGTCATCATCAGTATGCTCGGGGGTCGTAGACTGGCCCCTGCATCACGGCCTCAGAGCCTTTGCTTGTGATTGGTTGGAGCAGGAGGAGCAGCAGTGAAGCTGAGGTTTGTTCTCCTGTAGGGGCAGATTATATCTGGAGATCAGTCACCTGTTTAGCCGCAGAGATTAGTCATCCATGTAGAGCAGCAGTCAGCGTCATCTCTCGCCAGGAAGATGAAGGAAGTGACCAGAAGGAGGAGACGACCAGAACGCAGAAGGTTATTGATCTGCAGCTAAAAACAGCAGAGCACGAACCCTTCAAGAGCAAGAAACAAAAGCAGCGGCTAGACGGCATAAGAACCTGCAACATCAATGAAGGAAACCATCAGTAAGCAGTGCGAGAACAGAAGCTTGATCCACACACGCAAGACTCTGGCCATACATGGCACAAATCTGACTGGAGTTCTGTACAATGGTTTAATAATGTAACAGACCACGAGGACCGACAGCAGAATTGTCTGACAATAAAGTGATCTGTGCCGCTGGAAAATCTCTGCCATGGTCGGCCATATATATGTAGATGTAATATGATGACATAAGAAGTTGCTATTTTGTGCAACTTTTCCTCTTTTGAACTGACCTCACCTCATTTGTTGCCGACTTGATCCTCTCTGATCGATGGATGACTTTTATCTCATGTGTATGTCCGCCTTCGCACTCGGGTCTGGGAGAATCTGCCTCTCTGATGGTGGGGTCGGGCTCAGCGACCCACCTATCATCACCATGGGAACGACTTGGGGATCACTTTCTTTTATTTTTGGTTATTTTTATTACTTATAATGCTCGACTGTGAGAAATAACAACCAGCCTGCCCCCTGCTGGACACTCATTGCATGTACAAGTGACGTCTCCTCAGCGTACAGCAGCGTCTCTGTAATATATAGCTCTCTCTTCAGGCCTGGACTGCACTAGATCTCTGCAGGTCCCTGTAGTATCTGGATCCGTCAGTCCTGTACATTGCTCGCTGCAGCCGCCATGTAGCAGAATTGATCCCACAAATGATCAATCAGATTGAGATCTGGAAATTTGGACCAGTCGCCACCTTTAGCTCTCCGCCATGTTGCCCATTCTTGCTGATAGAGGACACTGCCATTTAGGGGGTACTCTGTCTATACAATATTTAGTAAATCTGTATGTCGCACCATATCCACGTAACATCACCCTCGCTCTGCCTCGCACCTGTTTCCCATAGCGCCCCCTGCTGTTATCTCTTCCTCAGATAAGTGACACACCAGGTCGTCCACATGATCCATCAGAACATGCAATGTCTTCCATTGCTCCATGGTCTAGTGGTGATGCTCATGTGCACATTGCGGCGAGGAGGAGGAGGAGGAGGAGGAGGAGGAGGAGAAGGAGAAGGAGAATGGATCTACTTTATCTTCGGACAGACTTTGGGGGAGATTTTCTTGAAACTAAAGAACAAGAAGAGTGATCACCTCCACCAATAAGATCGGAGATCGGATCTATTGCTATGGAGGCCGCACCTCTTCTCGATTGCTCCAGTTTTGCGAAATCTCTATTTTCAGAATCACTGCTTGCTGCAAGTGAATAGAACCTGCTTGTTTAGATCCAGTGCATGGAAACCCATCCTGACCTAATCTTGCTTGTACAGCTGAGGGTTTGTCACAATATATTGGCACTTATCACACTGAAGTGCTGTACCCACATCTGTTTGAGCCCGATATTTCCCCTGGCTGGAGCCGGAGGTAGGTTCTGCAGAAGGACGTTACGGAAACGCAGATTTTTTAAGTTGCAGCTTTTGCTGAAGTTTCTTGAGCCAAAGCCAGGGGTGGATTGAGCAGAAGGGAGAAGTCTAAGAACTTCCTATATATTTCCCGTTCCTTTTGTAGCCATTCTTGGCATTGGCTCAAAAAACTGCAGCAAAATCAGCAACAAAAAAAGCTGCGTTTCTGCAATGTGGGGCCTCAGCCTTAAAGGGGACTGTTCGAAACACTTTACTTCCTCCATGATTCTATTTGGGTCGAACCTCTGGTTTCTAGTCTGGTTGCCACCCTGGGTCACTTGTTAGGAACCCTTCTGACATGACAACTCATCAGTCCCCTACAATCACTTAGAGCGACACCAATGGGATGACCGGAGCCCTAGTACAGAGTTTTTCAGGGACCCCTTACAATCTCATTAGTGCACAGACTAGGGAGCCCTGCGGCTGAGCGCTGCTCCAGACCCCTGGATAGAGCTCAATAAGGCTGAACCATAGTGTAAGGAAGAGACCTTGTAGAGTTTAGTCCCTTACCCTTAAGATCTCTGCTTGTTGTCAATGAGTGGGCCTGCAGAAACAGAAAAACATGGCTGCTTTTTTCCAGCGCCACAGCGGTCTATAGGTTGTCTGTTGTATTACAGCTCAATTGAAGTGAATGGGGCTGAGCTGCAATACCCCACACAACCTGTAGACGGGAGAAATTAGCCAGGTGCTTCCAATACTGAACCACCCCTTTAAGCCAGGTCCTGACATTCTGGTCTTTCCAGGGTGTTGTCAGTCTGCCACAGAAGAACAGGGAGAGCGCTGGGAGTTTATAACAAGATTTATTAGCTATAATACAAATCACATTAAGGCCCTCTGTTTGTTCCAATTACAATGAGCAGACTCGCAGCAAATACGATTCCGGCGTCAGCGGAAGGATCACATTCTCATGCACAAAATGACCCGACCATCGGACAGCGACAAACAGAACAGGAAGTAATGGGGGCCCCCAGTCACGGCGAGGCCTCCCTCCACACGGTATGGACAAGCTCCAGGGATGGGGGGGTTCAGAGACTTTCCCCTTCACATCCTGTGAGACTGACCCCAAACCAGTCACCCTGCGGCCCGCCAACCAGATCTGCACCGGGTGGAGGAGGGAAAGTCACACATTGGGTGGGGGATTTAAGTTAGCAGGAGGAGGTCTGTTATGTGTGGTCGCCGGTCATACGGGTTAGGCAGGGGAGGGACATTTTTAACACTTAAAGGACAGTTAGTGTCTCAACAAAGAGGTAGTGAGGGCGCAACTCATTGTGGAGTCAGTAAAAGCGGGGGCCGTCTGTTACAGGAATCAGTAGGACACGTCAGATAAAATGGTGGGGGGGGGGGGGGGGTGCGATCTCACCCTTTAAGGGTCAGGCCTATAAAATAGTCAGACACATGAGAATGAGCCGGGGCAATAAGGCACCTCAGGAGATCCGTTACCACAGAGCCAACAAGCCTGAGGCGCCAATTAAAAAAAGAGAGAGAAAGGAAAATGAAGACGAAGCAGCCGGAGCAGCAGTGGTTAAACCATCAGACACATGAACATGCGTGTGATCTCCGGCCAATGTCACACATGTGTTCTCCGTGTAATCATGTACAAAGCATACAACTCATGCAGCCCCCATTAACCCTAATGTGCGCTCTGTAAGTGCTAAGATATGTAGTGTGATTTCTGTGTCCTTTTCGGGGTTAGTGTCCTAAAGTTGGGGGGAGGGGGCACTAATACCACAGAGGAATGAGGAGAGCGTCCCCACCCAGTTCCACAATTCACAGTGCGATGTGATCCAGACCAGGGTGTAATCCACAAACACCCCCAGAAGCGGGGTCCCTCTGCCATGTGGAGGTCACACAGTCCGTGTACCAGGTATCCACTCACGATCCTTGCACAGTGTACCAGGGACGCCCCGCTCCTTAATGTACCACGATAGCCCCCCATTTTCTTCACTGGAGGGTCCATCCCGGGCTCAGACTCCAAGTCTCTTATATCTGTAGTGGTCCCATAGGTGAAGCCACCAGTCCTCCACAAGAGGTCAGCGAGTGGCCGAGGGGGCGGACGTTGCCTCCGGGAGAGACTCTAAGCTGTGGGGGAGGAACGGTCACAGGATGCTTGGATCTGATGGTAGCAGGCTCTCCATTGGGGACACAGGGGTTAACGGGGGAGACTGAGGAGGAGAAGGAGGATTGAGGGGAGGCGTGGAGGGAGAACTTGGCGTGGGAAGGTCCATTGGAGGGCGCTGGTAGAAGAAGTACGGACACTGATGGATGAAGAGCTCAATGATTGTCTGGTAGGTGCGAGTTGCCGTCAGAGCGTCCATGGTAGTGAAGTCCGGGCGCATCAATGTGGGCCAGAAGCAGATGGACAGGTTCTCGCTGGTCATCAGGTTGGTGTGATGATGCTGGCTGACCCTGAGGGGGAGCAACAATTGTCAGGAGCAGAAGAGACAACACGTGTGCACACTCACTAGATTAAATACAGGTGCACACACAAGAGCTGACACCCAGGCTCGCGCACACACACACACACACACACGCTCGCACACGCACGCACACACTCTACTGCGGGGGCTCCTAGATGTGCCTATGCCTGCACACACGCACACAGACATGCGCACACAACAGAGCAAACCCGGAATATAGAGTAGGTCTGCGTGAATACACTAGGAGTGGGCATAGGCATACACACAGACACTACTAGAGAACACAATAGAGCGCACGCACACACTAAGTGTGCAATGGAACTCACACACAATGAGACACACTAGAGCAGTCACAGGCGTGCTTGTGTGCAGACAAACGTGCAAACACAGATTAGAGCATGTGCACAGGTAATAGGGCGCACATACAGTCACAAATCACTGACCGGTTCAGGTGGGAGATGACATATTTGAAGATCTCTTGGTTTTCCTTAGGCAGTTTCTTCAGAAGTTCCTTCATCGCCTGAAGCTTCTGCTCTAGGTCATTGATTTCTACCAAGGACAAGAAGCAAAGTTCAATGAAAAGACTGTGGAAACGGAGATCCTGACTATAGCCACATCCACTGCACCATCACATGACATATAACCCACCATGACACCACAGCCCGGCATCTCTAATTCATAAAAAAAAAATCTACTGATTAAATGCCTATGAAAGTAAATTAGCAAAAAATTCTACAATATTAATAATTATAAATAACTTTATTTTGGAGCTTCCAACTCTTCGGCCCTGCTGATAATGGGGCACAATAGATGGCGCCCTCCTGTTCTACCTCTCGGTGTCCACAGCTGACAGGGGAGGTATCCGTCACTATCGCACATGTAAAGAGGTTGTCTGGGCAAAAAATTATTATTTTTTCAACAGGCTGGGGAAGGTGGGGGGGAAAAAGAGAAAAAGAAAAAAAAAAGCATACCTCCCTCACCTGTCCACAGTGTTCCGGCAGATCCCCGCCGCTAAGGCCGATCAGCGCCTTCAGTGGAAGCGGTCCGGTCCTGCCGGTCCATTGTCGTCTTCTGGTGGAAGTCTCAGCCACACGTGAGCGCTGAGGCAAATCACTGGCCTCAGGAAGTGACCCCGAGACGTCACAGGTAGTGATGTCACATATCCTTGGCTGAGGCCGCTGCACTCACGTGTGGCTGAGACTTCCGCCAGAAGACGACAATGGACCAGCAGGACCGGACCGTGCTGGGAGACACCGGAGCACCAGGGAAAGGAGAATATGATTTCTTTTGATTTCTTCCACCTCTCCCGGCCTACTTAAAATATAAAATGTTTGCCCGGACAACCTCTTTAACCCTTCCTTGTGTTTCTATGAATAGACATGCAGCCGGTTTAGTGCTATTTGCAAGGCCATCTGATGGCGCCAGCGATTGTAGAAGTGGATAGAAATGCCGTAGCATCACCCAGTCATGTCATGCACTGCCACAACTACTTACTGTAGGCTTCCACCAGCTCAGACTGTACAGTATACGGCACCAGAGGATCCGGCAGCTCTGCAAAGAAACTCTTCAAGGCTCCAGCTACTGTGTTCACCGTAAAATCCTTCTCCGCCAAGTCCAGGTTGTGATCTGTGAAGGAGACAGAGAAGAGAGAGATGAATCCTACCTTCGTTATTACTACTACCACCATCGTCCTTATAACTAGGAAATAGCGCCAGGAAAATTCTTAAGTGCTTTACAATTTAGAGGGAACAAACAAAACCAGCCATAACTGTGCGACAACCAAATGATTCAAACAAGAGCGAGGGCTCCGCAGTTATCGGGGAGACAGAAAAGGTACAAGTGCTAGTTGTGGGTGAAGGCTTCGCTGCAGTGACCAAAGGGGAGAATGACAGAAAGATGGCAGAAAGACAGAGGAATAGGTGAGAGAGTAGACCAAGCGATGAAGGGCAGATCAGAGACAGGACAGTAGTTAGCAGCACTAATGGAGGAGGGTGTCCTCACTAATGGGAATAACAGCATGAACAGAGGAAAAAAAAAGATACCAGAAGAAAGAGAAAGTGACCGGGCGAGAAGAAAGGAGCCTTGAGACGACGACAAGGGATGAGAGTGAAGATAAAGGGTGGGAGGGAAGACAAACCATGTTACAGATCATCACCACCGCCAAAACCATCATCATCATCATCACCTTGATCAAACTGTCTCTGCAGCGAGTCCATCTCTGACTTGTTGCCGCTGACACGATAAATTCCCTCCGTGCTCATTCCTGGGGGAGAGAGACGGAGAAAATAACATATGAAGTCAATCATTATGTGCTATAAAACTATCACGTCAATGTCATAGAACGCAAAAATAAAATCTCCAAAAAATACAAAAAGAGGGGAAATCCAATCCAGTGCCAGACAAAGGCACAGATGGAAAGGCGCACAATTACACAGAGCGGATGGAAAAGTGACTGCGTGATGGAGATCAGGTCACAGTGCAAATATAGCCAGAAATCAGAGACGCCCCTCACCTGTGGTTTCTATGTACTCCACACACTTCTCGATGAACACAGGGATAGGCCTGTCAAGAGTCACAACATTCACCAGAGGCACCCCAAAATAGTTGCTCTCCCACGTCTGTTTGGTTAATGGTGGACGGATTTTAGGGACTCGTTTCTGACAGGAAAAAAAAAAAACAAACAAACAATAAGATATGAAAGACACAAAACAGCCGCACTACAATAACTATACTAGTCCTGTATTATACTCCAGAGCTGCGCTCACTATTCTGCTGGTCACTGTGTACATACATTACATTACTTATCCTGTATTATACTCCAGAGCTGCGCTCACTATTCTGCTGGTACAGTCACTGTGTACATACATTACATTACTTATCCTGTATTATACTCCAGAGCTGCACTCACTATTCTGCTGGTACAGTCACTGTGTACATACATTACTATCCTGTACTGACCCTGGTTATATCCTGTATTATACTCCAGAGCTGCACTCACTATTCTGCTGGTGCAGTCACTGTGTACATACATTACATTACTTATCCTGTACTGATCCTGAGTTACATCCTGTATTATACTCCAGAGCTGCGCTCACTATTCTGCTGGTACAGTCACTGTGTACATACATTACATTACTTATCCTGTACTGATCCTGAGTTATATCCTGTATTATACTCCAGAGCTGCACTCACTATTCTGCTGGTACAGTCACTGTGTACATCATACATTACTTATCCTGTATTATACTCCAGAGCTGCACTCACTATTCTGCTGGTGCAGTCACTGTGTACATACATTACATTACTTATCCTGTACTGATCCTGAGTTACATCCTGTATTATACTCCAGAGCTGCACTCACTATTCTGCTGGTGCAGTCACTGTGTACATACATTACTTATCCTGTATTATACTCCAGAGCTGCACTCACTATTCTGCTGGTACAGTCACTGTGTACATACATTACATTACTTATCCTGTATTATACTCCAGAGCTGTGCTCACTATTCTGCTGGTGCAGTCACTGTGTACATACGTTACATTACTTATCCTGTATTATACTCCAGAGCTGCGCTCACTATTCTGCTGGTGCAGTCACTGTGTACATACATTACATTACTTATCCTGTACTGATCCTGAGTTACATCCTGTATTATACTCCAGAGCTGCGCTCACTATTCTGCTGGTGCAGTCACTGTGTACATACATTACATTACTTATCCTGTACTGATCCTGAGTTACATCCTGTATTATACTCCAGAGCTGCACTCACTATTCTGCTGGTGCAGTCACTGTGTACATACATTACATTACTTATCCTGTACTGATCCTGAGTTACATCCTGTATTATACTCCAGAGCTGCACTCACTATTCTGCTGGTGCAGTCACTGTGTACATACATTACTTCATCCTGTATTATACTCCAGAGCTGCACTCACTATTCTGCTGGTACAGTCACTGTGTACATACATTACATTACTTATCCTGTATTATACTCCAGAGCTGTGCTCACTATTCTGCTGGTGCAGTCACTGTGTACATACGTTACATTACTTATCCTGTATTATACTCCAGAGCTGCGCTCACTATTCTGCTGGTGCAGTCACTGTGTACATACATTACATTACTTATCCTGTACTGATCCTGAGTTACATCCTGTATTATACTCCAGAGCTGCGCTCACTATTCTGCTGGTGCAGTCACTGTGTACATACATTACATTACTTATCCTGTACTGATCCTGAGTTACATCCTGTATTATACTCCAGAGCTGCGCTCACTATTCTGCTGGTACAGTCACAGTGTACATACATTACATTACTTATTCTGTATTATACTCCAGAGCTGCACTCACTATTCTGCTGGTGCAGTCACTGTGTACATACATTACATTACTGATCCTGAGTTACATCCTGTATTATACTCCAGAGCTGCGCTCACTATTCTGCTGGTAAAGTCACAGTGTGCATACATTACATTACTTATCCTGTATTATACTCCAGAGCTGCACTCACTATTCTGCTGGTGCAGTCACTGTGTACATACATTACATTACTTATCCTGTATTATACTCCAGAGCTGCGCTCACTATTCTGCTGGTACAGTCACTGTGTACATACATTACATTACTTATCCTGTACTGTTCCTGAGTTACATCCTGTATTATACTCCAGAGCTGCACTCACTATTCTGCTGGTGCAGTCACTGTGTACATACATTACATTACTTACCTGTACTATCCTGAGTTAATCCTGTATTATACTCCAGAGCTGCACTCACTATTCTGCTGGTGCAGTCACTGTGTACATACATTACATTACTTATCCTGTACTGATCCTGAGTTACATCCTGTATTATACTCCAGAGCTGCGCTCACTATTCTGCTGGTACAGTCACTATGTACATACATTACATTCACCGAACCGAATCCTGTATTATACTCCAGAGCTGCACTCACTATTCTGCTGGTACAGTCACTGTGTACATACATTACATTACTTATCCTGTACTGATCCTGAGTTACATCCTGTATTATACTCCAGAGCTGCGCTCACTATTCTGCTGGTGCAGTCACTGTGTACATACATTACATTACTTATCCTGTACTGATCCTGAGTTACATCCTGTATTATACTCCAGAGCTGCGCTCACTATTCTGCTGGTACAGTCACTGTGTACATACATTACATTACTTATCCTGTACTGATCCTGAGCACCACATCGCTGTAATTTTACATCCTGTATTATACTCCAGAGCTGCGCTCACTATTCTGCTGGTACAGTCACTGTGTACATACATTACATTACTTATCCTGTACTGATCCTGAGTTACATCCTGTATTATACTCCAGAGCTGCGCTCACTATTCTGCTGGTGCAGTCACTGTGTACATACATTACATTACTTATCCTGTACTGATCCTGAGTTACATCCTGTATTATACTCCAGAGCTGCGCTCACTATTCTGCTGGTACAGTCACTGTGTACATACATTACATTACATCTACATTACTTATCCTGTATTATACTCCAGAGCTGCGCTCACTATTCTGCTGGTGCAGTCACTGTGTACATACATTACATTACTTATCCTGTATTATACTCCAGAGCTGCGCTCACTATTCTGCTGGTGCAGTCACTGTGTACATACATTACATTACGATCCTGTTACATCCTGTATTATACTCCAGAGCTGCGCTCACTATTCTGCTGGTACAGTCACTGTGTACATACATTACATTACTTATCCTGTATTATACTCCAGAGCTGCGCTCACTATTCTGCTGGTGCAGTCACTGTGTACATACATTACATTACTTATCCTGTATTATACTCCAGAGCTGCGCTCACTATTCTGCTGGTACAGTCACTGTGTACATACATTACATTACTTATCCTGTATTATACTCCAGAGCTGCACTCACTATTCTGCTGGTGCAGTCACTGTGTACATACATTACATTACTTATCCTGTACTGATCCTGAGTTACATCCTGTATTATACTCCAGAGCTGCACTCACTATTCTGCTGGTACAGTCACTATGTACATACATTACATTACTTATCCTGTACGATCCTGGTTACATCCTGTATTATACTCCAGAGCTGCGCTCACTATTCTGCTGGTACAGTCACTGTGTACATACATTACATTACTTATCCTGTACTGATCCTGAGTTACATCCTGTATTATACTCCAGAGCTGCGCTCACTATTCTGCTGGTACAGTCACTGTGTACATACATTACATTACTTATCCTGTACTGATCCTGAGTTACATCCTGTATTATACTCCAGAGCTGCGCTCACTATTCTGCTGGTACAGTCACTGTGTACATACATTACATTACTTATCCTGTACTGATCCTGAGTTACATCCTGTATTATACTCCAGAGCTGCGCTCACTATTCTGCTGGTGCAGTCACTGTGTACATACATTACATTACTTATCCTGTACTGATCCTGAGTTACATCCTGTATTATACTCCAGAGCTGCGCTCACTATTCTGCTGGTACAGTCACTGTGTACATACAGTACATTACATTACTTATCCTGTATTATACTCCAGAGCTGCGCTCACTATTCTGCTGGTGCAGTCACTGTGTACATACATTACATTACTTATCCTGTATTATACTCCAGAGCTGCGCTCACTATTCTGCTGGTGCAGTCACTGTGTACATACATTACATTACTTATCCTGTATTATACTCCAGAGCTGCGCTCACTATTCTGCTGGTACAGTCACTGTGTACATACATTACATTACTTATCCTGTATTATACTCCAGAGCTGCGCTCACTATTCTGCTGGTACAGTCACTGTGTACATACATTACATTACTTATCCTGTATTATACTCCAGAGCTGCGCTCACTATTCTGCTGGTGCAGTCACTGTGTACATACATTACATTACTTATCCTGTATTATACTCCAGAGCTGCGCTCACTATTCTGCTGGTGAGCACACACACATCGCAGAGGCCTTTGGGAGTGGACTCAGTGGTAGGGGGCAGTATCTGCAGTGAATACTCTAGGCGGCCTCTAGTCGGGGTTTTCGGCACTGATCAGACATTTTAGATGGAATCTCCTGGCAGACTTTGTGCTTGGACTGATTCATTTCAATCCGTCATGTTGTAATACATAGAAAGATTCCGGAGATTCCTGACTCTCTTTCCTGATCACAGGCAATAATCTGGTTTTCAGTCTCCAGGGCCCAGGATCTAGGCTATGACTAGTCTGAAATTTATCACAGTTCAGAGCAAAAAGTCTATCAGGAAATGACAGTTATTAGCGCTTCATTTACATACTAGCGACTCCTTTACATTGTCACTCGAGTTACGTCTGGTTATACTCCAGTCACAGCTAGAGCTGCACTCACGTGGGACACGTCAAGGTCACAGTAAGTGTTGTCCAGCAGAGAGAGAAAATCTCCTACAATGCAATTTGCATTCTGGGCTCTACAGTGACCGCAGTCTAGCCATGATGTAAGTGAGAATCAGCCTTAGCTGGTCCTATGCGGAGTAATGTGTATACACCGTATACCTTAGTGGTTCTCCTCAGACTGCGCAGAATGTTCCTCTTTCGTGGATCCTCCCCATCTGCCTCATAGGAATTGGTAGTGTTGTCTTTTGGTCCCTGTGTTCCAATGTCTTCATCCTTTCTTCGCATGGGGCCGAGCTCATCATCACTGCCCACACTGAAGCTGCTGCGATAACTAGAGAATTTCCCCAGTTTGGCACACTTGGTCCGGTAGAGTACAGGTTTGGTCACGATGGATGCCTTCCTGGTTCGCTCCAACGAGTTAGTGTCCATGTCACTGTCTGAACCGTTCCCACTGCCGTTGGACTGCGGCTTGATAGCGTTGCGGATAGTGATTATTTTTCCTTGTGTGCTGTCATGAGGCACCGAGTAAATGTTCTCTTCCTGGTTTCTCGGTTTCACAACTGAGTCTATAGGTTCAGCATAGTCTGAAGGGTCAAAGGCGTCAGATGGTGGCCAAGCGATGGAGGTTAAGGACCTTCTGTGCCCGTCTCGGGACCCAGGGTCTAGGTAGGACAGGTCAGGCTTTGGTTTAAGGGGGGGAGGTACCTTGTTGTTCAGTTTGCTCTCTAAGGTGCTCATAACAGAGATGAAGGGAAGACTCTCGCTGTCATCCAATCTAGAATGGTCTCTAGAAGGTGCGGCCAGACTCATGTCATCTCGAGGGAGGATGTGCTGGGGAGAGGGGTCTAGATCTTCCTCAGAGTCTGGCAAGTGGGAATTGCAGAGAGGAGAACCTGCGCGAGGGGAGCTAAAAACCTCCTCTGTAGTGCTACACGCTTCTGCTGTGTTGTCATACATGTGCGATGCTTCGATGATGACTTTCTTCTCGACAACATCTTTAAAGAAAGAGTAGAACATGTCTAGCTTGGGTTGGGCCTGTCCACACTGTAAATTCAGGAATTTGCCTTCAATGTCTTGAGCGATCTCCTCTCCTTCGGTCAGCTGGTCTCTGGTGAGGTTATCCAAGAGATTAACAGGACCCTCGGTCAAGGCAACAAGTTGAACAGGAACAATGTCTTGTACTTCACAGAGGAAGGCCCGCAGCATGGCCAGGGAGGCACGGCGCTTCGCTGCGTAGAACACCATATAACCATGTACCAGTTTTGTCTTGCGAATGTTGAATGAGGCGTGATAGGACAAGATCAGCAGCTCCAGACGACGCTTCTGACTACCTAATGGCAAGTCAAGCAGCACCGAACCACCAACCCCAAACTGTGATGGCCGATACGTATGAGGCTTCAGAACGTTCAGGACCTCCTCCATATTAAAGGGGTCTCCACACATCAAGCACATAACTATACGCAGGTCACAGTCAACCAGATCCTTGATACTTGGGGAGGAGCTCACAAGGTTCAGGTTTTTCTTGGACTCTAGAAGAAACCGCAGAATCTGACTGATCTGCTTCTCGTTTATGTTGCGACCATAGCCCAGGCCAGTAGAGGCAGCATCTAGGAAAAAGCACTGCAACTTGCTGGCTATTTGATGACCCTGCTGAATGAGGCTATGTGCAGTTTCTCCACTTGTGTCACCTCTGCGGTTGACAAGTATTAAGGTAAGGGGTAAGTTGAGCAAGTGGTTGTCCTTCCGTCCTAGACTGGACTCCCGGTTTTTCTCAATACTCTCTACGACATAGGACAAAGACTCTTTGGAGTTGTAAAGGCAGAGGCATCCGTGAGGCATAAAGGTCGAGGTCTGAAATGAATTGACAGGCAGCCGCACATTGCCCTCAATAGGACGCAAAGACAACTCATACATCTTCCCATCGATCACATACTTGTCATCATTGGTGCAAAGGGCACGGATCTCATTAGCAAGTTCTCGAGCCAAACCATCCTTGCCAAGGATCACCAGGTTGATTCTATCCACATTTGGATCTTTATAGAGACGATCATAGGGGTAAGGGCACCTGGAGCTGATAAGCTGCTCTATTTTGGTGTCTACACATGAAGGGTTACTGGGGCAAGTGTCTTTTGTGGGATGATAGACAAAGTGAATGTGTTTAAGGATTAGGGCGTCTCGCTCGGCCTGCAGCTTCTGCAGAGCTTTGAAGCGCTGCTCCTCACCTAGAACTTCCTGGATGACCCCCATTTTCTCTTTGCTGGGCTTGGCATCTAGTTCCAGCTCATAGAACAACTCTGAATACTCCAGCAGAAGCTCCTGGAACTCTTCCTTGGCTTTATCAATGATCTCTTTCTGGTGCTTACTATATATGTCCATATAGACTGACTCTTCCAACCACTGATAAAATTCCTCACTCATAATAAAACTGCGAGCCTCCTCCCAGGGCTTTCCGGGAGTGATGAATGGAGATGCAGACAGGTTTTCTTTGAAGGCTTTTCTCATCTCTGCTTTCTTTCTTGCATTTCTTAGCTTTTCAAGATGACTGCAATAAACTTCTGCTGCCAGCGCAGTTTCCATAATATCGTACGGTATCCGCTCATCATCCATATTGTCTATGTGACTGGTGAAATCCCATGGGGTGTCCTCAAGAACCACAAACCAATGGGAGAAGTCAGGCTTTGATTCTAACAGTTTGGCTGCTTTGAGGCAGCTCAGATGGTCTATTTCATCAAGGTCAGGCACGAGGACATCTAATGCACGGGGGAGAACTGACAAGTAAACCTTACGGCGGCGTTCAATATGGTCCTGCCGGAGCCGATGGATGTGCTGCTGAAATAGCTTCTTGGCTTTATCGGTACCTTCCAAGTACACATAATCCTGATACTCACTGCAGCTCTGCATGCGCCGGCTAACGTTCAGCCACGTTTCATTGTGTGACTTGACTACTCGTCCCACCAGCCATTCATACTTGTCTTTGGCAGCTGCACTCTGCTGGCTCTGCTGCTTCAACGCCTCAAAGTAAGGAATAATCTTGGACTTGCCGCGGCTTTTGTCTATCAGCTGTATGAGGGCAGTAAAGGCCAAATCCACATTGACATTGGACCTCGCTGAAGTCTCCACCACCTGCAAATTTTTTTTGTTGAGTGCAAACCCATGAGCATCCCGGATGTATCGCTCCACTCCTTCATCACATTTGGTCAGGACCAATACAATTGGCTTCTTGGTCTTGGCAAGTTGAGTGTATAGGTTAGACACAAACTTAAGTTGGTCGTCAAAGTTCCTATTCATGCCACGACTGACGTCCACACACAGCAAAAAGCCATCTATCAGCAGTTTACCCTCGGGCATCTGTTTCTGCTCAAAGTCCTGCTCCAGTCCTAACTGATCTGTGCAAAAATACATGAGTTTCTCGGCAGAGGCAAGTTTACTGGATGCAGCTCGCTTGATGTATGGCTGCAGCGCCGTACTGCGATGAGGCTGGAAAGTCTGGTCATCTATAAACTCTGTCTGTTCCACTACATGCACCTTGCATTCCACACAATCTTCAAGCGTCCTGGCAACCTCCCCCCCAGTACAAGAAGTGGTCATTGTTCACGACACGGCCCCCAAAATCACTAGTGCTAAGGACGGATGTGTGGTCCAAGTGGAAGTCATCCGCACTGGGTCGTACAAATCGGTTGCACAGACATGACTTCCCGATGCCACACTGCCCCTTTTCCTTTTCTGTGCCGGACAAGCCCACCACACTGATGCTATAAGTGGGCACCCGCACATCTTGTTTCCGTGCCATCATCATGGTGCCGCATTCATCCTGCCCACATCAACACCTGCTGGGGTGAGGCTTGGTAATGGCACTCCATGCACAGACTCTTCGAGAGGACAAGACACGCCAGGACGTTGCGATTCGAATCCTGGTCTTTGTCACCCCCCCCTCAGTTTGGCAAAATGGGTTCCTAGAAGGAGGAGCCGCGCCGTTTATCACCACCAGGCCAGCCATACATGGCGCTCATCATCAGGTTTCTGGGCAATCTGAAAAATAAAAAAAAAAAACAAAAAAACAAACATTCAGTGTCAGTGGTGACGACATGAAGAGCAAGAAATGATTTACACAACACGCGAGGTTCAGAGCGACGCTCAGTGAGGATCCAGCTGTGTAATGTGGGGCCAGGGACGAGGGTTTTGTAAATGTAATATAAAACTAAGGTGAATGGAGAATGAGCCAAGATGGCAACCACCAGCCAGGTGACACACTAAACAAGACGAGCCCTGCCCCAGCACCATTCAATAAACTTTATGTATACGATGTCAGATGACACCTAAAGAGGAGGAGCTGTGGTCATCACTATAAGATCTATACATCTAGACAGCTACATAGCGCCCCCACAGACCGAGCAAGACGGACTCAAAAGAAGGGGCTAACTTCACAGAAAGAAGAGCACCACATCACAAAGAGCAAAAACCTGGGTGACAACCAACATGGCTGTCATAACATCCCCTTCCAGTGGTTACTCAGCTTTTTCTGACTCCTGAAAAGAGAGAAGAGTATGGAGACGGTGTTATAATAAAGAATATTATGGTGGACATATTGGCTTCAGTCACCGGGCATTAGCCACAATGCACTAGCGAAAACTTCCATTAGGGGAGATAAAAAGCCAAAGCTGACCCATCCCTGGCGCCCGCGTCCTCTGCTCCGACACTCACAGGACGTTCTATACAACGAGAACCAACAAGGAGAATATGGCACAACATGGTCGCCACGAGATACAGTAAGTGCATGACAGGGTCATAACTGCCCCAACTAGACACAAAGCCATGAGGGGCAAGACGCACTGCAAGTCCAGGACAAGTCCAGCCATGTCAGATCCTCCAGCTGCTGCCTGTACATGTCTCCACATGGCTCTGTACTACATGTGAAGGAACCAACATGGCAACATACAGAGGACAAGGAGCCACAACTCCGCTCTATGTCACAGAACCCGCCATCAGACCATCTCTTACAACGCTTCACCGCCATCATCACTGGGCTGCCCCCACCCCACACGTTCCATGAGTCTCCACTAGGATGTTCTCCCTACTCATGGTAGGTCGGGTGGGTCAGCCGAGTAGGCTAACCTACCATTCCAAAAGCAGCCCCCGCACCATCATGGCCCATATAGCTGTAGCCTACTACACCGCCCCCCACTCATCACTGCCCATATAGCTGTAGTCTACTACACTGCCCCCCACACCATCATGGCCCATATAGCTGTAGTCTACTACACTGCCCCCCCACTCATCATTGCCCATATAGCTGTAGTCTACTACACTGCCCCCCACACCATCAAGGCCCATATAGCTGTAGTCTACTACACTGCCCCCCACACCATCATTGTCCATATAGCTGTAGTCTACTACACTGCCCCCCACACCATCATGGCCCATATAGCTGTAGTCTACTACACTGCCCCCCACTCATCAATACCCATATAGCTGTAGTCTACTACACTGCCCCCCACTCATCACTGCCCATATAGCTGTAGTCTACTACACTGCCCCCCACACCATCATGGCCCATATAGCTGTAGTCTACTACACTGCCCCCCACTCATCATTGCCCATATAGCTGTAGTCTACTACACCGCCCCCCCACTCATCAATACCCATATAGCTGTAGTCTACTACACTGCCCCCACTCATCAATACCCATATAGCTGTAGTCTACTACACTGCCCCCCACTCATCATTGCCCATATAGCTGTAGTCTATTACACTGCCCCCCACTCATCATTGCCCATATAGCTGTAGTCTACTACACTGCCCCCCACACCATCATGGCCCATATAGCTGTAGTCTACTACACTGCCCCCCACTCATCATTGCCCATATAGCTGTAGTCTACTACACTGCCCCCCACTCATCAATACCCATATAGCTGTAGTCTACTACACTGCCCCCCACTCATCATGGCCCATATAGCTGTAGTCTACTACACTGCCCCCCACTCATCATTGTCCATATAGCTGTAGTCTACTACACTGCCCCCCACTCATCATTGCCCATATAACTGTAGTCTATTACACTGCCCCCCACTCATCATTGCCCATATAGCTGTAGTCTACTACACTGCCCCCCACACCATCATGGCCCATATAGCTGTAGTCTACTACACTGCCCCCCACTCATCATTGCCCATATAGCTGTAGTCTACTACACTGCCCCCCACTCATCAATGCCCATATAGCTGTAGTCTACTACACTGCCCCCCACTCATCATTGCCCATATAGCTGTAGTCTACTACACTGCCCCCCACTCATCATTGCCCATATAGCTGTAGTCTACTACACTGCCCCCCACTCATCAATGCCCTTATAGCTGTAGTCTACTACACTGCCCCCCACTCATCATTGCCCATATAGCTGTAGTCTACTACACTGCCCCCCACTCATCATTGTCCATATAGCTGTAGTCTACTACACCGCCCCCCACTCATCAATACCCTTATAGCTGTAGTCTACTACACTGCCCCCCACTCATCATTGCCCATATAGCTGTAGTCTACTACACTGCCCCCCACTCATCATTGTCCATATAGCTGTAGTCTACTACACTGCCCCCCACTCATCATTGTCCATATAGCTGTAGTCTATTACACTGCCCCCCACTCATCATTGCCCATATAGCTGTAGTCTACTACACCGCCCCCCACTCATCATTGTCCATATAGCTGTAGTCTACTACACTGCCCCCCACTCATCATTGTCCATATAGCTGTAGTCTACTACACTGCCCCCCACTCATCATTGCCCATATACAGTGGGGAAAAAAAGTATTTAGTCAGCCACCAATTGTACAAGTTCTGCCACTTATAAAGATGAGGCCGGCCTGTAATTGTCATCATAGGTAGACCTCAACTATGAGAGACAAAATGAGAAAACTAATCCAGAAAATCACACTGTCTGATTTTTAAAGAATTTATTTGCAAATTATGGTGGAAAATAAGTATTTGGCCAATAACAAAAGTTCCTCTCAATCCTTTGTTCTATCTCCTTTGTTGGCAATGACAGAGGTGAAACGTTTCCTGTAAGTCTTCACAAGGTTGGCGCACACTGTTGCTGGTATGTTGGCCCATTCCTCCATGCAGATCTCCTCTAGAGCAGGGATGTTTTGGGGCTGTCGCTGGACAACACGGACTTTCACCTCCCTCCAAAGGTTTTCTATGGGGCTGAGATCTGGAGACTGGCTAGGCCACTCCAGGACCTTGAAATGCTTCTTACGAAGCCGCTCCTTCGTTGCCCTGGCGGTGTGCTTGGGATCATTGTCATGCTGAATGACCCAGCCACGTTTCATCTTCAATGCCCTTGCTGATGGAAGGAGGTTTGCACTCACAATCTCACCATACATGGCCCCATTCATTCTTTCATGTACACGGATCAGTCGTCCTGGTCCCTTTGCAGAGAAACAGCCCCATACATGATGTTGCCCCCCCATGCTTCACAGTAGGTCTGGTGTTCTCTGGATACAACTCAGCATTCACTCTCCTCCAAACACCACGAGTTGTGTTTCTACCAAACAGTTCTACTTTGGTTTCATCTGACCATATGACATTCTCCCAATACTCTTCTGGAACATCCAAATGCTCTCTAGCAAACTTCAGCCGGGCCCGGATATGTACTGGCTTAAGCAGGGGGACACGTCTGGCACTGCAGGATCTGAGTCCCTGGCGGCGTAGTGTGTTACTGACGGGAGCCTTTGTTACGTTAGTCCCAGCTTTCTGCAGGTCACTCACTAGGTCCCCCGTGGGGTTCTGGGATTTTTGCTCACCGTTCTTGTGATCATTTTGACCCCACGTGGTGAGATCTTGCGTGGAGCCCCTGATGGAGGGAGATTATCAGTGGTCTTGTATGTCTTCCATTTTCTAATTATTGCTCCCACAGGTGATTTCTTCACACCAAGCTGCTTGCCTATTGCAGATTCAGTCTTCCCAGCCTGGTGCAGGGCTACCATTTTGTTTCTGGTCCTTCCACAGCTCTTTGGTCTTCACCATAGTGGAGTTTGGAGTGTGACTGAGGTTGTGGACAGGAGTCTTTTATACTGATAACAATGTCACACAGGAGCCATTACTAAAGGTAATGAGTGGAGGACAGAGGAGCCTCTTAAAGGAGAAGTTACAGGGCTGGGAGACAGAAATCTTGCTTGTTTGTAGGTGACCAAATACTTATTTTCCATCATAATTTGCAAATAAAATTATTTAAAAATCAGACAATGTGATTTTCTGGATATGTTTCCTCATTTTGTCTCTCATAGTTGAGGTCTACCTATGATGACAATTACAGGCCGGAATAATCTTTATAAGTGGGAGAACTTGCACAATTGGGGGCTGACTAAATACTTTTTTTTCCTCACTGTAGCTGTAGTCTACTACACCGCCCCCACCATCATTGCCCATATAGCTGAGTCTACTACACTGCCCCCCACTCATCATTGCCCATATAGCTGTAGTCTACTACACTGCCCCCCACTCATCATTGCCCATATAGCTGTAGTCTACTACACTGCCCCCCACTCATCATTGCCCATATAGCTGTAGCCTACTACACTGCCCCCCCACTCATCAATACCCATATAGCTGTAGTCTACACTGCCCCCCACTCATCATTGCCCATATAGCTGTAGTCTACTACACTGCCCCCCACTCATCATTGCCCATATAGCTGTAGTCTACTACACCGCCCCCCACTCATCATTGTCCATATAGCTGTAGTCTACTACACTGCCCCCCACCACAAACCCAACCACCCACCCCCCCCCCCCCCCCCCACTCATCATTGTCCATATAGCTGTAGTCTACTACACTGCCCCCCACTCATCATTGTCCATATAGCTGTAGTCTACTACACCGCCCCCCACTCATCATTGCCCATATAGCTGTAGTCTACTACACTGCCCCCCACTCATCATTGCCCATATAGCTGTAGTCTACTACACCGCCCCCCACTCATCATTGCCCATATAGCTGTAGTCTACTACACCGCCCCCCACTCATCATTGCCCATATAGCTGTAGTCTACTACACCGCCCCCCACCATCATTGCCCACATAGCTGTGTCTCCACACCGCCCCCCACTCATCATTGCCCATATAGCTGTAGTCTACTACACCGCCCCCCACCTGCCCCCCACTCATCATTGCCCATATAGCTGTAGTCTACTACACCGCCCCCCACTCATCATTGTCCATATAGCTGTAGTCTACTACACTGCCCCCCACTCATCATTGCCCATATAGCTGTAGTCTACTACACTGCCCCCCACACCATCATGGCCCATATAGCTGTAGTCTACTACACTGCCCCCCACTCATCATTGTCCATATAGCTGTAGTCTACTACACTGCCCCCCACTCATCATTGCCCATATAGCTGTAGTCTACTACACTGCCCCCCACTCATATCATAGCTTAGTACTACACTGCCCCCCACCACACCATATAGCTGTAGTCTACTACACTGCCCCCCACTCATCATTGCCCATATAGCTGTAGTCTACTACACTGCCCCCCACTCATCATTGCCCATATAGCTGTAGTCTACTACACTGCCCCCCACTCATCATTGCCCATATAGCTGTAGTCTACTACACTGCCCCCCACTCATCATTGCCCATATAGCTGTAGTCTACTACACTGCCCCCCACTCATCATTGCCCATATAGCTGTAGTCTACTACACTGCCCCCCACTCATCATTGTCCATATAGCTGTAGCCTACTACACTGCCCCCCACTCACAAACCCATAGCGGCCATCACTGCCCCCCACCATGCCCATATAGCTGTAGTCTACTACACTGCCCCCCACTCATCATTGCCCATATAGCTGTAGTCTACTACACTGCCCCCCACTCATCATTGCCCATATAGCTGTAGTCTACTACACTGCCCCCCACTCATCATTGCCCATATAGCTGTAGCCTACTACACTGCCCCCCACTCATCATGCCCATACCCAGCTGTAGTCTACTACACTGCCCCCCACTCATCATTGCCCATATAGCTGTAGTCTACTACACTGCCCCCCACTCATCATTGCCCATATAGCTGTAGCCTACTACACTGCCCCCACTCATCATCATTGCCCATATAGCTGTAGTCTACTACACTGCCCCCCACTCATCATTGCCCATATAGCTGTAGTCTACTACACTGCCCCCCACTCATCATTGCCCATATAGCTGTAGTCTACTACACCGCCCCCCACTCACATTGCCCATATAGCGAGCACTACACCGCCCCCCACTCATCATTGCCCATATAGCTGTAGTCTACTACACTGCCCCCCACTCATCATTGCCCATATAGCTGTAGTCTACTACACTGCCCCCCACTCATCATTGCCCATATAGCTGTAGTCTACTACACTGCCCCCCACTCATCATTGCCCATATAGCTGTAGTCTACTACACCGCCCCCCACCTCCCCCCCCCCCACTCATCATTGCCCATATAGCGACTACCTGCCCCCCACTCATCATGCCATATACTGTAGTCTACTACACTGCCCCCCACTCATCATTGCCCATATAGCTGTAGTCTATTACACTGCCCCCCACTCATCATTGCCCATATAGCTGTAGTCTACTACACTGCCCCCCACTCATCATTGTCCATATAGCTGTAGTCTACTACACTGCCCCCCACTCATCATTGCCCATATAGCTGTAGTCTACTACACTGCCCCCCACTCATCATTGTCCATATAGCTGTAGTCTACTACACTGCCCCCCACTCATCATTGCCCATATAGCTGTAGTCTACTACACTGCCCCCCACTCATCATTGCCCATATAGCTGTAGTCTACTACACCCCCCCCTGCCGCCCCCACTCATCATTGCCCATATAGCTGTAGTCTACTACACTGCCCCCCACTCATCATTGCCCATATAGCTGTAGTCTACTACACCGCCCCCCACTCATCATGCCCACCCACACCCCCCCCATTGCCCATATAGCTGTAGTCTACTACACTGCCCCCCACTCATCATTGCCCATATAGCTGTAGTCAGGCTGGTCCTATTTACTTGTCCATACACTTAGTGTCACCAACGTACTCATTCTCCAGTCACATGTATGACCCCAGTATAACAGCAGAGGGTGCAGGTTGTCATTCTCAGGTCAGTACACATGAAGTGTAGGTATCAGACAGCACAGCAGTAGTGAGGAGTACACTGTGGGGGGTTAAAATTGTAACACGTGTGCTTGGGGCACAAAGCCCCTGCCCTTTGTGTACAGGGTGAGGCATGACCGAGGGGAACATGAAGTATTAGCGCAGCATACCTGCAGTGTGCGCCCCTTATAGGTACACGCCATGTCTATGATGGATGACATTAGGAGTCAGCAGGGTCCGGTCATGTTATAGGAGGTGACACAATAGTGTGTGTAGTGTTCATGTACAATGTATGTGACATCATGTACTATACATTAGACAGGAGCATGTGCATTGTGTACACACTAAAGAATGAGGCATGAAGGATCAGTGCGGTGTAAGAGCGTCACGTGTGTAGCGTGTATACATATAGTATAGGATGTAGGGCTGGGAAATTATTTTTTGTCTCCATATCATCTGGTCTTACATGGCCCTTGGCTAAAACATATGTCAATGACTGTACACCGAATAACCAAAATTCAGTGTGCCACACACATGTGCAGTCTGTATCATGTATGTGCAGTGAGTGTCAAGTAGGTGTCACTCATGTGCAGCATGAGTCGTGTGATATACATGCAGGTGAATGTCATGTATGTGCAGTGCGTGTCACATATGTGCACTCTACACATATGAATTTTCAGTGCGTGTCACCTTTGTGCACATCATGTGTGCGCGTGCCACACATATATGCATGTGCAGTCCACGTCACGTGTGTGTCACACATATGTATGTCACATGTTTGCATGTGCAGTGTGTCACGTGTTTGTGTGTGCGCCACACGTCTGTATGTCACATGTTAGCATGTGCAGTGTGTGTCACTGGTGTGTGTGTGCCACACGTCTGTATGTGCAGTTCTTGTCACGTATGTGTCACCCATGTGCAGGTGTGTGTCATGTATGTGCAGTGTGTGTCATGTGATGTACAGCAGTGTGTCATGTGATGTACATGCAGGTGTGTCATGTATGTGCAGTGTGTGTCATGTATGTGCAGTGTGTGTCATGTATGTGCAGTGTGTGTCATGTATGTGCAGTGTGTGTCATGTGATGTGCAGCAGTGTGTGCATGTATGTGCAGTGTGTGTCATGTATGTGCAGTGGGCTGTATGTGCAGTGTGTGTCATGTATGTGCAGTGTGTGTCATGTTGTGCAGTGTGTGTCATGTATGTGCAGTGTGTGTCATGTATGTGCAGTGTGTGTCATGTATGTGCAGTGTCATACCACAGGTCAGCACACATGAGACGACACAATAGGGTGTCCGCCCCGTGCCGGGTGTAGAGAGCTCAACCCTCGGGTGTAGGGCTCCCCCTATCATGTGGCTCAGCTGTCAGCCCTCTCACCCGTCTGCCTCTCGGGCGTGGATCAGGCCGCGGTTTCCGGGAATCTCCAGATGACCGGGGACAGTGCGGCCTACATGCGACTTCCTTCCGTCTCAGCCCGGGCAGGCTGTGGAAAAGGCCGCGGCCGCTTCCTATATTTGGGTGATTCGGGTGACGGCGGGTCCCCGGCCGCGGTTTCCGGGTGTATCCGGGTGACTCGGGAGTCTCCTCCTGTAATGGCGGCTCCTTCCTTCCGGCGGGCGCGCGGGCGCGGGCACGACAGAAGGAGAAAGGGCGTCGGGGGCGCGCCGGGAGCGCCTCCGGAAGTCGGTCATCTTCCTACTCTCATTGCCATTTTCAGTAATAGTTCTGAAGGCACCGGAAGTGACCAGACGCCATGTTGGTACTCCGGCGCCCTTGGATTTTTTTTTTTTTCTTATGATAACTTTATTCATACGCGGTCTATTCAGACACTGCGGTAATCTGTGCACAAACGTCCCCCACTGTCTGACACAGCATAACTGTGCAGACCCCTAGTAATCTGCCCCCAGCCAATAATACAGCCTACCTCAGTAATCTGCCCCCAACCAATAATACAGCCTACCTCAGTAATCTGCCCCCAACCAATAATACAGCCTACCTCAGTAATCTGCCCCAACCAATAATACAGCCTACCTCAGTAATCTGCCCCCAACCAATAATACAGCCTACCTCAGTAATCTGCCCCCAACCAATAATACAGCCTACCTCAGTAATCTGCCCCCAACCAATAATACAGCCTACCTCAGTAATCTGCCCCAACCAATAATACAGCCTACCTCAGTAATCTGCCCCCAACCAATAATACAGCCTACCTCAGTAATCTGCCCCCAACCAATAATACAGCCTACCTCAGTAATCTGCCCCCAGCCAATAATACAGCCTACCTCAGTAATCTGCCCCCAGCCAATAATACAGCCTACCTCAGTAATCTGCCCCCAACCAATAATACAGCCTACCTCAGTAATCTGCCCCAACCAATAATACAGCCTACCTCAGTAATCTGCCCCCAACCAATAATACAGCCTACCTCAGTAATCTGCCCCCAACCAATAATACAGCCTACCTCAGTAATCTGCCCCCAGCCAATAATACAGCCTACCTCAGTATCGCCCCCAGCCAATAATACAGCCTACCTCAGTAATCTGCCCCCAACCAATAATACAGCCTACCTCAGTAATCTGCCCCCAGCCAATAATACAGCCTACCTCAGTAATCTGCCCCCAGCCAATAATACAGCCTACCTCAGTAATCTGCCCCAACCAATAATACAGCCTACCTCAGTAATCTGCCCCCAACCAATAATACAGCCTACCTCAGTAATCTGCCCCCAACCAATAATACAGCCTACCTCAGTAATCTGCCCCCAACCAATAATACAGCCTACCTCAGTAATCTGCCCCCAACCAATAATACAGCCTACCTCAGTAATCTGCCCCCAACCAATAATACAGCCTACCTCAGTAATCTGCCCCAACCAATAATACAGCCTACCTCAGTAATCTGCCCCCAGCCAATAATACAGCCTACCTCAGTAATCTGCCCCCAGCCAATAATACAGCCTACCTCAGTAATCTGCCCCCAACCAATAATACAGCCTACCTCAGTAATCTGCCCCCAGCCAATAATACAGCCTACCTCAGTAATCTGCCCCCAGCCAATAATACAGCCTACCTCAGTAATCTGCCCCCAACCAATAATACAGCCTACCTCAGTAATCTGCCCCCAACCAATAATACAGCCTACCTCAGTAATCTGCCCCCAACCAATAATACAGCCTACCTCAGTAATCTGCCCCCAGCCAATAATACAGCCTACCTCAGTAATCTGCCCCCAGCCAATAATACAGCCTACCTCAGTAATCTGCCCCCAGCCAATAATACAGCCTACCTCAGTAATCTGCCCCCAACCAATAATACAGCCTACCTCAGTAATCTGCCCCCAGCCAATAATACAGCGTACCTCAGTAATCTGCCCCCAACCAATAATACAGCCTACCTCAGTAATCTGCCCCCAACCAATAATACAGCCTACCTCAGTAATCTGCCCCCAGCCAATAATACAGCCTACCTCAGTAATCTGCCCCCAGCCAATAATACAGCCTACCTCAGTAATCTGCCCCAACCAATAATACAGCCTACCTCAGTAATCTGCCCCCAACCAATAATACAGCCTACCTCAGTAATCTGCCCCCAACCAATAATACAGCCTACCTCAGTAATCTGCCCCCAACCAATAATACAGCCTACCTCAGTAATCTGCCCCAACCAATAATACACCCTACCTCAGTAATCTGCCCCCAACCAATAATACAGCCTACCTCAGTAATCTGCCCCCAACCAATAATACAGCCTACCTCAGTAATCTGCCCCCAGCCAATAATACAGCCTACCTCAGTTATCTGCCCCCAGCCAATAATACAGCCTACCTCAGTAATCTGCCCCAACCAATAATACAGCCTACCTCAGTAATCTGCCCCAACCAATAATACAGCCTACCTCAGTAATCTGCCCCCAACCAATAATACAGCCTACCTCAGTAATCTGCCCCAACCAATAATACAGCCTACCTCAGTAATCTGCCCCCAACCAATAATACAGCCTACCTCAGTAATCTGCCCCAACCAATAATACAGCCTACCTCAGTAATCTGCCCCAACCAATAATACAGCCTACCTCAGTAATCTGCCCCAACCAATAATACAGCCTACCTCAGTAATCTGCCCCAACCAATAATACAGCCTACCTCAGTAATCTGCCCCCAAACAATAATACAGCCTACCTCAGTAATCTGCCCCCAGCCAATAATACAGCCTACCTCAGTAATCTGCCCCCAGCCAATAATACAGCCTACCTCAGTAATCTGCCCCCAACCAATAATACAGCCTACCTCAGTAATCTGCCCCAGCCAATAATACAGCCTACCTCAGTAATCGCCCCCCAGCCTAACAGCCTACCTCAGTAATCTGCCCCAACCAATAATACAGCCTACCTCAGTAATCTGCCCCCAACCAATAATACAGCCTACCTCAGTAATCTGCCCCCAACCAATAATACAGCCTACCTCAGTAATCTGCCCCCAACCAATAATACAGCCTACCTCAGTAATCTGCCCCCAACCAATAATACAGCCTACCTCAGTAATCTGCCCCCAACCAATAATACAGCCTACCTCAGTAATCTGCCCCCAGCCAATAATACAGCCTACCTCAGTAATCTGCCCCCAGCCAATAATACAGCCTACCTCAGTAATCTGCCCCCAACCAATAATACAGCCTACCTCAGTAATCTGCCCCCAACCAATAATACAGCCTACCTCAGTAATCTGCCCCCAACCAATAATACAGCCTACCTCAGTAATCTGCCCCCAACCAATAATACAGCCTACCTCAGTAATCTGCCCCAACCAATAATACAGCCTAACTCAGTAATCTGCCCCCAGCCAATAATACAGCCTACCTCAGTAATCTGCCCCCAGCCAATAATACAGCCTACCTCAGTAATCTGCCCCAACCAATAATACAGCCTACCTCAGTAATCTGCCCCCAACCAATAATACAGCCTACCTCAGTAATCTGCCCCCAGCCAATAATACAGCCTACCTCAGTAATCTGCCCCAACCAATAATACAGCCTACCTCAGTAATCTGCCCCTAACCAATAATACAGCCTACCTCAGTAATCTGCCCCCAGCCAATAATACAGCCTACCTCAGTAATCTGCCCCCAACCAATAATACAGCCTACCTCAGTAGTCTGCCCCCAACCAATAATACAGCCTACCTCAGTAATCTGCCCCAACCAATAATACAGCCTACCTCAGTAATCTGCCCCAACCAATAATACAGCCTACCTCAGTAATCTGCCCCCAACCAATAATACAGCCTACCTCAGTAATCTGCCCCCAACCAATAATACAGCCTACCTCAGTAATCTGCCCCAACCAATAATACAGCCTACCTCAGTAATCTGCCCCCAACCAATAATACAGCCTACCTCAGTGATCTGCCCCCAACCAATAATACAGCCTACCTCAGTGATCTGCCCCCAACCAATAATACAGCCTACCTCAGTAATCTGCCCCCAGCCAATAATACAGCCTACCTCAGTAATCTGCCCCAACCAATAGTACAGCCTACCTCAGTAATCTGCCCCCAACCAATAATACAGCCTACCTCAGTAATCTGCCCCCAGCCAATAATACAGCCTACCTCAGTAATCTGCCCCCAACCAATAATACAGCCTACCTCAGTAATCTGCCCCCAGCCAATAATACAGCCTACCTCAGTAATCTGCCCCCAACCAATAATACAGCCTACCTCAGTAAGCCCCAGCCTACACCTCAGTAATCTGCCCCCAACCAATAATACAGCCTACCTCAGTAATCTGCCCCCAACCAATAATACAGCCTACCTCAGTAATCTGCCCCCAACCAATAATACAGCCTACCTCAGTAATCTGCCCCCAGCCAATAATACAGCCTACCTCAGTAATCTGCCCCCAACCTAATACAGCCACCTCAGTAATCTGCCCCCAGCCAATAATACAGCCTACCTCAGTAATCTGCCCCCAACCAATAATACAGCCTACCTCAGTAATCTGCCCCCAACCAATAATACAGCCTACCTCAGTAATCTGCCCCCAGCCAATAATACAGCCTACCTCAGTAATCTGCCCCCAGCCAATAATACAGCCTACCTCAGTAATCTGCCCCAACCAATAATACAGCCTACCTCAGTAATCTGCCCCAACCAATAATACAGCCTACCTCAGTAATCTGCCCCCAACCAATAATACAGCCTACCTCAGTAATCTGCCCCCAACCAATAATACAGCCTACCTCAGTAATCTGCCCCCAACCAATAATACAGCCTACCTCAGTAATCTGCCCCCAACCAATAATACAGCCTACCTCAGTAATCTGCCCCCAACCAATAATACAGCCTACCTCAGTAATCTGCCCCCAGCCAATAATACAGCCTACCTCAGTAATCTGCCCCCAACCAATAATACAGCCTACCTCAGTAATCTGCCCCCAGCCAATAATACAGCCTACCTCAGTAATCTGCCCCAACCAATAGTACAGCCTACCTCAGTAATCTGCCCCCAGCCAATAATACAGCCTACCTCAGTAATCTGCCCCCAGCCAATAATACAGCCTACCTCAGTAATCTGCCCCCAGCCAATAATACAGCCTACCTCAGTAATCTGCCCCAACCAATAATACAGCCTACCTCAGTAATCTGCCCCCAGCCAATAATACAGCCTACCTCAGTAATCTGCCCCCAACCAATAATACAGCCTACCTCAGTAATCTGCCCCCAACCAATAATACAGCCTACCTCAGTAATCTGCCCCCAACCAATAATACAGCCTACCTCAGTAATCTGCCCCCAACCAATAATACAGCCTACCTCAGTAATCTGCCCCCAGCCAATAATACAGCCTACCTCAGTAATCTGCCCCCAGCCAATAATACAGCCTACCTCAGTAATCTGCCCCAACCAATAATACAGCCTACCTCAGTAATCTTCCCCCAACCAATAATACACCCTACCTCAGTAATCTGCCCCCAACCAATAATACAGCCTACCTCAGTAATCTGCCCCCAGCCAATAATACAGCCTACCTCAGTAATCTGCCCCAACCAATAATACAGCCTACCTCAGTAATCTGCCCCAACCAATAATACAGCCTACCTCAGTAATCTGCCCCAACCAATAATACAGCCTACCTCAGTAATCTGCCCCAACCAATAATACAGCCTACCTCAGTAATCTGCCCCCAGCCAATAATACAGCCTACCTCAGTAATCTGCCCCCAACCAATAATACAGCCTACCTCAGTAATCTGCCCCAACCAATAATACAGCCTACCTCAGTAATCTGCCCCAACCAATAATACAGCCTACCTCAGTAATCTGCCCCCAACCAATAATACAGCCTACCTCAGTAATCTGCCCCCAACCAATAATACAGCCTACCTCAGTAATCTGCCCCAACCAATAATACAGCCTACCTCAGTAATCTGCCCCAACCAATAATACAGCCTACCTCAGTAATCTGCCCCCAACCAATAATACAGCCTACCTCAGTAATCTGCCCCAACCAATAATACAGCCTACCTCAGTAATCTGCCCCCAACCAATAATACAGCCTACCTCAGTAATCTGCCCCCAACCAATAATACAGCCTACCTCAGTAATCTGCCCCCAACCAATAATACACCCTACCTCAGTAATCTGCCCCCAACCAATAATACAGCCTACCTCAGTAATCTGCCCCCAGCCAATAATACAGCCTACCTCAGTAATCTGCCCCAACCAATAATACAGCCTACCTCAGTAATCTGCCCCAACCAATAATACAGCCTACCTCAGTAATCTGCCCCAACCAATAATACAGCCTACCTCAGTAATCTGCCCCTACCAATAATACAGCCTACCTCAGTAATCTGCCCCCAGCCAATAATACAGCCTACCTCAGTAATCTGCCCCCAACCAATAATACAGCCTACCTCAGTAATCTGCCCCCAACCAATAATACAGCCTACCTCAGTAATCTGCCCCAACCAATAATACAGCCTACCTCAGTAATCTGCCCCCACCCAATAATACAGCCTACCTCAGTAATCTGCCCCAACCAATAATACAGCCTACCTCAGTAATCTGCCCCCAACCAATAATACAGCCTACCTCAGTAATCTGCCCCAACCAATAATACAGCCTACCTCAGTAATCTGCCCCCAACCAATAATACAGCCTACCTCAGTAATCTGCCCCCAACCAATAATACAGCCTACCTCAGTAATCTGCCCCAACCAATAATACAGCCTACCTCAGTAATCTGCCCCCAACCAATAATACAGCCTACCTCAGTAATCTGCCCCAACCAATAATACAGCCTACCTCAGTAATCTGCCCCAACCAATAATACAGCCTACCTCAGTAATCTGCCCCCAGCCAATAATACAGCCTACCTCAGTAATCTGCCCCCAACCAATAATACAGCCTACCTCAGTAATCTGCCCCCAACCAATAATACAGCCTACCTCAGTAATCTGCCCCAACCAATAATACAGCCTACCTCAGTAATCCCCCCAGCCAATAATACAGCCTACCTCAGTAATCTGCCCCCAACCAATAATACAGCCTACCTCAGTAATCTGCCCCCAACCAATAATACAGCCTACCTCAGTAATCTGCCCCAACCAATAATACAGCCTACCTCAGTAATCTGCCCCCAGCCAATAATACAGCCTACCTCAGTAATCTGCCCCCAGCCAATAATACAGCCTACCTCAGTAATCTGCCCCAACCAATAATACAGCCTACCTCAGTAATCTGCCCCAACCAATAATACAGCCTACCTCAGTAATCTGCCCCCAGCCAATAATACAGCCTACCTCAGTAATCTGCCCCCAACCAATAATACAGCCTACCTCAGTAATCTGCCCCCAACCAATAATACAGCCTACCTCAGTAATCTGCCCCCAACCAATAATACAGCCTACCTCAGTAATCTGCCCCAACCAATAATACAGCCTACCTCAGTAATCTGCCCCCAGCCAATAATACAGCCTACCTCAGTAATCTGCCCCCAACCTATAATACAGCCTACCTCAGTAATCTGCCCCCAACCAATAATACAGCCTACCTCAGTAATCTGCCCCCAACCAATAATACAGCCTACCTCAGTAATCTGCCCCCAGCCAATAATACAGCCTACCTCAGTAATCTGCCCCCAATCAATAATACAGCCTACCTCAGTAATCTGCCCCCAACCAATAATACAGCCTACCTCAGTAATCTGCCCCCAGCCAATAATACAGCCTACCTCAGTAATCTGCCCCCCCAATAATACAGCCTACCTCAGTAATCTGCCCCAACCAATAATACAGCCTACCTCAGTAATCTGCCCCCAGCCAATAATACAGCCTACCTCAGTAATCTGCCCCCAACCAATAATACAGCCTACCTCAGTAATCTGCCCCCAACCAATAATACAGCCTACCTCAGTAATCTGCCCCCAACCAATAATACAGCCTACCTCAGTAATCTGCCCCCACCAATAATTCAGCCTACCTCAGTAATCTGCCCCCAGCCAATAATACAGCCTACCTCAGTAATCTGCCCCAACCAATAATACAGCCTACCTCAGTAATCTGCCCCAACCAATAATACAGCCTACCTCAGTAATCTGCCCCAACCAATAATACAGCCTACCTCAGTAATCTGCCCCCAACCAATAATACAGCCTACCTCAGTAATCTGCCCCAACCAATAATACAGCCTACCTCAGTAATCTGCCCCAACCAATAATACAGCCTACCTCAGTAATCTGCCCCCAGCCAATAATACAGCCTACCTCAGTAATCTGCCCCCAACCAATAATACAGCCTACCTCAGTAATCTGCCCCCAGCCAATAATACAGCCTACCTCAGTAATCTGCCCCCAGCCAATAATACAGCCTACCTCAGTAATCTGCCCCAACCAATAATACAGCCTACCTCAGTAATCTGCCCCCAGCCAATAATACAGCCTACCTCAGTAATCTGCCCCCAACCAATAATACAGCCTACCTCAGTAATCTGCCCCCAACCAATAATACAGCCTACCTCAGTAATCTGCCCCCAGCCAATAATACAGCCTACCTCAGTAATCTGCCCCCAGCCAATAATACAGCCTACCTCAGTAATCTGCCCCCAACCTATAATACAGCCTACCTCAGTAATCTGCCCCAACCAATAATACAGCCTACCTCAGTAATCTGCCCCCAACCAATAATACAGCCTACCTCAGTAATCTGCCCCCAACCAATAATACAGCCTACCTCAGTAATCTGCCCCCAGCCAATAATACAGCCTACCTCAGTAATCTGCCCCCAATCAATAATACAGCCTACCTCAGTAATCTGCCCCCAACCAATAATACAGCCTACCTCAGTAATCTGCCCCAACCAATAATACAGCCTACCTCAGTAATCAGCCCCAACCAATAATACAGCCTACCTCAGTAATCTGCCCCCAGCCAATAATACAGCCTACCTCAGTAATCTGCCCCCAACCAATAATACAGCCTACCTCAGTAATCTGCCCCCAGCCAATAATACAGCCTACCTCAGTAATCTGCCCCAACCAATAATACAGCCTACCTCAGTAATCTGCCCCAACCAATAATACAGCCTACCTCAGTAATCTGCCCCCAGCCAATAATACAGCCTACCTCAGTAATCTGCCCCAACCAATAATACAGCCTACCTCAGTAATCTGCCCCAACCAATAATACAGCCTACCTCAGTAATCTGCCCCAACCAATAATGCAGCCTACCTCAGTAATCTGCCCCCAGCCAATAATACAGCCTACCTCAGTAATCTGCCCCAACCAATAATACAGCCTACCTCAGTAATCTGCCCCCAGCCAATAATACAGCCTATCTCAGTAATCTGCCCCAACCAATAATACAGCCTACCTCAGTAATCTGCCCCCAGCCAATAATACAGCCTACCTCAGTAATCTGCCCCCAACCAATAATACAGCCTACCTCAGTAATCTGCCCCCAACCAATAATACACCTACCTCATAATGCCCCCAGCCAATAATACAGCCTACCTCAGTAATCTGCCCCCAGCCAATAATACAGCCTACCTCAGTAATCTGCCCCAACCAATAATACAGCCTACCTCAGTAATCTGCCCCCAACCAATAATACAGCCTACCTCAGTAATCTGCCCCCAACCAATAATACAGCCTACCTCAGTAATCTGCCCCAACCAATAATACAGCCTACCTCAGTAATCTGCCCCAACCAATAATACAGCCTACCTCAGTAATCTGCCCCCAGCCAATAATACAGCCTACCTCAGTAATCTGCCCCCAGCCAATAATACAGCCTACATCAGTAATCTGCCCCCAACCAATAATACAGCCTACCTCAGTAATCTGCCCCCAACCAATAATACAGCCTACCTCAGTAATCTGCCCCAACCAATAATACAGCCTACCTCAGTAATCTGCCCCAACCAATAATACAGCCTACCTCAGTAATCTGCCCCCAACCAATAATACAGCCTACCTCAGTAATCTGCCCCCAACCAATAATACAGCCTACCTCAGTAATCTGCCCCCAACCAATAATACAGCCTACCTCAGTAATCTGCCCCCAACCAATAATACAGCCTACCTCAGTAATCTGCCCCAACCAATAATACAGCCTACCTCAGTAATCTGCCCCAACCAATAATACAGCCTACCTCAGTAATCTGCCCCCAACCAATAATACAGCCTACCTCAGTAATCTGCCCCCAACCAATAATACAGCCTACCTCAGTAATCTGCCCCAACCAATAATACAGCCTACCTCAGTAATCTGCCCCCAGCCAATAATACAGCCTACCTCAGTAATCTGCCCCCAACCAATAATACAGCCTACCTCGGTAATCTGCCCCAACCAATAATACAGCCTACCTCAGGTAATCTGCCCCAACCAATAATACAGCCTACCTCAGTAATCTGCCCCACCAATATACAGCCCCTCAGTAATCTGCCCCCAACCAATAATACAGCCTACCTCAGTAATCTGCCCCCAACCAATAATACAGCCTACCTCAGTAATCTGCCCCAACCAATAATACAGCCTACCTCAGTAATCTGCCCCCAACCAATAATACAGCCTACCTCAGTAATCTGCCCCCAACCAATAATACAGCCTACCTCAGTAATCTGCCCCCAACCAATAATACAGCCTACCTCAGTAATCTGCCCCCAACCAATAATACAGCCTACCTCAGTAATCTGCCCCCAACCAATAATACAGCCTACCTCAGTAATCTGCCCCCAACCAATAATACAGCCTACCTCAGTAATCTGCCCCCAACCAATAATACAGCCTACCTCAGTAATCTGCCCCCAACCAATAATACAGCCTACCTCAGTAATCTGCCCCCAACCAATAATACAGCCTACCTCAGTAATCTGCCCCCAACCAATAATACAGCCTACCTCAGTAATCTGCCCCAACCAATAATACAGCCTACCTCAGTAATCTGCCCCAACCAATAATACAGCCTACCTCAGTAATCTGCCCCAACCAATAATACAGCCTACCTCAGTAATCTGCCCCCAACCAATAATACAGCCTACCTCAGTAATCTGCCCCAACCAATAATACAGCCTACCTCAGTAATCTGCCCCAACCAATAATACAGCCTACCTCAGTAATCTGCCCCAACCAATAATACAGCCTACCTCAGTAATCTGCCCCCAGCCAATAATACAGCCTACCTCAGTAATCTGCCCCAACCAATAATACAGCCTACCTCAGTAATCTGCCCCAACCAATAATACAGCCTACCTCAGTAATCTGCCCCAACCAATAATACAGCCTACCTCAGTAATCTGCCCCAACCAATAATACAGCCTACCTCAGTAATCTGCCCCCAACCAATAATACAGCCTACCTCAGTAATCTGCCCCCAGCCAATAATACAGCCTACCTCAGTAATCTGCCCCAACCAATAATACAGCCTACCTCAGTAATCTGCCCCAACCAATAATACAGCCTACCTCAGTAATCTGCCCCCAGCCAATAATACAGCCTACCTCAGTAATCTGCCCCAACCAATAATACAGCCTACCTCAGTAATCTGCCCCCAGCCAATAATACAGCCTACCTCAGTAATCTGCCCCAACCAATAATACAGCCTACCTCAGTAATCTGCCCCCAACCAATAATACAGCCTACCTCAGTAATCTGCCCCCAGCCAATAATACAGCCTACCTCAGTAATCTGCCCCCAGCCAATAATACAGCCTACCTCAGTAATCTGCCCCAACCAATAATACAGCCTACCTAGGTAATCAGCCCCAACCAATAATACAGCCTACCTCAGTAATCTGCCCCCAGCCAATAATACAGCCTACCTCAGTAATCTGCCCCCAACCAATAATACAGCCTACCTCAGTAATCTGCCCCCAACCAATAATACAGCCTACCTCAGTAATCTGCCCCCAACCAATAATACAGCCTACCTCAGTAATCTGCCCCAACCAATAATACAGCCTACCTCAGTAATCTGCCCCCAGCCAATAATACAGCCTACCTCAGTAATCTGCCCCCAGCCAATAATACAGCCTACCTCAGTAATCTGCCCCCAACCAATAATACAGCCTACCTCAGTAATCTGCCCCCAACCTATAATACAGCCTACCTCAGTAATCTGCCCCCAGCCCCCAATAATACAGCCTACCTCAGTAATCTGCCCCTCGCCCCACCAATAATACAGCCTACCTCAGTAATCTGCCCCAACCAATAATACAGCCTACCTCAGTAATCTGCCCCAACCAATAATACAGCCTACCTCAGTAATCTGCCCCCAGCCAATAATACAGCCTACCTCAGTAATCTGCCCCAACCAATAATACAGCCTACCTCAGTAATCTGCCCCAACCAATAATACAGCCTACCTCAGTAATCTGCCCCCAGCCAATAATACAGCCTACCTCAGTAATCTGCCCCCAGCCAATAATACAGCCTACCTCAGTAATCTGCCCCCAACCAATAATACAGCCTACCTCAGTAATCTTGCCCCCAGCCAATAATACAGCCTACCCTCAGTAATCTGCCCCCAGCCAATAATACAGCCTACCTCAGTAATCTGCCCCCAGCCAATAATACAGCCTACCTCAGTAATCTGCCCCCAACCAATAATACAGCCTACCTCAGTGATCTGCCCCCAACCAATAATACAGCCTACCTCAGTAATCTGCCCCCAGCCAATAATACAGCCTACCTCAGTAATCTGCCCCCAACCTATAATACAGCCTACCTCAGTAATCTGCCCCAATCAATAATACAGCCTACCTCAGTAATCTGCCCCCAACCAATAATACAGCCTACCTCAGTAATCTGCCCCAACCAATAATACAGCCTACCTCAGTAATCTGCCCCCAACCAATAATACAGCCTACCTCAGTAATCTGCCCCAACCAATAATACAGCCTACCTCAGTAATCTGCCCCCAACCAATAATACAGCCTACCTCAGTAATCTGCCCCAACCAATAATACAGCCTACCTCAGTAATCTGCCCCCAGCCAATAACAATACAGCCTACCTCAGTAATCTGCCCCCAACCAATAATACAGCCTACCTCAGTAATCTGCCCCAACCAATAATACAGCCTACCTCAGTAATCTGCCCCCAGCCAATAATACAGCCTACCTCAGTAATCTGCCCCAACCAATAATACAGCCTACCTCAGTAATCTGCCCCCAACCAATAATACAGCCTACCTCAGTAATCTACCCCCAGCCAATAATACAGCCTACCTCAGTAATCTGCCCCAACCAATAATACAGCCTACCTCAGTAATCTGCCCCCAACCAATAATACAGCCTACCTCAGTAATCTGCCCCAACCAATAATACAGCCTACCTCAGTAATCTGCCCCAACCAATAATACAGCCTACCTCAGTAATCTGCCCCCAACCAATAATACAGCCTACCTCAGTAATCTGCCCCCAGCCAATAATACAGCCTACCTCAGTAATCTGCCCCAACCAATAATACAGCCTACCTCAGTAATCTGCCCCAACCAATAATACAGCCTACCTCAGTAATCTGCCCCCAGCCAATAATACAGCCTACCTCAGTAATCTGCCCCAACCAGTAATACAGCCTACCTCAGTAATCTGCCCCCAACCAATAATACAGCCTACCTCAGTAATCTACCCCCAGCCAATAATACAGCCTACCTCAGTAATCTGCCCCAACCAATAATACAGCCTACCTCAGTAATCTCCCCCCAGCCAATAATACAGCCTACCTCAGTAATCTGCCCCCAGCCAATAATACAGCCTACCTCAGTAATCTGCCCCCAGCCAATAATACAGCCTACCTCAGTAATCTGCCCCCAACCAATAATACAGCCTACCTCAGTGATCTGCCCCCAACCAATAATACAGCCTACCTCAGTAATCTGCCCCCAGCCAATAATACATCCTACCTCAGTAATCTGCCCCCAACCTATAATAAAGCCTACCTCAGTAATCTGCCCCAACCAATAATACAGCCTACCTCAGTAATCTGCCCCCAACCAATAATACAGCCTACCTCAGTAATCTGCCCCAACCAATAATACAGCCTACCTCAGTAATCTGCCCCCAGCCAATAATACAGCCTACCTCAGTAATCTGCCCCCAGCCAATAATACAGCCTACCTCAAACTCCCCAACCAATAATACAGCCTACCTCAGTAATCTGCCCCCAACCAATAATACAGCCTACCTCAGTAATCTGCCCCCAACCAATAATACAGCCTACCTCAGTAATCTGCCCCCAACCAATAATACAGCCTACCTCAGTAATCTGCCCCCAACCAATAATACAGCCTACCTCAGTAATCTGCCCCCAACCAATAATACAGCCTACCTCAGTAATCTGCCCTCAACCAATAATACAGCCTACCTCAGTAATCTGCCCCAACCAATAATACAGCCTACCTCAGTAATCTGCCCCCAACCAATAATACAGCCTACCTCAGTAATCTGCCCCCAACCAATAATACAGCCTACCTCAGTAATCTGCCCCCAGCCAATAATACAGCCTACCTCAGTAATCTGCCCCCAGCCAATAATACAGCCTACCTCAGTAATCTGCCCCCAGCCAATAATACAGCCTACCTCAGTAATCTGCCCCAACCAATAATACAGCCTACCTCAGTAATCTGCCCCCAACCAATAATACAGCCTACCTCAGTAATCTGCCCCAACCAATAATACAGCCTACCTCAGTAATCTGCCCCCAGCCAATAATACAGCCTACCTCAGTAATCTGCCCCCCAACCAATAATACAGCCTACCTCAGTAATCTGCCCCCAGCCAATAATACAGCCTACCTCAGTAATCTGCCCCCAGCCAATAATACAGCCTACCTCAGTAATCTGCACCCAACCAATAATACAGCCTACCTCAGTAATCTTCCCCCAACCAATAATACACCCTACCTCAGTAATCTGCCCCCAACCAATAATACAGCCTACCTCAGTAATCTGCCCCCAGCCAATAATACAGCCTACCTCAGTAATCTGCCCCAACCAATAATACAGCCTACCTCAGTAATCTGCCCCAACCAATAATACAGCCTACCTCAGTAATCTGCCCCAACCAATAATACAGCCTACCTCAGTAATCTGCCCCTACCAATAATACAGCGTACCTCAGTAATCTGCCCCCAGCCAATAATACAGCCTACCTCAGTAATCTGCCCCCAACCAATAATACAGCCTACCTCACCCCCCAGTAATCTGCCCCAACCAATAATACAGCCTACCTCAATAATCTGCCCCAACCAATAATACAGCCTACCTCAGTAATCTGCCCCCAACCAATAATACAGCCTACCTCAGTAATCTGCCCCAACCAATAATACAGCCTACCTCAGTAATCTGCCCCAACCAATAATACAGCCTACCTCAGTAATCTGCCCCAACCAATAATACAGCCTACCTCAGTAATCTGCCCCCAACCAATAATACAGCCTACCTCAGTAATCTGCCCCAACCAATAATACAGCCTACCTCAGTAATCTGCCCCCAACCAATAATACAGCCTACCTCAGTAATCTGCCCCAACCAATAATACAGCCTACCTCAGTAATCTGCCCCAACCAATAATACAGCCTACCTCAGTAATCTGCCCCCAACCAATAATACAGCCTACCTCAGTAATCTGCCCCCAGCCAATAATACAGCCTACCTCAGTAATCTGCCCCAACCAATAATACAGCCTACCTCAGTAATCTGCCCCAACCAATAATACAGCCTACCTCAGTAATCTGCCCCAACCAATAATACAGCCTACCTCAGTAATCTGCCCCTACCAATAATACAGCGTACCTCAGTAATCTGCCCCCAGCCAATAATACAGCCTACCTCAGTAATCTGCCCCCAACCAATAATACAGCCTACCTCAGTAATCTGCCCCAACCAATAATACAGCCTACCTCAATAATCTGCCCCAACCAATAATACAGCCTACCTCAGTAATCTGCCCCCAACCAATAATACAGCCTACCTCAGTAATCTGCCCCAACCAATAATACAGCCTACCTCAGTAATCTGCCCCAACCAATAATACAGCCTACCTCAGTAATCTGCCCCAACCAATAATACAGCCTACCTCAGTAATCTGCCCCCAACCAATAATACAGCCTACCTCAGTAATCTGCCCCAACCAATAATACAGCCTACCTCAGTAATCTGCCCCCAACGAATAATACAGCCTACCTCAGTAATCTGCCCCAACTAATAATACAGCCTACCTCAGTAATCTGCCCCAACCAATAATACAGCCTACCTCAGTAATCTGCCCCCAGCCAATAATACAGCCTACCTCAGTAATCTGCCCCCAGCCAATAATACAGCCTACCTCAGTAATCTGCCCCAACCAATAATACAGCCTACCTCAGTAATCTGCCCCAACCAATAATACAGCCTACCTCAGTAATCTGCCCCAACCTATAATACAGCCTACCTCAGTAATCTGCCCCCAACCAATAATACAGCCTACCTCAGTAATCTGCCCCCAGCCAATAATACAGCCTACCTCAGTAATCTGCCCCCAACCAATAATACAGCCTACCTCAGTAATCTGCCCCCAACCAATAATACAGCCTACCTCAGTAATCTGCCCCCAGCCAATAATACAGCCTACCTCAGTAATCTGCCCCCAACCAATAATACAGCCTACCTCAGTAATCTGCCCCCAACCAATAATACAGCCTACCTCAGTAATCTGCCCCCAGCCAATAATACAGCCTACCTCAGTAATCTGCCCCAACCAATAATACAGCCTACCTCAGTAATCTGCCCCAACCAATAATACAGCCTACCTCAGTAATCTGCCCCCAGCCAATAATACAGCCTACCTCAGTAATCTGCCCCAACCAATAATACAGCCTACCTCAGTAATCTGCCCCAACCAATAATACAGCCTACCTCAGTAATCTGCCCCAACCAATAATGCAGCCTACCTCAGTAATCTGCCCCCAGCCAATAATACAGCCTACCTCAGTAATCTGCCCCAACCAATAATACAGCCTACCTCAGTAATCTGCCCCCAGCCAATAATACAGCCTATCTCAGTAATCTGCCCCAACCAATAATACAGCCTACCTCAGTAATCTGCCCCCAGCCAATAATACAGCCTACCTCAGTAATCTGCCCCCTACCAATAATACAGCCTACCTCAGTAATCTGCCCCCAACCAATAATACAGCCTACCTCAGTAATCTGCCCCCAGCCAATAATACAGCCTACCTCAGTAATCTGCCCCAACCAATAATACAGCCTACCTCAGTAATCTGCCCCAACCAATAATACAGCCTACCTCAGTAATCTGCCCCCAACCAATAATACAGCCTACCTCAGTAATCTGCCCCTACCAATAATACAGCCTACCTCAGTAATCTGCCCCCAGCCAATAATACAGCCTACCTCAGTAATCTGCCCCCAGCCAATAATACAGCCTAATCAGTAATCTGCCCCCAGCCAATAATACAGCCTAACTCAGTAATCTGCCCCCAACCAATAATACAGCCTACCTCAGTAATCTGCCCCAACCAATAATACAGCCTACCTCAGTAATCTGCCCCAACCAATAATACAGCCTACCTCAGTAATCTGCCCCCAACCAATAATACAGCCTACCTCAGTAATCTGCCCCCAACCAATAATACAGCCTACCTCAGTAATCTGCCCCCAACCAATAATACAGCCTACCTCAGTAATCTGCCCCAACCAATAATACAGCCTACCTCAATAATCTGCCCCAACCAATAATACAGCCTACCTCAGTAATCTGCCCCAACCAATAATACAGCCTACCTCAGTAATCTGCCCCAACCATAATACAGCCTACCTCAGTAATCTGCCCCCAACCAATAATACAGCCTACCTCAGTAATCTGCCCCAACCAATAATACAGCCTACCTCAGTAATCTGCCCCCAGCCAATAATACAGCCTACCTCAGTAATCTGCCCCAACCAATAATACAGCCTACCTAGGTAATCTGCCCCAACCAATAATACAGCCTACCTAGGTAATCTGCCCCAACCAATAATACAGCCTACCTAGGTAATCTGCCCCAACCAATAATACAGCCTACCTCAGTAATCTGCCCCCAACCAATAATACAGCCTACCTCAATAATCTGCCCCCAACCAATAATACAGCCTACCTCAGTAATCTGCCCCAACCAATAATACAGCCTACCTCAGTAATCTGCCCCCAACCAATAATACAGCCTACCTCAGTAATCTGCCCCAACCAATAATACAGCCTACCTCAGTAATCTGCCCCCAACGAATAATACAGCCTACCTCAGTAATCTGCCCCAACCAATAATACAGCCTACCTCAGTAATCTGCCCCCAACGAATAATACAGCCTACCTCAGTAATCTGCCCCAACCAATAATACAGCCTACCTCAGTAATCTGCCCCAACCAATAATACAGCCTACCTCAGTAATCTGCCCCAACCAATAATACAGCCTACCTCAGTAATCTGCCCCAACCAATAATACAGCCTACCTCAGTAATCTGCCCCAACCAATAATACAGCCTACCTCAGTAATCTGCCCCAACCAGTAATACAGCCTACCTCAGTAATCTGCCCCAACCAATAATACAGCCTACCTCAGTAATCTGCCCCCAGCCAATAATACAGCCTACCTCAGTAATCTGCCCCAACCAATAATACAGCCTACCTCAGTAATCTGCCCCAACCAATAATACAGCCTACCTCAGTAATCTGCCCCAACCAATAATACAGCCTACCTCAGTAATCTGCCCCAACCAATAATACAGCCTACCTCAGTAATCTGCCCCCAACCAATAATACAGCCTACCTCAGTAATCTGCCCCCAGCCAATAATACAGCCTACCTCAGTAATCTGCCCCAACCAATAATACAGCCTACCTCAGTAATCTGCCCCAACCAATAATACAGCCTACCTCAGTAATCTGCCCCCAGCCAATAATACAGCCTACCTCAGTAATCTGCCCCAACCAATAATACAGCCTACCTCAGTAATCTGCCCCCAGCCAATAATACAGCCTACCTCAGTAATCTGCCCCAACCAATAATACAGCCTACCTCAGTAATCTGCCCCCAACCAATAATACAGCCTACCTCAGTAATCTGCCCCCAGCCAATAATACAGCCTACCTCAGTAATCTGCCCCCAGCCAATAATACAGCCTACCTCAGTAATCTGCCCCAACCAATAATACAGCCTACCTAGGTAATCAGCCCCAACCAATAATACAGCCTACCTCAGTAATCTGCCCCAACCAATAATACAGCCTACCTAGGTAATCAGCCCCAACCAATAATACAGCCTACCTCAGTAATCTGCCCCAACCAATAATACAGCCTACCTCAGTAATCTGCCCCCAGCCAATAATACAGCCTACCTCAGTAATCTGCCCCCAACCAATAATACAGCCTACCTCAGTAATCTGCCCCCAACCAATAATACAGCCTACCTCAGTAATCTGCCCCCAACCAATAATACAGCCTACCTCAGTAATCTGCCCCCAACCTATAATACAGCCTACCTCAGCAATCTGCCCCCAGCCAATAATACAGCCTACCTCAGTAATCTGCCCCTACCAATAATACAGCCTACCTCAGTAATCTGCCCCAACCAATAATACAGCCTACCTCAGTAATCTGCCCCAACCAATAATACAGCCTACCTCAGTAATCTGCCCCCAGCCAATAATACAGCCTACCTCAGTAATCTGCCCCAACCAATAATACAGCCTACCTAGGTAATCTGCCCCAACCAATAATACAGCCTACCTCAGTAATCTGCCCCCAGCCAATAATACAGCCTACCTCAGTAATCTGCCCCCAGCCAATAATACAGCCTACCTCAGTAATCTGCCCCCAACCAATAATACAGCCTACCTCAGTAATCTTCCCCCCAGCCAATAATACAGCCTACCTCAGTAATCTGCCCCCAGCCAATAATACAGCCTACCTCAGTAATCTGCCCCCAGCCAATAATACAGCCTACCTCAGTAATCTGCCCCCAACCAATAATACAGCCTACCTCAGTGATCTGCCCCCAACCTATAATACAGCCTACCTCAGTAATCTGCCCCCAGCCAATAATACATCCTACCTCAGTAATCTGCCCCCAACCTATAATACAGCCTACCTCAGTAATCTGCCCCAACCAATAATACAGCCTACCTCAGTAATCTGCCCCCAACCAATAATACAGCCTACCTCAGTAATCTGCCCCAACCAATAATACAGCCTACCTCAGTAATCTGCCCCCAACCAATAATACAGCCTACCTCAGTAATCTGCCCCAACCAATAATACAGCCTACCTCAGTAATCTGCCCCCAGCCAATAATACAGCCTACCTCAGTAATCTGCCCCAACCAATAATACAGCCTACCTCAGTAATCTGCCCCAACCAATAATACAGCCTACCTCAGTAATCTGCCCCCAGCCAATAATACAGCCTACCTCAGTAATCTGCCCCAACCAGTAATACAGCCTACCTCAGTAATCTGCCCCCAACCAATAATACAGCCTACCTCAGTAATCTGCCCCCAACCACATATAACACACTGTATATAACTGACAGGAGGGGGAGGATATAACACACTGTATATAACTGACAGGAGGGGAGGATATAACACACTGTATATAACTGACAGGAGAGGAGGATATAACACACTGTATATAACTGACAGGAGGGTGAGGATATAACACACTGTATATAACTGACAGGAGGGGGAGGATATAACACACTGTATATAACTGACAGGAGGGGAGGATATAACACACTGTATATAACTGACAGGAGGGGAGGATATAACACACTGTATATAACTGACAGGAGGGGGAGGATATAACACACTGTATATAACTGACAGGAGAGGAGGATATAACACACTGTATATAACTGACAGGAGGGGAGGATATAACACACTGTATATAACTGACAGGAGGGGGAGGATATAACACACTGTATATAACTGACAGGAGAGGAGGATATAACACACTGTATATAACTGACAGGAGGGGAGGATATAACACACTGTATATAACTGACAGGAGAGGGAGGATATAACACACTGTATATAACTGACAGGAGGGGAGGATATAACACACTGTATATAACTGACAGGAGAGGAGGATATAACACACTGTATATAACTGACAGGAGGGGGAGGATATAACACACTGTATATAACTGACAGGAGAGGGAGGATATAACACACTGTATATAACTGACAGGAGGGGAGGATATAACACACTGTATATAACTGACAGGAGAGGAGGATATAACACACTGTATATAACTGACAGGAGGGGGAGGATATAACACACTGTATATAACTGACAGGAGAGGAGGATATAACACACTGTATATAACTGACAGGAGGGGGAGGATATAACACACTGTATATAACTGACAGGAGGGGAGGATATAACACACTGTATATAACTGACAGGAGAGGAGGATATAACACACTGTATATAACTGACAGGAGGGGGAGGATATAACACACTGTATATAACTGACAGGAGAGGGAGGATATAACACACTGTATATAACTGACAGGAGGGGGAGGATATAACACACTGTATATAACTGACAGGAGGGGGAGGATATAACACACTGTATATAACTGACAGGAGAGGGAGGATATAACACACTGTATATAACTGACAGGAGGGGGAGGATATAACACACTGTATATAACTGACAGGAGAGGGAGGATATAACACACTGTATATAACTGACAGGAGAGGAGGATATAACACACTGTATATAACTGACAGGAGGGGGAGGATATAACACACTGTATATAACTGACAGGAGGGGGAGGATATAACACACTGTATATAACTGACAGGAGAGGGAGGATATAACACACTGTATATAACTGACAGGAGGGGGAGGATATAACACACTGTATATAACTGACAGGAGAGGAGGATATAACACACTGTATATAACTGACACTGTAGCTGCACTGGGGGAGGATATAACACACTGTATATAACTGACAGGAGGGGGAGGATATAACACACTGTATATAACTGACAGGAGGGGGAGGATATAACACACTGTATATAACTGACAGGAGGGGGAGGATATAACACACTGTATATAACTGACAGGAGAGGGAGGATATAACACACTGTATATAACTGACAGGAGGGGGAGGATATAACACACTGTATATAACTGACAGGAGAGGAGGATATAACACACTGTATATAACTGACAGGAGGGGAGGATATAACACACTGTATATAACTGACAGGAGGGGAGGATATAACACACTGTATATAACTGACAGGAGGGGAGGATATAACACACTGTATATAACTGACAGGAGGGGAGGATATAACACACTGTATATAACTGACAGGAGAGGAGGATATAACACACTGTATATAACTGACAGGAGGGGAGGATATAACACACTGTATATAACTGACAGGAGGGGAGGATATAACACACTGTATATAACTGACAGGAGAGGAGGATATAACACACTGTATATAACTGACAGGAGGGGAGGATATAACACACTGTATATAACTGACAGGAGAGGAGGATATAACACACTGTATATAACTGACAGGAGGGGAGGATATAACACACTGTATATAACTGACAGGAGGGGAGGATATAACACACTGTATATAACTGACAGGAGGGGAGGATATAACACACTGTATATAACTGACAGGAGGGGAGGATATAACACACTGTATATAACTGACAGGAGAGGGAGGATATAACACACTGTATATAACTGACAGGAGGGGGAGGATATAACACACTGTATATAACTGACAGGAGAGGAGGATATAACACACTGTATATAACTGACAGGAGGGGGAGGATATAACACACTGTATATAACTGACAGGAGAGGAGGATATAACACACTGTATATAACTGACAGGAGAGGAGGATATAACACACTGTATATAACTGACAGGAGAGGAGGATATAACACACTGTATATAACTGACAGGAGAGGAGGATATAACACACTGTATATAACTGACAGGAGAGGGAGGATATAACACACTGTATATAACTGACAGGAGAGGAGGATATAACACACTGTATATAACTGACAGGAGGGGGAGGATATAACACACTGTATATAACTGACAGGAGGGGGAGGATATAACACACTGTATATAACTGACAGGAGAGGAGGATATAACACACTGTATATAACTGACAGGAGGGGAGGATATAACACACTGTATATAACTGACAGGAGGGGGAGGATATAACACACTGTATATAACTGACAGGAGGAGGATATAACACACTTATATAACAACAAGAAGGGAGGATATAACACACTGTATATAACTGACAGGAGGGGGAGGATATAACACACTGTATATAACTGACAGGAGAGGGAGGATATAACACACTGTATATAACTGACAGGAGGGGGAGGATATAACACACTGTATATAACTGACAGGAGAGGAGGATATAACACACTGTATATAACTGACAGGAGGGGGAGGATATAACACACTGTATATAACTGACAGGAGAGGGAGGATATAACACACTGTATATAACTGACAGGAGAGGGAGGATATAACACACTGAAAAAGGGATAAACACACTGTATATAACTGACAGGAGGGGAGGATATAACACACTGTATATAACTGACAGGAGGGGAGGATATAACACACTGTATATAACTGACAGGAGGGGGAGGATATAACACACTGTATATAACTGACAGGAGGGGAGGATATAACACACTGTATATAACTGACAGGAGGGGGAGGATATAACACACTGTATATAACTGACAGGAGGGGGAGGATATAACACACTGTATATAACTGACAGGAGGGGGAGGATATAACACACTGTATATAACTGACAGGGAGGATATAACACACTCAGGGAGGATATAACACACTGTATATAACTGACAGGAGGGGAGGATATAACACACTGTATATAACTGACAGGAGAGGGAGGATATAACACACTGTATATAACTGACAGGAGGGGGAGGATATAACACACTGTATATAACTGACAGGAGAGGAGGATATAACACACTGTATATAACTGACAGGAGGGGGAGGATATAACACACTGTATATAACTGACAGGAGGGGGAGGATATAACACACTGTATATAACTGACAGGAGAGGGAGGATATAACACACTGTATATAACTGACAGGAGGGGGAGGATATAACACACTGTATATAACTGACAGGAGGGGAGGATATAACACACTGTATATAACTGACAGGAGGGGAGGATATAACACACTGTATATAACTGACAGGAGGGGAGGATATAACACACTGTATATAACTGACAGGAGGGGGAGGATATAACACACTGTATATAACTGACAGGAGGGGGAGGATATAACACACTGTATATAACTGACAGGAGAGGAGGATATAACACACTGTATATAACTGACAGGAGGGGGAGGATATAACACACTGTATATAACTGACAGGAGGGGGAGGATATAACACACTGTATATAACTGACAGGAGGGGGAGGATATAACACACTGTATATAACTGACAGGAGGGGGAGGATATAACACACTGTATATAACTGACAGGAGGGGAGGATATAACACACTGTATATAACTGACAGGAGGGGAGGATATAACACACTGTAAAACAACAGGAGGGGAGATATAACACACTGTATATAACTGACAGGAGAGGGAGGATATAACACACTGTATATAACTGACAGGAGGGGAGGATATAACACACTGTATATAACTGACAGGAGGGGGAGGATATAACACACTGTATATAACTGACAGGAGGGGAGGATATAACACACTGTATATAACTGACAGGAGGGGAGGATATAACACACTGTATATAACTGACAGGAGGGGAGGATATAACACACTGTATATAACTGACAGGAGGGGGGATATAACACACTGTATATAACTGACAGGAGGGGAGGATATAACACACTGTATATAACTGACAGGAGGGGGAGGATATAACACACTGTATATAACTGACAGGGAGGGGAGGATATAACACACTGTATATAACTGACAGGAGGGGAGGATATAACACACTGTATATAACTGACAGGGAGGGGGAGGATATAACACACTGTATATAACTGACAGGAGGGGAGGATATAACACACTGTATATAACTGACAGGAGGGGGAGGATATAACACACTGTATATAACTGACAGGAGGGGGAGGATATAACACACTGTATATAACTGACAGGAGGGGGAGGATATAACACACTGTATATAACTGACAGGAGGGGAGGATATAACACACTGTATATAACTGACAGGAGAGGAGGATATAACACACTGTATATAACTGACAGGAGGGGAGGATATAACACACTGTATATAACTGACAGGAGGGGAGGATATAACACACTGTATATAACTGACAGGGAGGGGAGGATATAACACACTGTATATAACTGACAGGAGGGGAGGATATAACACACTGTATATAACTGACAGGAGGGGAGGATATAACACACTGTATATAACTGACAGGAGGGGGAGGATATAACACACTGTATATAACTGACAGGAGGGGGAGGATATAACACACTGTATATAACTGACAGGAGGGGAGGATATAACACACTGTATATAACTGACAGGAGGGGAGGATATAACACACTGTATATAACTGACAGGAGGGGGAGGATATAACACACTGTATATAACTGACAGGAGGGGAGGATATAACACACTGTATATAACTGACAGGAGGGGGAGGATATAACACACTGTATATAACTGACAGGAGGGGAGGATATAACACACTGTATATAACTGACAGGAGAGGAGGATATAACACACTGTATATAACTGACAGGAGGGGAGGATATAACACACTGTATATAACTGACAGGAGGGGGAGGATATAACACACTGTATATAACTGACAGGAGGGGGAGGATATAACACACTGTATATAACTGACAGGAGGGGAGGATATAACACACTGTATATAACTGACAGGAGAGGAGGATATAACACACTGTATATAACTGACAGGAGGGGAGGATATAACACACTGTATATAACTGACAGGGAGGGGGAGGATATAACACACTGTATATAACTGACAGGAGGGGGAGGATATAACACACTGTATATAACTGACAGGAGGGGGAGGATATAACACACTGTATATAACTGACAGGAGGGGAGGATATAACACACTGTATATAACTGACAGGAGGGGGAGGATATAACACACTGTATATAACTGACAGGAGGGGGAGGATATAACACACTGTATATAACTGACAGGAGGGGGAGGATATAACACACTGTATATAACTGACAGGAGGGGGAGGATATAACACACTGTATATAACTGACAGGAGGGGGAGGATATAACACACTGTATATAACTGACAGGAGGGGAGGATATAACACACTGTATATAACTGACAGGAGGGGGAGGATATAACACACTGTATATAACTGACAGGAGGAGGGAGGATATAACACACTGTATATAACTGACAGGAGGGGGAGGATATAACACACTGTATATAACTGACAGGAGGGGAGGATATAACACACTGTATATAACTGACAGGAGGGGAGGATATAACACACTGTATATAACTGACGAGGGGGAGGATATAACACACTGTATATAACTGACAGGAGGGGAGGATATAACACACTGTATATAACTGACAGGAGGGGGAGGATATAACACACTGTATATAACTGACAGGAGGGGGAGGATATAACACACTGTATATAACTGACAGGAGGGGAGGATATAACACACTGTATATAACTGACAGGAGGGGGAGGATATAACACACTGTATATAACTGACAGGAGGGGAGGATATAACACACTGTATATAACTGACAGGAGGGGAGGATATAACACACTGTATATAACTGACAGGAGGGGGAGGATATAACACACTGTATATAACTGACAGGAGGGGGAGGATATAACACACTGTATATAACTGAAGGAGGGGGGGAAAAAAAAAAATAAACTGACAGGAGGGGGAGGATATAACACACTGTATATAACTGACAGGAGGGGGAGGATATAACACACTGTATATAACTGACAGGAGGGGGAGGATATAACACACTGTATATAACTGACAGGAGAGGGAGGATATAACACACTGTATATAACTGACAGGAGGGGGAGGATATAACACACTGTATATAACTGACAGGAGGGGGAGGATATAACACACTGTATATAACTGACAGAAAGGGAGGATATAACACACTGTATATAACTGACAGGAGGGGAGGATATAACACACTGTATATAACTGACAGGAGGGGAGGATATAACACACTGTATATAACTGACAGGAGAGGGGAGGATATAACACACTGTATATAACTGACAGGAGGGGGAGGATATAACACACTGTATATAACTGACAGGAGAGGGGGAAAAAACACACTGTATATAACTGACAGGGGAGGAGGATATAACACACTGTATATAACTGACAGGAGGGGAGGATATAACACACTGTATATAACTGACAGGAGGGGAGGATATAACACACTGTATATAACTGACAGGAGGGGGAGGATATAACACACTGTATATAACTGACAGGAGGGGAGGATATAACACACTGTATATAACTGACAGGAGAGGGAGGATATAACACACTGTATATAACTGACAGGAGGGGAGGATATAACACACTGTATATAACTGACAGGAGGGGGAGGATATAACACACTGTATATAACTGACAGGAGGGGGAGGATATAACACACTGTATATAACTGACAGGAGGGGGAGGATATAACACACTGTATATAACTGACAGGAGGGGGAGGATATAACACACTGTATATAACTGACAGGAGAGGGAGGATATAACACACTGTATATAACTGACAGGAGGGGAGGATATAACACACTGTATATAACTGACAGGAGGGGAGGATATAACACACTGTATATAACTGACAGGAGGGGGAGGATATAACACACTGTATATAACTGACAGGAGGGGAGGATATAACACACTGTATATAACTGACAGGAGGGGGAGGATATAACACACTGTATATAACTGACAGGAGGGGAGGATATAACACACTGTATATAACTGACAGGAGGGGGAGGATATAACACACTGTATATAACTGACAGGAGGGGAGGATATAACACACTGTATATAACTGACAGGAGAGGAGGATATAACACACTGTATATAACTGACAGGAGAGGAGGATATAACACACTGTATATAACTGACAGGAGGGGGAGGATATAACACACTGTATATAACTGACAGGAGGGGGAGGATATAACACACTGTATATAACTGACAGGAGGGGGAGGATATAACACACTGTATATAACTGACAGGAGAGGAGGATATAACACACTGTATATAACTGACAGGAGAGGGAGGATATAACACACTGTATATAACTGACAGGAGGGGGAGGATATAACACACTGTATATAACTGACAGGAGGGGAGGATATAACACACTGTATATAACTGACAGGAGAGGGAGGATATAACACACTGTATATAACTGACAGGAGAGGGAGGATATAACACACTGTATATAACTGACAGGAGGGGGAGGATATAACACACTGTATATAACTGACAGGAGAGGAGGATATAACACACTGTATATAACTGACAGGAGGGGGAGGATATAACACACTGTATATAACTGACAGGAGGGGGAGGATATAACACACTGTATATAACTGACAGGAGAGGAGGATATAACACACTGTATATAACTGACAGGAGGGGGAGGATATAACACACTGTATATAACTGACAGGGGGGGAGGATATAACACACTGTATATAACTGACAGGAGGGGGAGGATATAACACACTGTATATAACTGACAGGAGAGGGGAGGATATAACACACTGTATATAACTGACAGGAGGGGAGGATATAACACACTGTATATAACTGACAGGAGGGGGAGGATATAACACACTGTATATAACTGACAGGAGGGGGGAGGATATAACACACTGTATATAACTGACAGGAGGGGGAGGATATAACACACTGTATATAACTGACAGGAGGGGGAGGATATAACACACTGTATATAACTGACAGGAGGGGGAGGATATAACACACTGTATATAACTGACAGGAGGGGGAGGATATAACACACTGTATATAACTGACAGGAGGGGAGGATATAACACACTGTATATAACTGACAGGAGGGGAGGATATAACACACTGTATATAACTGACAGGAGGGGAGGATATAACACACTGTATATAACTGACAGGAGGGGAGGATATAACACACTGTATATAACTGACAGGAGGGGGAGGATATAACACACTGTATATAACTGACAGGAGGGGAGGATATAACACACTGTATATAACTGACAGGAGGGGGAGGATATAACACACTGTATATAACTGACAGGAGGGGGAGGATATAACACACTGTATATAACTGACAGGAGGGGAGGATATAACACACTGTATATAACTGACAGGAGGGGAGGATATAACACACTGTATATAACTGACAGGAGAGGAGGATATAACACACTGTATATAACTGACAGGAGGGGAGGATATAACACACTGTATATAACTGACAGGAGAGGAGGATATAACACACTGTATATAACTGACAGGAGGGGGAGGATATAACACACTGTATATAACTGACAGGAGGGGGAGGATATAACACACTGTATATAACTGACAGGAGGGGGAGGATATAACACACTGTATATAACTGACAGGAGGGGAGGATATAACACACTGTATATAACTGACAGGAGGGGAGGATATAACACACTGTATATAACTGACAGGAGAGGAGGATATAACACACTGTATATAACTGACAGGAGGGGGAGGATATAACACACTGTATATAACTGACAGGAGGGGGAGGATATAACACACTGTATATAACTGACAGGAGGGGGAGGATATAACACACTGTATATAACTGACAGGAGGGAGGATATAACACACTGTATATAACTGACAGGAGGGGGAGGATATAACACACTGTATATAACTGACAGGAGGGGAGGATATAACACACTGTATATAACTGACAGGAGGGGGAGGATATAACACACTGTATATAACTGACAGGAGGGGGAGGATATAACACACTGTATATAACTGACAGGAGGGGGAGGATATAACACACTGTATATAACTGACAGGAGGGGGAGGATATAACACACTGTATATAACTGACAGGAGGGGAGGATATAACACACTGTATATAACTGACAGGAGGGGGAGGATATAACACACTGTATATAACTGACAGGAGGGGAGGATATAACACACTGTATATAACTGACAGGAGGGGAGGATATAACACACTGTATATAACTGACAGGAGAGGGAGGATATAACACACTGTATATAACTGACAGGAGAGGAGGATATAACACACTGTATATAACTGACAGGAGGGGGAGGATATAACACACTGTATATAACTGACAGGAGAGGGGAGGATATAACACACTGTATATAACTGACAGGAGGGGGAGGATATAACACACTGTATATAACTGACAGGAGGGGAGGATATAACACACTGTATATAACTGACAGGAGAGGGAGGATATAACACACTGTATATAACTGACAGGAGGGGAGGATATAACACACTGTATATAACTGCAGGAGGGGGGATATAACACACTGGAGGGGGAGGATATAACACACTGTATATAACTGACAGGAGGGGGAGGATATAACACACTGTATATAACTGACAGGAGGGGAGGATATAACACACTGTATATAACTGACAGGAGGGGAGGATATAACACACTGTATATAACTGACAGGAGGGGAGGATATAACACACTGTATATAACTGACAGGAGGGGGAGGATATAACACACTGTATATAACTGACAGGAGGGGAGGATATAACACACTGTATATAACTGACAGGAGGGGAGGATATAACACACTGTATATAACTGACAGGAGGGGAGGATATAACACACTGTATATAACTGACAGGAGGGGAGGATATAACACACTGTATATAACTGACAGGAGGGGGAGGATATAACACACTGTATATAACTGACAGGAGGGGGAGGATATAACACACTGTATATAACTGACAGGAGGAGGGGAGGATATAACACACTGTATATAACTGACAGGAGAGGAGGATATAACACACTGTATATAACTGACAGGAGGGGGAGGATATAACACACTGTATATAACTGACAGGAGGGGGAGGATATAACACACTGTATATAACTGACAGGAGGGGGAGGATATAACACACTGTATATAACTGACAGGAGGGGAGGATATAACACACTGTATATAACTGACAGGAGGGGGAGGATATAACACACTGTATATAACTGACAGGAGGGGGAGGATATAACACACTGTATATAACTGACAGGAGAGGAGGATATAACACACTGTATATAACTGACAGGAGAGGGAGGATATAACACACTGTATATAACTGACAGGAGGGGAGGATATAACACACTGTATATAACTGACAGGAGGGGGAGGATATAACACACTGTATATAACTGACAGGAGGGGGAGGATATAACACACTGTATATAACTGACAGGAGGGGGAGGATATAACACACTGTATATAACTGACAGGAGAGGAGGATATAACACACTGTATATAACTGACAGGAGGGGAGGATATAACACACTGTATATAACTGACAGGAGAGGAGGATATAACACACTGTATATAACTGACAGGAGGGGGAGGATATAACACACTGTATATAACTGACAGGAGGGGAGGATATAACACACTGTATATAACTGACAGGAGGGGAGGATATAACACACTGTATATAACTGACAGGAGGGGAGGATATAACACACTGTATATAACTGACAGGAGGGGGAGGATATAACACACTGTATATAACTGACAGGAGGGGAGGATATAACACACTGTATATAACTGACAGGAGGGGGAGGATATAACACACTGTATATAACTGACAGGAGAGGAGGATATAACACACTGTATATAACTGACAGGAGGGGGAGGATATAACACACTGTATATAACTGACAGGAGGGGGAGGATATAACACACTGTATATAACTGACAGGAGGGGGAGGATATAACACACTGTATATAACTGACAGGAGGGGGAGGATATAACACACTGTATATAACTGACAGGAGGGGGAGGATATAACACACTGTATATAACTGACAGGAGGGGGAGGATATAACACACTGTATATAACTGACAGGAGGGGGAGGATATAACACACTGTATATAACTGACAGGAGGGGGAGGATATAACACACTGTATATAACTGACAGGAGGGGGAGGATATAACACACTGTATATAACTGACAGGAGGGGAGGATATAACACACTGTATATAACTGACAGGAGGGGGAGGATATAACACACTGTATATAACTGACAGGAGAGGGAGGATATAACACACTGTATATAACTGACAGGAGGGGGAGGATATAACACACTGTATATAACTGACAGGAGGGGGAGGATATAACACACTGTATATAACTGACAGGAGAGGGAGGATATAACACACTGTATATAACTGACAGGAGAGGAGGATATAACACACTGTATATAACTGACAGGAGGGGGAGGATATAACACACTGTATATAACTGACAGGAGGGGGAGGATATAACACACTGTATATAACTGACAGGAGGGGGAGGATATAACACACTGTATATAACTGACAGGAGAGGGAGGATATAACACACTGTATATAACTGACAGGAGGGGGAGGATATAACACACTGTATATAACTGACAGGGAGGGGGAGGATATAACACACTGTATATAACTGACAGGAGGGGAGGATATAACACACTGTATATAACTGACAGGAGGGGAGGATATAACACACTGTATATAACTGACAGGAGAGGAGGATATAACACACTGTATATAACTGACAGGAGGGGGAGGATATAACACACTGTATATAACTGACAGGAGGGGGAGGATATAACACACTGTATATAACTGACAGGAGGGGAGGATATAACACACTGTATATAACTGACAGGAGAGGGAGGATATAACACACTGTATATAACTGACAGGAGAGGGAGGATATAACACACTGTATATAACTGACAGGAGGGGGAGGATATAACACACTGTATATAACTGACAGGAGGGGGAGGATATAACACACTGTATATAACTGACAGGAGAGGGAGGATATAACACACTGTATATAACTGACAGGAGAGGAGGATATAACACACTGTATATAACTGACAGGAGGGGAGGATATAACACACTGTATATAACTGACAGGAGGGGGAGGATATAACACACTGTATATAACTGACAGGAGGGGAGGATATAACACACTGTATATAACTGACAGGAGGGGAGGATATAACACACTGTATATAACTGACAGGAGGGGAGGATATAACACACTGTATATAACTGACAGGAGGGGAGGATATAACACACTGTATATAACTGACAGGAGGGGAGGATATAACACACTGTATATAACTGACAGGAGGGGAGGATATAACACACTGTATATAACTGACAGGAGGGGGAGGATATAACACACTGTATATAACTGACAGGAGGGGAGGATATAACACACTGTATATAACTGACAGGAGGGGGAGGATATAACACACTGTATATAACTGACAGGAGAGGAGGGATATAACACACTGTATATAACTGACAGGAGGGGAGGATATAACACACTGTATATAACTGACAGGAGGGGGAGGATATAACACACTGTATATAACTGACAGGAGGAGGAGGATATAACACACTGTATATAACTGACAGGAGGGGAGGATATAACACACTGTATATAACTGACAGGAGGGGGAGGATATAACACACTGTATATAACTGACAGGAGAAGGATATAACACAGTATATAACTGACAGGAGGGGAGGATATAACACACTGTATATAACTGACAGGAGGAGGAAAGAGGAAAACACAGGATATAACACACAGTAATAACTGACAGGGGAGGATATAACACACTGTATATAACTGACAGAGAGGGGAAGGATATAACACACAGGCCTATACAACTGACAGGAGGAGGAGGATATAACACACATAAACCCGACCGAAGAAAACACCACTGTATATAACTGACAGGAGGGGGAGGATATAACACCCCGCGAGGGCCACACTGTATATAACTGACAGGAGGGGGAGGATATAACACACTGTATATAACTGACAGGAGAGGAGGATATAACACACTGTATATAACTGACAGGGGAGGATATAACACACTGTATAATGACAGGAGGGGAGGGGGATATAACACCGAATAACTGACAGGAGGGGGGACGCGGGAGGGGAGGATATAACACACTGTATATAACTGACAGGAGAGGAGGATATAACACACTGTATATAACTGACAAGGGGGGAATAACACACATAATGAGGAGGAGGATATAACGCCCTGTATATAACTGACAGGAGGGGAGGATATAACACACTGTATATAACTGACAGGAGCGGAGGATACAACACACCATATAACTGACAAAAGGGGCAGGATGCTCACTGGTACGTCCACAGACCCGGAGGATATAACACACTGTATATAACTGACAGAGGGAGGATATAACACACTGTACATAACGGACCCCGGGCAGGATATAACACACTGGATATAACTGACTGGAGAGGAGCCTATAACACACTGTTATAACTGACAGGGGATCGATATAACACACTGATACCCTCGAGGAGAGCAGGATATAACACACTGTATAATCCTGACAGGACAGGATATAACACACTGTATACCACTGGCAAGGGCATAGATATCACACACTGTACATAACTGGCAGGGATATAACACACTGTATATACCTGACAGAGGCAGGATATAACACACCTGCAGGGCATCATACATACTCCCACCCCTGCAGGGCATATCACGCGCCATATACCCCTGGCAGGGCATCACTGTATACACCTCAGGATACGCGCACACACAGTACTGTATATAACGTTTTCTGGCAGGGCACGCCTATACCACTCTGTATACACCTGGCAGGGCAGGACATAACAGGCTGCATACCCCTGCAGGGCAGATATTACCCACTCTCTACCCCTGGCAGGGCATATCGCACCTACATACCCCCCTGCAGGGCATATATAACTGACAGACCCCTGGCAGGACATAAACACTGTATGCTCCTCACCCCTGGCAGGATATCACACACTGCCTACCCCTGAACAGGGCAGCAGTAACGCGCTGCCTACAACTGGCACATCAGTATACACAGACGGATACACCACGGCAGGGCACAGAGAGGGAGGATATCACACTGTACGTAACTGGCAGGATCACGCAAAGCGGACACCACTCTCTACCCCGGCAGGGCAGGATAAAACGGCACTGTATATAACTACCCCTGGCAGGGCATCAGTACGGCTCCTACCCCTGCAGGGCATCATGTGACCCCCTCCTACCCCTGGCAGGGCATCAGTATGTGCCCTCCTACCCCTGGCAGGGCATCATTACGGGCTCCTACCCCTGGCAGGGCATCAGGCGTGCTCCTACCCCCTGGCAGGGCATCAGTACTGCTCCTACCCCCCTGGCAGGGCATCAGTACGTGCTGCCTACCCCTGGCAGGGCATCTGGGAGGGCTCCTACCCCTGGCAGGGCATCAGTACGTGCCCCTACCCCTGGCAGGGCATCAGTACACGCTCCTACCCCTGGCAGGGCATCAGTACGGCCCTACCCCTGGCAGGGCACAGCACGTGCCCACCCCTGGCAGGGCACAGTACAGCGCTCCTACCCCTGACAGGGCCAGCGCGCCCTACCCCTGGCAGGGGCATACAGCGCTCCTACCCCTGCAGGGCATCAGTACGGGCTCCTACCCCTGCAGGGCATCAGCACGCCCTACCCCTGGCAGGGCATCAGTACGTGCTCCTACCCCTGGCAGGGCATCTGGGAGGGCTCCTACCCCTGGCAGGGCATCAGTACGTGCTCCTACCCCTGGCAGGGCATCAGTACGTGCCCTACCCCTGGCAGGGCATCAGTACGGGCTCCTACCCCTGGCAGGGCATCAGGGCGGGCTCCTACCCCTGGCAGGGCATCAGTACGGGCTCCTACCCCTGGCAGGGCATCAGTACGGGCTCCTACCCCTGGCAGGGCATCAGTACGGGCTCCTACCCCTGGCAGGGCATCAGTACGTGCTCCTACCCCTGGCAGGGCATCAGTACGGGCTCCTACCCCTGGCAGGGCATCAGTACGGGCTCCTACCCCTGGCAGGGCATCAGTACGTGCTCCTACCCCTGGCAGGGCATCAGTACGTGCTCCTACCCCTGGCAGGGCATCAGTACGGGCTCCTACCCCTGGCAGGGCATCAGTACGTGCTCCTACCCCTGGCAGGGCATCAGTACGTGCTCCTACCCCTGGCAGGGCATCAGTACGTGCTCCTACCCCTGGCAGGGCATCAGGGCGGGCTCCTACCCCTGGCAGGGCATCAGTACGTGCTCCTACCCCTGGCAGGGCATCAGTACGTGCTCCTACCCCTGGCAGGGCATCAGTACGGGCTCCTACCCCTGGCAGGGCATCAGTACGGGCTCCTACCCCTGGCAGGGCATCAGTACGGGCTCCTACCCCTGGCAGGGCATCAGTACGTGCTCCTACCCCTGGCAGGGCATCAGTACGTGCTCCTACCCCTGGCAGGGCATCAGTACGGGCTCCTACCCCTGGCAGGGCATCAGTACGGGCTCCTACCCCTGGCAGGGCATCAGTACGGGCTCCTACCCCTGGCAGGGCATCTGGGCGGGCTCCTACCCCTGGCAGGGCATCAGTACGTGCTCCTACCCCTGGCAGGGCATCAGTACCTGCTCCTACCCCTGGCAGGGCATCAGTACGGGCTCCTACCCCTGGCAGGGCATCAGTACGGGCTCCTACCCCTGGCAGGGCATCAGTACGGGCTCCTACCCCTGGCAGGGCATCAGTACGGGCTCCTACCCCTGGCAGGGCATCAGTACGGGCTCCTACCCCTGGCAGGGCATCAGTACGTGCTCCTACCCCTGGCAGGGCATCAGTACGGGCTCCTACCCCTGGCAGGGCATCAGTACGGGCTCCTACCCCTGGCAGGGCATCAGTACGTGCTCCTACCCCTGGCAGGGCATCAGTACGGGCTCCTACCCCTGGCAGGGCATCAGTACGGGCTCCTACCCCTGGCAGGGCATCAGTACGGGCTCCTACCCCTGGCAGGGCATCAGTACGTGCTCCTACCCCTGGCAGGGTATCAGTATCTGCTCCTAACCCTGGCAGGGCATCAGTACGGGCTCCTACCCCTGGCAGGGCATCAGTACGGGCTCCTACCCCTGGCAGGGCATCAGTACGGGCTCCTACCCCTGGCAGGGCATCAGTACGTGCTCCTACCCCTGGCAGGGCATCAGTACGGGCTCCTACCCCTGGCAGGGCATCTGGGAGGGCTCCTACTCCTGACAGGGCATCAGTTCGGGCTCCTGCCCCTGGCAGGGCATCTGGGAGGGCTCCTGTCCCTGGCAGGGCATCAGTACGGGCTCCTACCCCTGGCAGGGCATCTGGGAGGGCTCCTGCCCCTGGCAGGGCATCAGTACGTGCTCCTACCCCTGGCAGGGCATCAGTACGGGCTCCTACCCCTGGCAGGGCATCAGTACGTGCTCCTACCCCTGGCAGGGCATCAGTACGTGCTCCTACCCCTGGCAGGGCATCTGGGAGGGCTCCTACCCCTGGCAGGGCATCAGTACGTGCTCCTACCCCTGGCAGGGCATCAGTACAGGCTCCTACCCCTGGCAGGGCATCAGTACGGGCTCCTACCCCTGGCAGGGCATCAGTACGTGCTCCTACCCCTGGCAGGGTATCAGTATCTGCTCCTACCCCTGGCAGGGCATCAGTACGGGCTCCTACCCCTGGCAGGGCATCAGTACGGGCTCCTACCCCTGGCAGGGCATCAGTACGGGCTCCTACCCCTGGCAGGGCATCAGTACGTGCTCCTACCCCTGGCAGGGCATCAGTACGGGCTCCTACCCCTGGCAGGGCATCAGTACGGGCTCCTACCCCTGGCAGGGCATCAGTACGTGCTCCTACCCCTGGCAGGGCATCTGGGAGGGCTCCTACCCCTGGCAGGGCATCAGTACGTGCTCCTACCCCTGGCAGGGCATCAGTACGGGCTCCTACCCCTGGCAGGGCATCAGTACGGGCTCCTACCCCTGGCAGGGCATCAGGACGGGCTCCTACCCCTGGCAGGGCATCAGTACGGGCTCCTACCCCTGGCAGGGCATCAGTACGTGCTCCTACCCCTGGCAGGGCATCAGTACCTGCTCCTACCCCTGGCAGGGCATCAGTACAGGCTCCTACCCCTGGCAGGGCATCAGTACGGGCTCCTACCCCTGGCAGGGCATCAGTACGGGCTCCTACCCCTGGCAGGGCATCAGTACAGGCTCCTACCCCTGGCAGGGCATCTGGGAGGGCTCCTACTCCTGGCAGGGCATCAGTACGGGCTCCTACCCCTGGCAGGGCATCAGTACGTGCTCCTACCCCTGGCAGGGCATCAGTACGTGCTCCTACCCCTGGCAGGGCATCAGTACGGGCTCCTACTCCTGGCAGGGCATCAGTACGTGCTCCTACCCCTGGCAGGGCATCAGTACGGGCTCCTACTCCTGGCAGGGCATCAGTACGTGCTCCTACCCCTGGCAGGGCATCAGTACAGGCTCCTACCCCTGGCAGGGCATCAGTACGGGCTCCTACCCCTGGCAGGGCATCAGTACGGGCTCCTACCCCTGGCAGGGCATCAGTACGGGCTCCTACCCCTGGCAGGGCATCAGTACGGGCTCCTACCCCTGGCAGGGCATCAGTACGGGCTCCTACCCCTGGCAGGGCATCAGTACGGGCTCCTACCCCTGGCAGGGCATCAGTACGTGCTCCTACCCCTGGCAGGGCATCAGTACGTGCTCCTACCCCTGGCAGGGCATCAGTACGGGCTCCTACCCCTGGCAGGGCATCAGTACGGGTTCCTACCCCTGGCAGGGCATCAGTACGGGCTCCTACCCCTGGCAGGGCATCAGTACGTGCTCCTACCCCTGGCAGGGCATCAGTACGGGCTCCTACCCCTGGCAGGGCATCAGTACGGGCTCCTACCCCTGGCAGGGCATCAGTACGGGCTCCTACCCCTGGCAGGGCATCAGTACGGGCTCCTACCCCTGGCAGGGCATCTGGGAGGGCTCCTACTCCTGGCAGGGCATCAGTTCGGGCTCCTGCCCCTGGCAGGGCATCTGGGAGGGCTCCTGTCCCTGGCAGGGCATCAGTACGGGCTCCTACCCCTGACAGGGCATCTGGGAGGGCTCCTGCCCCTGGCAGGGCATCAGTACGTGCTCCTACCCCTGGCAGGGCATCAGTACGGGCTCCTACCCCTGGCAGGGCATCAGTACGTGCTCCTACCCCTGGCAGGGCATCAGTACGTGCTCCTACCCCTGGCAGGGCATCTGGGAGGGCTCCTACCCCTGGCAGGGCATCAGTACGTGCTCCTACCCCTGGCAGGGCATCAGTACAGGCTCCTACCCCTGGCAGGGCATCAGTACGGGCTCCTACCCCTGGCAGGGCATCAGTACGTGCTCCTACCCCTGGCAGGGCATCTGGGAGGGCTCCTACCCCTGGCAGGGCATCAGTACGGACCCCCCCTGGCAGGGCATCAGTACGGGCTCCTACCCCTGGCAGGGCATCAGTACGGGCTCCTACCCCTGGCAGGGCATCTGGGAGGGCTCCTACCCCTGGCAGGGCATCAGTACGTGCTCCTACCCCTGGCAGGGCATCAGTACGTGCTCCTATCCCTGGCAGGGCATCAGTACGTGCTCCTACCCCTGGCAGGGCATCAGTACCTGCTCCTACCCCTGGCAGGGCATCAGTACAGGCTCCTACCCCTGGCAGGGCATCAGTACGGGCTCCTACCCCTGGCAGGGCATCAGTACGGGCTCCTACCCCTGGCAGGGCATCAGTACAGGCTCCTACCCCTGGCAGGGCATCTGGGAGGGCTCCTACTCCTGGCAGGGCATCAGTACGGGCTCCTACCCCTGGCAGGGCATCAGTACGTGCTCCTACCCCTGGCAGGGCATCAGTACGGGCTCCTACCCCTGGCAGGGCATCAGTACGGGCTCCTACCCCTGGCAGGGCATCGGTACGTGCTCCTACCCCTGGCAGGGCATCAGTACGTGCTCCTACTCCTGGCAGGGCATCAGTACAGGCTCCTACCCCTGGCAGGGCATCAGTACGTGCTCCTACCCCTGGCAGGGCATCAGTACAGGCTCCTACCCCTGGCAGGGCATCAGTACGTGCTCCTACCCCTGGCAGGGCATCAGTACGGGCTCCTACCCCTGGCAGGGCATCAGTACGGGCTCCTACCCCTGGCAGGGCATCAGTACGGCCCACCCCGGCAGGGCACGGGGGGCTCCTACCCCTGGCAGGGCATCAGTACGTGCTCCTACCCCTGGCAGGGCATCAGTACAGGCTCCTACCCCTGGCAGGGCATCAGTACGGGCTCCTACCCCTGGCAGGGCATCAGTACGGCTCCACCCCTGGCAGGGCACGGGAGGCCCACCCCTGGCAGGGCATCAGTACGGCTCCTACCCCTGGCAGGGCATCAGTACGGGCTCCTACCCCTGGCAGGGCATCAGTACGGGCTCCTACCCCTGGCAGGGCATCTGGGAGGGCTCCTACCCCTGGCAGGGCATCAGTACGTGCTCCTACCCCTGGCAGGGCATCAGTACGTGCTCCTACCCCTGGCAGGGCATCAGTACGTGCTCCTACCCCTGGCAGGGCATCAGTACCTGCTCCTACCCCTGGCAGGGCATCAGTACAGGCTCCTACCCCTGGCAGGGCATCAGTACGGGCTCCTACCCCTGGCAGGGCATCAGTACGGGCTCCTACCCCTGGCAGGGCATCAGTACAGGCCCACCCCTGGCAGGGCATCTGGGAGGGCTCCTACCCCTGGCAGGGCATCAGTACGGGCTCCTACCCCTGGCAGGGCATCAGTACGTGCTCCTACCCCTGGCAGGGCATCAGTACGGGCTCCTACCCCTGGCAGGGCATCAGTACGGGCTCCTACCCCTGGCAGGGCATCAGTACGTGCTCCTACCCCTGGCAGGGCATCAGTACGGGCTCCTACCCCTGGCAGGGCATCAGTACGGGCTCCTACCCCTGGCAGGGCATCAGTACGGGCTCCTACCCCTGGCAGGGCATCAGTACGTGCTCCTACCCCTGGCAGGGCATCAGTACGTGCTCCTACCCCTGGCAGGGCATCAGTACGTGCTCCTACCCCTGGCAGGGCATCAGTACGGGCTCCTACCCCTGGCAGGGCATCAGTACGGGCTCCTACCCCTGGCAGGGCATCAGTACGGGCTCCTACCCCTGGCAGGGCATCAGTACGTGCTCCTACCCCTGGCAGGGCATCAGTATCTGCTCCTAACCCTGGCAGGGCATCAGTACGGGCTCCTACTCCTGGCAGGGCATCAGTACGTGCTCCTACCCCTGGCAGGGCATCAGTACGGGCTCCTACCCCTGGCAGGGCATCAGTACGGGCTCCTACCCCTGGCAGGGCATCAGTACGGGCTCCTACCCCTGGCAGGGCATCAGTACAGGCTCCTACCCCTGGCAGGGCATCAGTACGGGCCCTACCCCTGGCAGGGCATCAGTACCTACTCCTACCCCTGGCAGGGCATCAGTACGTGCTCCTACCCCTGGCAGGGCATCAGTACGTGCTCCTACCCCTGGCAGGGCATCAGTACGTGCTCCTACCCCCTGGCAGGGCATCAGTACGTGCTCCTACCCCTGGCAGGGCATCAGTACCTGCTCCTACCCCTGGCAGGGCATCAGTACAGGCTCCTACCCCTGGCAGGGCATCAGTACGGGCTCCTACCCCTGGCAGGGCATCAGTACGGGCTCCTACCCCTGGCAGGGCATCTGGGAGGGCTCCTACCCCTGGCAGGGCATCAGTACGGGCTCCTACCCCTGGCAGGGCATCAGTACGTGCTCCTACCCCTGGCAGGGCATCAGTACGGGCCCTACCCCTGGCAGGGCATCTGGGAGGGCTCCTACCCCTGGCAGGGCATCAGTACGGGCTCCTACCCCTGGCAGGGCATCAGTACGTGCTCCTACCCCTGGCAGGGCATCTGGGAGGGCTCCTACCCCTGGCAGGGCATCAGTACGTGCTCCTACCCCTGGCAGGGCATCAGTACGGGCTCCTACCCCTGGCAGGGCATCAGTACGGGCTCCTACCCCTGGCAGGGCATCAGTACGGGCTCCTACCCCTGGCAGGGCATCGGTACGTGCTCCTACCCCTGGCAGGGCATCAGTACGGGCTCCTACCCCTGGCAGGGCATCAGTACGGGCTCCTACCCCTGGCAGGGCATCAGTACGGGCTCCTACCCCTGGCAGGGCATCAGTACGTGCTCCTACCCCTGGCAGGGCATCAGTACGTGCTCCTACCCCTGGCAGGGCATCAGTACGGGCTCCTACCCCTGGCAGGGCATCAGTACGTGCTCCTACCCCTGGCAGGGCATCAGTACGGGCTCCTACTCCTGGCAGGGCATCAGTACGTGCTCCTACCCCTGGCAGGGCATCAGTATCTGCTCCTAACCCTGGCAGGGCATCAGTACGGGCTCCTACCCCTGGCAGGGCATCAGTACGTGCTCCTACCCCTGGCAGGGCATCAGTACGGGCTCCTACCCCTGGCAGGGCATCAGTACGGGCTCCTACCCCTGGCAGGGCATCAGTACAGGCTCCTACCCCGGCAGGGCACAGACCACCCACCCCTGGCAGGGCACAGTACCGCCCACCCCTGGCAGGGCACAGTACAGGCCCTACCCCTGGCAGGGCATCAGTACGGGCCCTACCCCTGGCAGGGCACAGTACGGGCTCCTACCCCTGGCAGGGCATCAGTACGGGCTCCTACCCCTGGCAGGGCATCAGTACGGGCCCTACCCCTGGCAGGGCATCAGTATCTGCTCCTAACCCTGGCAGGGCATCAGTACGGGCTCCTACTCCTGGCAGGGCATCAGTACGTGCTCCTACCCCTGGCAGGGCATCAGTACGTGCTCCTACCCCTGGCAGGGCATCAGTACGTGCTCCTACCCCTGGCAGGGCATCAGTACGGGCTCCTACCCCTGGCAGGGCATCAGTACGGGCTCCTACCCCTGGCAGGGCATCAGTACGTGCTCCTACCCCTGGCAGGGCATCAGTATCTGCTCCTACCCCTGGCAGGGCATCAGTACGTGCTCCTACCCCTGGCAGGGCATCAGTACGGGCTCCTACCCCTGGCAGGGCATCAGTACGGGCTCCTACCCCTGGCAGGGCATCAGTACGGGCTCCTACCCCTGGCAGGGCATCAGTACGGGCTCCTACCCCTGGCAGGGCATCAGTACGGGCTCCTACCCCTGGCAGGGCATCAGTACGGGCTCCTACCCCTGGCAGGGCATCAGTACGGGCTCCTACCCCTGGCAGGGCATCAGTACGGGCTCCTACCCCTGGCAGGGCATCAGTACAGGCTCCTACCCCTGGCAGGGCATCAGTACGGGCTCCTACCCCTACACTTGCAGCAATGGCTGTGACCCTTATGTGCGGATACACCTGCAACTGAGGGGAGAAGAACGTGGGGCTGTTTTTATCGTCTTTTCTCCTTACAGTTTAGGAATTTTAAGATCATCTACCGCCGCTACGCCGGTCTCTACTTCTGCATCTGTGTGGACGTGACGGACAATAACCTGGCCTACCTGGAAGCCATCCACAACTTTGTAGAGGTGAGACATCAGGGGTAGCATCTCAGTCAGTTACTTTATGCTCCATCTTGTTTCTCTGTAGCCAGTGGTGGATCCTGGGTGACGGATATGTAACACACAGATAACGCTGACACCAACAATGGGTGTGACTGTATAAATTCACTGGCAAACACTCTCACATCTCCACATGCAGTAACATCCCCTTCCTAGGGGTGATAGAGCTCCTCAATTGCATGACCTCATATACCAGACGTGGAGGAGACACATGGACTGATGTCATCTGGCATAGTCACTGCTATGTTATAAAGGGCGATCAGGATCCTGGGCGGGGATCAGCCAGCGATTCGGTGATGGCCAGGGACCACACAAGCCTCTTGTAGAAAGTGTTGGTCAGCCCATACGTGATACATTTGATCATCCAGGCTCTATATACAGTGTCCTGACTTTCCTCTGAGGGCAGACGTTGGGTCATACTGTTGGATTCTCGCTGCCGCAGCCATGTGTTCTCAGGGAGATAAGTCGCTGCTGGTGCTGTCTGCTGGTAGGCTTCTCCCTGTTCAGCACACATGCATACTGGATTAATACTAAAAAAAGACAGACAAAAATTAAATAATAAATATATAAGAAGTGTAGAACAAATTCTCCAAGATTTCAAGGACCACAGTATTTGGTCTGAAAGTCCAGGCTGGTTCTCTCTGGAGGGAGTTCTTGATCAGCCAGTGACATGTGGCAGCGCAGTATACTGGAGCAGTGTTCATTCATCCGCTCGTGGAGGGTCAGTGCTATATGGGCCACATAGGTTACTGGGAACTTCATCCTATATGTAACATACACAGGCAATATGTGATGGGTCAGTGCTATATGGGCCACATAGGTTACAGGGGCGCTCCATCCTGTATACACAGGCAATATGTGATGGGTCAGTGCTATATGGGCCACATAGGTTACAGGGGTGCTCCATCCTGTATACACAGGCAATATGTGATGGGTCAGTGCTATATAGGCCACATAGGTTACAGGGGTGCTCCATCCTGTATACACAGGCAATATGTGATGGGTCAGTGCTATATGGGCCACATAGGTTACAGGGGCGCTCCATCCTGTATACACAGGCAATATGTGATGGGTAAGTGCTATATGGGCTACATAGGTTACAGGGGCGCTCCATCCTGTATACACAGGCAATATGTGATGGGTCAGTGCTATATGGGCCACATAGGTTACTGGGGCGCTCCATCCTGTATACACAGGCAATATGTGATGGGTGAGTGCTATATGGGCCACATAGGTTACAGGGGCGCTCCATCTTGTGTACATGGTAGTATGTGATGGGTAAGTGCTATATGGGCCACATAGGTTACTGGGGCGCTCCATCTTGTGTACATGGTAGTATGTGATGGGTAAGTGCTATATGGGCCACATAGGTTACAGGGGCGCTCCATCTTGTATACATGGTAGTATGTGATGGGTCAATGCTATATGGGCCACATAGGTTACAGGGGCGCTCCATCCTGTATACACAGGCAATATGTGATGGGTGAGTGCTATATGGACCACATAGGTTACTGGGGCGCTCCATCCTGTATAAACAGACAGTATGTGATGGGTAAGTGCTATATGGGCTACATAGGTTACAGGGGCGCTCCATCCTGTATACACAGGCAATATGTGATGGGTCAGTGCTATATGGGCCACATAGGTTACAGGGGCGCTCCATCCTGTATACACAGGCAATATGTGATGGGTCAGTGCTATATGGGCCACATAGGTTACAGGGGCGCTCCATCCTGTATACACAGGCAATATGTGATGGGTCAGTGCTATATGGGCCACATAGGTTACAGGGGCGCTCCATCTTGTATACACAGGCAATATGTGATGGGTCAGTGCTATATGGGCCACATAGGTTACAGGGGCGCTCCATCCTGTATACACAGGCAATATGTGATGGGTCAGTGCTATATGGGCTACATAGGTTACAGGGGCGCTCCATCCTGTATACACAGGCAATATGTGATGGGTCAGTGCTATATGGGCCACATAGGTTACAGGGGCACTCCATCCTGTATACACAGGCAATATGTGATGGGTCAGTGCTATATGGGCTACATAGGTTACAGGGGCGCTTCATCCTGTATACACAGGCAATATGTGATGGGTCAGTGCTATATGGGCCACATAGGTTACTGGGGCGCTCCATCCTGTATACACAGGCAATATGTGATGGGTGAGTGCTATATGGGCCACATAGGTTACAGGGGCACTCCATCTTGTATACATGGTAGTATGTGATGGGTCAGTGCTATATGGGTCACATAGGTTACTGGGGCACTCCATCTTGTATACATGGTAGTATGTGATGGGTCAGTGCTATATGGGCCACATAGGTTACAGGGGCGCTCCATCCTGTATACACAGGCAATATGTGATGGGTCAGTGCTATATGGGCTACATAGGTTACAGGGGCTCTCCATCCTGTATACACAGGCAATATGTGATGGGTCAGTGCTATATGGGCCACATAGGTTACTGGGGCGCTCCATCCTGTATACACAGGCAATATGTGATGGGTCAGTGCTATATGGGCCACATAGGTTACAGGGGCGCTCCATCCTGTATACACAGGCAATATGTGATGGGTAAGTGCTATATGGGCCACATAGGTTACAGGGGCACTCCATCTTGTATACATGGTAGTATGTGATGGGTCAGTGCTATATGGGCCACATAGGTTACAGGGGCGCTCCATCCTGTATACACAGGCAATATGTGATGGGTAAGTGCTATTTGGGCCACATAGGTTACAGGGGCGCTCCATCTTGTATACATGGTAGTATGTGATGGGTCAATGCTATATGGGCCACATAGGTTACAGGGGCGCTCCATCCTGTATACACAGGCAATATGTGATGGGTCAGTGCTATATGGGCCACATAGGTTACAGGGGCGCTCCATCCTGTATACATGGTAGTATGTGATGGGTAAGTGCTATATGGGCCACATAGGTTACAGGGGCGCTCCATCCTGTATACACAGGCAATATGTGATGGGTAAGTGCTATATGGGCCACATAGGTTACAGGGGCGCTCCATCCTGTATACACAGGCAATATGTGATGGGTAAGTGCTATATGGGCCACATAGGTTACAGGGGCGCTCCATCCTGTATACACAGGCAATATGTGATGGGTAAGTGCTATATGGGCCACATAGGTTACAGGGGCGCTCCATCCTGTATACACAGGCAATATGTGATGGGTAAGTGCTATATGGGCCACATAGGTTACAGGGGCACTCCATCTTGTATACACAGGCAATATGTGATGGGTCAGTGCTATATGGGCCACATAGGTTACTGGGGCACTCCATCTTGTATACATGGTAGTATGTGATGGGTAAGTGCTATATGGGCCAAATAGGTTACAGGGGCGCTCCATCCTGTATACACAGGCAATATGTGATGGGTCAGTGCTATATGGGCCACATAGGTTACTGGGGCACTCCATCTTGTATACATGGTAGTATGTGATGGGTAAGTGCTATATGGGCCACATAGGTTACAGGGGCACTCCATCCTGTATACACAGGCAATATGTGATGGGTCAGTGCTATATGGGCCACATAGGTTACAGGGGCACTCCATCTTGTATACATGGTAGTATGTGATGGGTAAGTGCTATATGGGCCACATAGGTTACAGGGGCACTCCATCTTGTATACATGGTAGTATGTGATGGAATGATATCTGCTACATCAACCACATTCATTTAAAGAGGACCAGTTGGATTTCTTTCTAGCCCCCACCATTCCTGTGCAGTCAGTGCCTGATATGCTTGCTAGATTCTCTAATGTCAAGTGGGTGGTGTCAGATAGGACTAGGCAAGGGGGCTTGACTCAAAGCTCCAATCAGAGGTAGACAAAGTCAGAGTTGAGAATCCTACCCCCTTGTCTGCTCCTGCCTCCTGAGATTGTGCAGTCAAATTAGCATATCGGGCACCAAAACTAACTGCAGTGTACACTGAACGGGAACGGCGGGGGCGAGAGGAAAAATTCCAAGTGTGCCGGAGCCAGTGAAATGGCGCCTGTTAAAGAGCAATGGAGGTAGATAAGACCTCTTTAAGTCTGTTCATATTTGCATTGGAGACTGTATTAGAAGTTTGGGACCCGCAGAAAGATTTCCTACTCCCATTCACTTCAGGGGGAGGTTTGGGCAGGACTGGTCTTTTTTCCACTACCTTTTTTTTTTTTTTTCAACAGCATTAAAATAAGTGTCTGCCTGTGAGTGAATGGATGGAGGGCAGAGTGCTGTGCAAAAATTCTGCCATGTGAACTTACCCCTACTGTTCATTTAAAACTGGACTCAGATGCCCTCAAATACAGCGTCATAGAAAAGTGGCAAGATTATTTCTCAATGATGTACCGCGTCTTCCATCTCGGTGACTTGCCTCCATCTTGTCTCCTCTCTTTAGGTGCTGAATGAATACTTCCACAATGTCTGTGAGTTGGATCTGGTCTTTAACTTCTATAAGGTGAGTCTTCGCATCTCCTTGCTCTACCATATACAGTGTTGCACCCTTCCCCCCCTGCACTTCAGACACTACAGTCTCCGTCTCACATGCTCTTCCCCTCCCCACAGGTGTATACGGTGGTGGACGAGATGTTTCTGGCCGGAGAGATCCGAGAAACGAGCCAAACTAAGGTTCTTAAACAGCTTCTGATGCTGCAGTCCCTGGAGTGAGTTTTGACCCCGACTCCTGTCATGTGACCACATTCCCACCTGTGTGTGCACGCCCTGGACCGCTCCTTGCGCTTCTCAGGCGTTCTTATCCCCCGTCCTCCGCTCTACTCCTCATGGACAGATAGTTTTTGTTTTGTTTTTTTGGTTTTCTTTTGTACATTCTAAATGTGAAAATGAATAAAATGTTCCAAATATGAATATGGCCCAATCATGTTGTGTACCATAGAGAGGGGCGAGGGCCAATCCTATCATGTGGCATGGAGAGGGCCGAGGCCCAGTCATATCATGTGGCATGGAGAGGGCCGAGGCCCAGTCATATCATGTGGCATGGAGAGGGGCGAGGGCCAATCCTATCATGTGGCATGGAGAGGGGCGAGGGCCAATCCTATCATGTGGCATGGAGAGGGGCGAGGGCCAATCCTATCATGTGGCATGGAGAGGGCCGAGGCCCAGTCATATCATGTGGCATGGAGAGGGCCGAGGCCCAGTCATATCATGTGGCATGGAGAGGGGCGAGGGCCAATCCTATCATGTGGCATGGAGGGGGGGGGGGGCCAATCCTATCATGTGGCATGGAGAGGGCCGAGGCCCAGTCATATCATGTGGCATTGAGAGGGGCAAGGGCCAATCCTATCATGTGGCATGGAGAGGGCCGAGGCCCAGTCATATCATGTGGCATGGAGAGGGCCGAGGCCCAGTCATATCATGTGGCATGGAGAGGGCCGAGGCCCAGTCATATCATGTGGCATGGAGAGGGCCGAGGCCCAGTCATATCATGTGGCATGGAGAGGGCCGAGGCCCAGTCATATCATGTGGCATGGAGAGGGCCGAGGCCCAGTCATATCATGTGGCATGGAGAGGGCCGAGGCCCAGTCATATCATGTACCGCATGGTAGAGCAGAGGCCCAGTCATATCATGTACCGCATGGTAGAGCAGAGGCCCAGTCATTTCATATACTGAGGGACGGCCAAGTCGTGCCATGTACAGGAGCGTAGAGCTGAGGCCAGCCACGTCAAGAAGGGGCCCAGTTGTACCAAGGAGAGGGGTGAGGCCCAATTGTATCATACACTGGGTGAGGGGAAGGCCCCGTGATATTATGTACTGGGGGAAAGAATGTGCCCGAGATTAGTGTTGGTTTTAGGTTTGATTCCTGGCTCTTTATATGAAAAGTCTGAATTTCTGCTACCGGCCATTTAGGATATATCAATTCCATCCTGACCTCCGAGATGCATTAGTGACTTGTAGAGTATAAACTAAGCAGAGCTGCAGTGCAAAACATGGGGAGAAGAGAGACTAATAGACATTACAGATGAGCCCGATTCACTGGTTGTAATGACGCAGAGCTGCAGTGTAAAGCATGGATGGGAATCAGCTGCCTGAGCATTTGAGACATAAAATGGAGTTCAGACTACCTCTGACTCTGACAGACAATGCAGCCAGGTGGAGTCACTGATCAAAGCTGTGTCCTAATTGAGCAAAGCTGTAATGCAAAGTAAAGGGGACAGAATATTTGGCTGACCTGAGTTGGACATTGGTGAGGTGTGCACCAGGAATCCCTTATTGTACCTAGGGAAGAGTTGGTACCGCTGAAGGCAGTGCGATTCTATGGGCATTGGTCTGCTGGCATCAAATGGGTGTGATACATATTACCTACCTAAACATTGTACAGTCATGCCCAAAAGTTTTGAGAATGACACAAATATTCTATTGTCACATGATCTGCTGCCCTCTGGTTTTTATGTGTGTTTGTCAGATGTTTTTATCACATACAGAAATAGAATTGCATTCATATTATGAGTAACAGAAGCTTATATTGACAGTTAGAATGAGTTAATGCAGCAAGTCAATATTTGCAGTGTTGACCCTTCTTCTTCAGGACCTCTGCAATTCTCCCTGGCATGCTCTCAATCAACTTCTGGACCAAATCCTGACTGATAGCAGTCCATTCTTGCAGAATCAATGCTTTCATTTTGTCTGAATTTGTTGGTTTTTGTTTGTCCACCCGTCTCTTGATGATTGACCACAAGTTCTCAATGGGATTAAGATCTGGGGAGTTTCCAGGCCATGGACCCAAAATCTCTATGTTTTGTTCCCTGAGCCATTTAGTTATCACCTTTGCTTTATGGCAAGGTGCTCCATCATGCTGGAAAAGGCATTGTTGAGCGCCAAACTGCTCTTGGACGGTTGGGAGAAGTTGCTCTTGGAGGACATTCTGGTACCATTCTTTATTCATGGCTGTGTTTTTAGGCAAGACTGTGAGAGAGCCGATTCCCTTGGCTGAGAAGCAACCCCACACATGAATGGTTTCAGGATGCTTTACAGTTGGCATGAGACAAGACTGGTGGTAGCGCTCACCTCTTCTTCTCCGAATAAGCTGTTTTCCAGATGTTCCAAACAATGGAAAAGGGGATTCATCAGAGAAAATGACTTTCCCCCAGTCCTCAGCAGTCCACTCCCTGTACCTTTTGCAGAATATCAGTCTGTCCCTGATGTTTTTTCTGGAGAGAAGTGGCTTCTTTGCTGCCCTCCTTGAGACCAGGCCTTGCTCCAAGAGTCTCCGCCTCACAGTGCGTGCAGATGCACTCACACCTGCCTGCTGCCATTCCTCAGCAAGCTCTGCACTGCTGCTAGCCCCATCCCGCAGCTGAAACACTTTTAAGAGACGGTCCTGCCGCTTGCTGGTCTTTCTTGGGCGCCCTGGAGCCTTTTTGGCACCAATGGAACCTCTCTCCTTGAAGTTCTTGATGATGCGATAGATTGTTGACTGAGGTGCAATCTTTCTAGCTGCAATACTCTTTCCAGTTAGGCCATTTTTGTGCAGTGCAATGATGACTGCACGTGTTTCTTTAGAGATAACCATGGTTAACAGAAGAGAAACAATGATGGCAAGCACCAGCCTCCTTTTAAAGTGTCCAGTGGTGTCATTCTTACTTAATCATGACAGATTGATCTCCAGCCCTGTCCTCATCAACACCCACACCTGTGTTAATGGAGCAATCACTGAAACGATGTTAGGTGGTCCTTTTAAGGCAGGGCTGCAATGATGTTGAAATGTGTTTTGGGGGATAAAGTTCATTTTCATAGGACATTTTCATAATTTGCAGTCCTTGTATATGGCATGAACCTTAAAAAATGCGGTCATGTGCCTGGACTCAAAGAAATGCATGTGTCCGTACTTTGATCCCCAATTGCGGATCAAAAGTACGGTCATGTGAAGGAGGCCTTAACTGGTGGGTTTAATGTTATGGCTGGTGAGTGTATAGGTATACAGTCTATAGGTCCCAGCGCCAGCGATGTTTTCAAAAGGACTTATTCACATGTATGTCAGTGAATCATCGCACACAACCCCATTCATTTTAATGGGCGTATTGAGATGTCCATTTTTTTCCACGGACCAACAGAGACTATCTTTCTGAGATTCTGTACATATAAGTAGTGTCTCATGAGCATTTAAAGGATCCAGAAATAACAACAGAAGGAAGAATTTACTTTTACAGAGAAATTGTGCTTTGTTATTTTATGGTTTTCTGTTCTGAAGAAATGTGGTGAGGAAATAATTTTGCTGATCTCCTGTAAGAATATCAGGGCAGACACTGGAGAATTTCCTGTTTTTCTCGTGACTTTTAGCTCAATTGAAATTTTTTTTTGCTTTCCTGCAATGTCTTGACTATCCACTGTGGGGCAGTGTAATGTCACATCTGTATTTAGAATAGCAGCCTGTACCTATATATCAAGAATATAACTACTATAATACTGCTCCTATGTACAAGAATATAACTACTATAATACTGCTCCTATGTACAAGAATATAACTACTATAATACTGCTCCTATGTACAAGAATATAACTACTATAATACTGCTCCTATGTACAAGAATATAACTACTATAATACTACTCCTATGTACAAGAATATAACTACTATAATACAGCTCCTATGTACAAGAATATAACTACTATAATACTACCTCATATGTACAAGAATATAACTACGATACTACCTCCTATGTACAAGAATATAACTACTATAATACTGCTCCTATGTACAAGAATATAACTACTATAATACTAGCTCCTATGTACAAGAATATAACTACTATAATACTGGCCCCCTATGTACAAGAATATAACTACTATAATACTGCCCCTATGTACAAGAATATAACTACTATAATACTGCCCCCTATGTACAAGAATATAACTACTATAATACTGCCCCTATGTACAAGAATATAACTACTATAATACTACCTCCTATGTACAAGAATATAACTACTATAATACTACCTCCTATGTACAAGAATATAACTACTATAATACTACTCCTATGTACAAGAATATAACTACTATAATACTGCTCCTATGTACAAGAATATAACTACTATAATACTGCTCCTATGTACAAGAATATAACTACTATAATACTGCTCCTATGTACAAGAATATAACTACTATAATACTGCTCCTATGTACAAGAATATAACTACTATAATACTGCTCCTCCTATGTACAATAATATAACTACTATAATACTGCTCCTATGTACAAGAATATAACTACTATAATACTGCTCCTATGTACAAGAATATAACTACTATAATACTGCTCCTATGTACAAGAATATAACTACTATAATACTACTCCTATGTACAATAATATAACTACTATAATACTGCTCCTATGTACAAGAATATAACTACTATAATACTGCTCCTATGTACAATAATATAACTACTATAATACTACTCCTATGTACAATAATATAACTACTATAATACTGCTCCTATGTACAATAATATAACTACTATAATACTACTCCTATGTACAATAATATAACTACTATAATACTGCTCCTATGTACAAGAATATAACTACTATAATACTGCCCCCTATGTACAAGAATATAACTACTATAATACTGCCCCTATGTACAAGAATATAACTACTATAATACTACTCCTATGTACAAGAATATAACTACTATAATACTACTCCTATGTACAAGAATATAACTACTATAATACTACTCCTATGTACAAGAATATAACTACTATAATACTACCTCCTATGTACAAGAATATAACTACTATAATACTGCTCCTATGTACAAGAATATAACTACTATAATACTGCCCCCTATGTACAAGAATATAACTACTATAATACTGCCCCCTATGTACAAGAATATAACTACTATAATACTGCTCCTATGTACAAGAATATAACTACTATAATACTGCTCCTATGTACAAGAATATAACTACTATAATACTGCTCCTATGTACAAGAATATAACTACTATAATACCCCCTAGCAAGAACACACCTACTGCCCCTATGTACAAGAATATAACTACTATAATACTGCTCCTATGTACAAGAATATAACTACTATAATACTGCTCCTATGTACAAGAATATAACTACTATAATACTGCTCCTATGTACAAGAATATAACTACTATAATACTGCTCCTATGTACAAGAATATAACTACTATAATACTACCTCCTATGTACAAGAATATAACTACTATAATACTAGCTCCTATGTACAAGAATATAACTACTATAATACTACCTCCTATGTACAAGAATATAACTACTATAATACTCCTCCTATGTACAAGAATATAACTACTATAATACTCTACCTCCTATGTACAAGAATATAACTACTATAATACTGCTCCTATGTACAAGAATATAACTACTATAATACTCCTCCTATGTACAAGAATATAACTACTATAATACTACCTCCTATGTACAAGAATATAACTACTATAATACTACCTCCTATGTACAAGAATATAACTACTATAATACTGCTCCTATGTACAAGAATATAACTACTATAATACTGCTCCTATGTACAAGAATATAACTACTATAATACTGCTCCTATGTACAAGAATATAACTACTATAATACTGCTCCTATGTACAAGAATATAACTACTATAATACTGCTCCTATGTACAAGAATATAACTACTATAATACTGCTCCTATGTACAAGAATATAACTACTATAATACTACTCCTATGTACAAGAATATAACTACTATAATACTACTCCTATGTACAAGAATATAACTACTATAATACTGCTCCTATGTACAAGAATATAACTACTATAATACTGCTCCTATGTACAAGAATATAACTACTATAATACTGCTCCTATGTACAAGAATATAACTACTATAATACTACTCCTATGTACAAGAATATAACTACTATAATACTACCTCCTATGTACAAGAATATAACTACTATAATACTGCTCCTATGTACAAGAATATAACTACTATAATACTGCTCCTATGTACAATAATATAACTACTATAATACTACTCCTATGTACAATAATATAACTACTATAATACTGCTCCTATGTACAAGAATATAACTACTATAATACTGCTCCTATGTACAAGAATATAACTACTATAATACTGCCTCCTATGTACAAGAATATAACTACTATAATACTACCTCCTATGTACAAGAATATAACTACTATAATACTGCCCCTATGTACAAGAATATAACTACTATAATACTGCTCCTATGTACAAGAATATAACTACTATAATACTACTCCTATGTACAATAATATAACTACTATAATACTACCTCCTATGTACAAGAATATAACTACTATAATACTACCTCCTATGTACAAGAATATAACTACTATAATACTGCTCCTATGTACAAGAATATAACTACTTATAATACTGCCCCCTATGTACAAGAATATAACTACTATAATACTGCTCCTATGTACAAGAATATAACTACTATAATACTGCTCCCTATGTACAAGAATATAACTACTATAATACTACTCCTATGTACAAGAATATAACTACTATAATACTGCTCCTATGTACAAGAATATAACTACTATAATACTGCCCCCTATGTACAAGAATATAACTACTATAATACTGCCCCTATGTACAAGAATATAACTACTATAATACTGCTCCTATGTACAAGAATATAACTACTATAATACTGCTCCTATGTACAAGAATATAACTACTATAATACTACTCCTATGTACAAGAATATAACTACTATAATACTAGCTCCTATGTACAAGAATATAACTACTATAATACTACCTCCTATGTACAAGAATATAACTACTATAATACTACCTCCTATGTACAAGAATATAACTACTATAATACTGCTCCTATGTACAAGAATATAACTACTATAATACTGCTCCTATGTACAAGAATATAACTACTATAATACTGCTCCTATGTACAAGAATATAACTACTATAATATTACTCCTATGTACAAGAATATAACTACTATAATACTACCTCCTATGTACAAGAATATAACTACTATAATACTACCTCCTATGTACAAGAATATAACTACTATAATACTGCTCCTATGTACAAGAATATAACTACTATAATACCACCTCCTATGTACAAGAATATAACTACTATAATACTGCTCCTATGTACAAGAATATAACTACTATAATACTGCTCCTATGTACAAGAATATAACTACTATAATACTGCTCCTATGTACAAGAATATAACTACTATAATACTACCTCCTATGTACAAGAATATAACTACTATAATACTACCGCCTATGTACAAGAATATAACTACTATAATACTACCTCCTATGTACAAGAATATAACTACTATAATACTGCTCTATGTACAAGAATATAAGTACAAGAATACCACCTCCCTATGTACAAGAATATAACTACTATAATACTGCTCCTATGTACAAGAATATAACTACTATAATACTACTCCTATGTACAAGAATATAACTACTATAATACTACCTCCTATGTACAAGAATATAACTACTATAATACTGCTCCTATGTACAAGAATATAACTACTATAATACTGCTCCTATGTACAAGAATATAACTACTATAATACTGCTCCTATGTACAAGAATATAACTACTATAATACTGCTCCTATGTACAAGAATATAACTACTATAATACTGCTCCTATGTACAAGAATATAACTACTATAATACTACCTCCTATGTACAAGAATATAACTACTATAATACTACCTCCTATGTACAAGAATATAACTACTATAATACTACCTCCTATGTACAAGAATATAACTACTATAATACTACCTCCTATGTACAAGAATATAACTACTATAATACTGCTCCTATGTACAAGAATATAACTACTATAATACTACTCCTATGTACAAGAATATAACTACCATAATACTTCTCCTATGTACAAGAATATAACTACTATAATACTGCTCCTATGTACAAGAATATAACTACTATAATACTGCTCCTATGTACAAGAATATAACTACTATAATACTGCCCCCTATGTACAGTTATGTATAAACACATTGCATTAAAATAAAGAGTCTGGCCCAGATGGCATTTCCCCATGAACATTAAGGGAATTGAGCAGTAGAGACCACAAACATCTGTCCCTGGGGCAGGCGGTATTACAAGGTTCTTTGTTTGGGGTTGTTGGACTTTTCTAATGATACAAGACTTTGTACACTATAATGATGGATCTGAGAAGCTGATCTGACATGTAACTGGCTCTAGAACCATATCTGAGAACAATGAGGGTTCTTGTCTCCTTGAGACTTTGTGCTATGACTCATGAGGTTTCTTCAGGCTGTGATGTAACGGTGATTCAGCATCTTTATATATCAGGGATTCCTTGACTGGAAGATGAATTTGAAAACTGTTTATATAGATAAGAACCACACATGGTTTACTACTATCCGCACAATTACATTGACTTATGACACTGTACATGCACAGTCACTCTAACCATGCACTCTGTATAGCCACAGTCACACTGGCTGGTCACACTGTACATCCACAATCATACTAACTGGTCACACTGTACATCCACAGTCACATGGACTGGTCACGCTGTACATCCACAGTCACATGGACCGGTCACGCTGTACATCCACAGTCACATGGACCGGTCACGCTGTACATCCACAGTCACATGGACCGGTCATGCTGTACATCCACAGTCACATGGACTGGTCACGCTGTACATCCACAGTCACATGGACCGGTCACGCTGTACATCCACAGTCACATGGACCGGTCACGCTGTACATCCACAGTCACATGGACCGGTCACGCTGTACATCCACAGTCACATGGACCAGTCACGCTGTACATCCACAGTCACATGGAGCTGGTCACGCTGTACATCCACAGTCACATGGCCTGGTCACGCTGTACATCCACAGTCACATGGACTGGTCACGCTGTACATCCACAGTCACATGGCCTGGTCACGCTGTACATCCACAGTCACATGGACCAGTCACGCTGTACACCCACAGTCACATGGACCGGTCACGCTGTACATCCACAGCCACATGGCCTGGTCACGCTGTACATCCACAGTCACATGGACCGGTCACGCTGTACATCCACAGTCACATGGACCAGTCACGCTGTACATCCACAGTCACATGGACCGGTCACGCTGTACATCCACAGTCACATGGACCAGTCACGCTGTACATCCACAGTCACATGGCCTGGTCACGCTGTACATCCACAGTCACATGGACCGGTCACACTGTACATCCACAGTCACATGGACCAGTCACGCTGTACACCCACAGCCACATGGACTGGTCACGCTGTACATCCACAGTCACATGGACCGATCACGCTGTACATCCACAGTCACATGGACCAGTCACGCTGTACATCCACAGTCACATGGACCGGTCACACTGTACATCCACAGTCACATGGACCAGTCACGCTGTACATCCACAGTCACATGGCCTGATTACCATTTCAGCTTCTGTTATAAGCAGAAGGTGAGGGGTTAATTCTTACATCTGATATTACTGAACTTGGAACTGCTCTGTATGTCCTGTCCCCAGGTCCCCTTCTGGGTGTCCCCTGCCGGGCCTGCCCTATTCCTGGATGACCACCATAGGTGTACTGATGTAGCAGAGCTAGGCCGTCAGTTGTAGTGTCAGCCGTCCATCCTTAAAAGGGATCAGGGCTGCAGATTATGGTGACATCAGACATGAGATCAGCGGCGTCTCCTCCTCCTCCTTACAAGCAGGACATGCCTGTTGTAACTGAGCTGGTAGTTGCATCAGGGAGGCGGAGGAAGACGACGACAACAACGACTTCATTATTATCACTGGATATCCTCGCACTGCGGTGACTTGGCATTAACACTACACCCAGGCACAGTGCACAGTGTACATATATTCAGTGTTTGCATCTTGGCCCCCTGCTCGTGTATTCACACAATTTCACAAAATTGCTACATTGACTCAGTATGATGGCACATGTGAATACAGCCATACAGGTAGGCATCTACAACACACTGTACACACAGCCTACACTGCATACAACACATTGTACATATACAATATACACAGTACACAACACCTATAACACACTGTACACACACAACACACTGCATACAACACATTGTACATATACAATATACACAGTACACAACACCTATAACATACTGTACACACACAACACACTGCATACAACACATTGTACATATACAATATACACAGTACACAACACGTATAACACACTGTACACACACAACACACTGCATACAACACATTGTACATATACAATATACACAGTACACAACACCTATAACACACTGTACACACAGCCTACACTGCATACAACACATTGTACATATACAATATACACAGTACACAACACCTATAACACACTGTACACACACAACACACTGCATACAACACATTGTACATATACAATATACACAGTACACAACACCTATAACATACTGTACACACACAACACACTGCATACAACACATTGTACATATACAATATACACAGTACACAACACGTATAACACACTGTACACACACAACACACTGCATACAACACATTGTACATATACAATATACACAGTACACAACACCTATAACACACTGTACACACAGCCTACACTGCATACAACACATTGTACATATACAATATACACAGTACACAACACCTATAACACACTGTACACACACAACACACTGCATACAACACATTGTACATATACAATATACACAGTACACAACACCTATAACACACTGTACACACACAACACACTGCATACAACACATTGTACATATACAATATACACAGTACACAACACCTATAACACACTGTACACACAGCCTACACTGCATACAACACATTGTACATATACAATATACACAGTACACAACACCTATAACATACTGTACACACAGCTACGCTGCATACAACACATTGTACATATACAATATACACAGTACACAACACCTATAACATACTGTACACACAACCTACACTGCATACAACACATTGTACATATACAATATACACAGTACACAACACCTATAACACACTGTACACACACAACACACTGCATACAACACATTGTACATATACAATATACACAGTACACAACACCTATAACATACTGTACACACAACACACTGCATACAACACAGACATATACAAACAGTACACAACACCTATAACACACTGTACGCCCAGCCTACGCTGCATACAACACATTGTACATATACAATATACACAGTACACAACACCTATAACATACTGTACACACAGCCTACACTGCATACAACACATTGTACATATACAATATACACAGTACACAACACCTATAACACACTGTACACACACAACACACTGCATACAACACATTGTACATATACAATATACACAGTACACAACACCTATAACACACTGTACACACAGCACACTGCATACAACACATTGTACATATACAATATACACAGTACACAACACCTATAACATACTGTACACACAGCCTACACTGCATACAACACATTGTACATATACAATATACACAGTACACAACACCTATAACATACTGTACACACACAACACACTGCATACAACACATTGTACATATACAATATACACAGTACACAACACCTATAACATACTGTACACACAACACACTGCATACAACACATTGTACATATACAATATACACAGTACACAACACCTATAACATACTGTACACACAGCCTACACTGCATACAACACATTGTACATATACAATATACACAGTACACAACACCTATAACACACTGTACACACACAACACACTGCATACAACACATTGTACATATACAATATACACAGTACACAACACCTATAACATACTGTACACACAGCCTACACTGCATACAACACATTGTACATATACAATATACACAGTACACAACACCTATAACACACTGTACACACACAACACACTGCATACAACACATTGTACATATACAATATACACAGTACACAACACCTATAACATACTGTACACACAGCCTACACTGCATACAACACATTGTACATATACAATATACACAGTACACAACACCTATAACACACTGTACACACACAACACACTGCATACAACACATTGTACATATACAATATACACAGTACACAACACCTATAACATACTGTACACGCACAACACACTGCATACAACACATTGTACATATACAATATACACAGTACACAACACCTATAACATACTGTACACACACAACACACTGCATACAACACATTGTACATATACAATATACACAGTACACAACACCTACAACATACTGTACACACACAACACACTGCATACAACACATTGTACATATACAATATACACAGTACACAACACCTATAACACACTGTACACACAGCCTACACTGCATACAACACATTGTACATATACAATATACACAGTACACAACACCTATAACATACTGTACACACAGCCTACACTGCATACAACACATTGTACATATACACAGTACACAACACCTACAACATACTGTACACACACAACACACTGCATACAACACATTGTACATATACAATATACACAGTACACAACACCTATAACATACTGTACACACAGCCTACACTGCATACAACACATTGTACATATACAATATACACAGTACACAACACCTATAACATACTGTACACACACCCTACGCTGCATACAACACATTCTACATACACAATATACACAGTACACAACACCTATAACATACTGTACACACACAACACACTGCATACAACACATTGTACATATACAATATACACAGTACACAACACCTATAACATACTGTACACACACAACACACTGCATACAACACATTGTACATATACAATATACACAGTACACAACACCTATAACATACTGTACACACACAACACACTGCATACAACACATTGTACATATACAATATACACAGTACACAACACCTATAACATACTGTACACACACAACACACTGCATACAACACATTGTACATATACAATATACACAGTACACAACACCTATAACACACTGTACACACACAACACACTGCATACAACACATTGTACATATACAATATACACAGTACACAACACCTATAACACACTGTACACACACAACACACTGCATACAACACATTGTACATATACAATATACACAGTACACAACACCTATAACACACTGTACACACACAACACACTGCATACAACACATTGTACATATACAATATACACAGTACACAACACCTATAACATACTGTACACACACAACACACTGCATACAACACATTGTACATATACAATATACACAGTACACAACACCTATAACACACTGTACACACAGCCTACGCTGCATACAACACATTGTACATATACAATATACACAGTACACAACACCTATAACATACTGTACACACAGCCTACACTGCATACAACACATTGTACATATACAATATACACAGTACACAACACCTATAACATACTGTACACACAGCCTACACTGCATACAACACATTGTACATATACAATATACACAGTACACAACACCTATAACATACTGTACACACACAACACACTGCATACAACACATTGTACATATACAATATACACAGTACACAACACCTACAACATACTGTACACACACAACACACTGCATACAACACATTGTACATATACAATATACACAGTACACAACACCTATAACACACTGTACACACAGCCTACACTGCATACAACACATTGTACATATACAATATACACAGTACACAACACCTATAACATACTGTACACACACAACACACTGCATACAACACATTGTACATATACAATATACACAGTACACAACACCTACAACATACTGTACACACACAACACACTGCATACAACACATTGTACATATACAATATACACAGTACACAACACCTATAACATACTGTACACACAGCCTACACTGCATACAACACATTGTACATATACAATATACACAGTACACAACACCTATAACATACTGTACACACAGCCTACGCTGCATACAACACATTCTACATACACAATATACACAGTACACAACACCTATAACATACTGTACACACACAACACACTGCATACAACACATTGTACATATACAATATACACAGTACACAACACCTATAACATACTGTACACACACAACACACTGCATACAACACATTGTACATATACAATATACACAGTACACAACACCTACAACATACTGTACACACACAACACACTGCATACAACACATTGTACATATACAATATACACAGTACACAACACCTATAACACACAACACACTGCATACAACACATTGTACATATACAATATACACAGTACACAACACCTATAACACACTGTACACACAGCCTATGCTGCATACAACACATTGTACATACACAATATACACAGTACACAACACCTATAACATACTGTACACACAGCCTACGCTGCATACAACACATTGTACATATACAATATACACAGTACACAACACCTATAACATACTGTACACACACAACACACTGCATACAACACATTGTACATATACAATATACACAGTACACAACACCTATAACATACTGTACACACAGCCTACACTGCATACAACACATTGTACATATACAATATACACGATACACAACACCTATAACACACTGTACACACACAACACACTGCATACAACACATTGTACATATACAATATACACAGTACACAACACCTATAACACACTGTACACACAGCCTACGCTGCATACAACACATTGTACATATACAATATACACAGTACACAACACCTATAACACACTGTACACACACAACACACTGCATACAACACATTGTACATATACAATATACACAGTACACAACACCTATAACATACTGTACACACACAACACACTGCATACAACACATTGTACATATACAATATACACAGTACACAACACCTATAACATACTGTACACACAGCCTACGCTGCATACAACACATTGTACATATACAATATACACAGTACACAACACCTATAACACACTGTACACACACAACACACTGCATACAACACATTCTACATACACAATATACACAGTACACAACACCTATAACACAACACACTGCATACAACACATTGTACATATACAATATACACAGTACACAACACCTATAACATACTGTACACACAACACACTGCATACAACACATTGTACATATACAATATACACAGTACACAACACCTATAACACACTGTACACACAGCCTACGCTGCATACAACACATTGTACATATACAGTATACACGGTACACAACACCTATAACATACTGTACACACACAACACACTGCATACAACACATTGTACATATACAATATACACAGTACACAACACCTATAACATACTGTACACACAGCCTACACTGCATACAGCACATTGTACATATACAATATACACGGTACACAACACCTATAACATACTGTACACACACAACACACTGCATACAACACATTGTACATATACAATATACACAGTACACAACACCTATAACATACTGTACACACACAACACACTGCATACAACACATTGTACATATACAATATACACAGTACACAACACCTATAACATACTGTACACACAGCCTACGCTGCATACAACACATTGTACATATACAATATACACAGTACACAACACCTATAACATACTGTACTCACAACACACTGCATACACCACATTGTACATATACAATATACACAGTACACAACACCTATAACACACTGTACACACAGCCTACGCTGCATACAACACATTGTACATATACAATATACACGGTACACAACACCTATAACATACTGTATACACACAACACACTGCATACAACACATTGTACATATACAATATACACAGTACACAACACCTATAACACACTGTACACACAGCCTACACTGCATACAACACATTGTACATATACAATATACACAGTACACAACACCTATAACATACTGTACACACACAACACACTGCATACAACACATTGTACATATACAATATACACAGTACACAACACCTATAACACACTGTACACACAGCCTACGCTGCATACAACACATTGTACATATACAATATACACAGTACACAACACCTATAACATACTGTACACACAGCCTACGCTGCATACAACACATTGTACATATACAATATACACAGTACACAACACCTATAACATACTGTACACACAGCCTACGCTGCATACAACACATTGTACATATACAATATACACAGTACACAACACCTATAACACACTGTACACACAGCCTACACTGCATACAACACATTGTACATATACAATATACACAGTACACAACACCTATAACACACTGTACACACAGCGTACACTGCATACAACACATTGTACATATACAATATACACAGTACACAACACCTATAACACACTGTGCACACAGCCTACGCTGCATACAACACATTGTACATATACAATATACACGGTACACAACACCTATAACATACTGTACACACACAACACACTGCATACAACACATTGTACATATACAATATACACAGTACACAACACCTATAACATACTGTACACACAGCCTACACTGCATACAGCACATTGTACATATACAATATACACGGTACACAACACCTATAACATACTGTACACACACAACACACTGCATACAACACATTGTACATATACAATATACACAGTACACAACACCTATAACATACTGTACACACAGCCTACGCTGCATACAACACATTGTACATATACAATATACACAGTACACAACACCTATAACACACTGTACACACAGCCTACACTGCATACAGCACATTGTACATATACAATATACACGGTACACAACACCTATAACATACTGTACACACACAACACACTGCATACAACACATTGTACATATACAATATACACAGTACACAACACCTATAACATACTGTACACACACAACACACTGCATACAACACATTGTACATATACAATATACACGGTACACAACACCTATAACATACTGTACACACACAACACACTGCATACAACACATTGTACATATACAATATACACAGTACACAACACCTATAACACACAACACACTGCATACAACACACTGTACATATACAATATACACAGTACACAACACCTAAAACATATTATACACACACAACACACTGCATACAACACATTGTACATATACAATATACACAGTACACAACACCTATAACATATTGTACACACAGCCTACACTGCATACAACACGTACATATACAATATACACAGTACACAACACCTATAACATACTGTACACACACAACACACTGCATACAGCACATTGTACATATACAATATACACAGTACACAACACCTATAACATACTGTACACACAGCCTACACTGCATACAACACATTGTACATATACAATATACACAGTACACAACACCTATAACACACTGTACACACAGCGTACACTGCATACAACACATTGTACATATACAATATACACAGTACACAACACCTATAACATACTGTACACACACAACACACTGCATACAACACATTGTACATATACAATATACACATTACACAACACCTATAACATATTGTACACACACAACACACTGCATACAACACATTGTACATATACAATATACACAGTACACAACACCTATAACATACTGTACACACAACACACTGCATACAACACATTGTACATATACAATATACACAGTACACAACACCTATAACATACTGTACACACAGCCTACACTGCATACAACACATTGTACATATACAATATACACAGTACACAACACCTATAACATATTGTACACACACAACACACTGCATACAACACATTGTACATATACAATATACACAGTACACAACACCTATAACACACTGTACACACACAACACACTGCATACAACACATTGTACATATACAATATACACAGTACACAACACCTATAACACACTATACACACAGCCTACACTGCATACAACACATTGTACATATACAATATACACAGTACACAACACCTATAACATACTGTACACACACAACACACTGCATACAACACATTGTACATATACAATATACACAGTACACAACACCTATAACACACTGTACACACAGCCTACACTGCATACAACACATTGTACATATACAATATACACAGTACACAACACCTATAACATACTGTACACACAGCCTACACTGCATACAACACATTGTACATATACAATATACACAGTACACAACACCTATAACATACTGTACACACAGCCTACGCTGCATACAACACATTGTACATATACAATATACACAGTACACAACACCTATAACATACTGTACACACAGCCTACACTGCATACAACACATTGTACATATACAATATACACAGTACACAACACCTATAACATACTGTACACACAGCCTACACTGCATACAACACATTGTACATATACAATATACACAGTACACAACACCTATAACATACTGTACACACAGCCTACACTGCATACAACACATTGTACATATACAATATACACAGTACACAACACCTATAACATACTGTACACACACAACACACTGCATACAACACATTGTACATATACAATATACACAGTACACAACACCTATAACACACTGTACACACAGCCTATGCTGCATACAACACATTGTACATATACAATATACACGGTACACAACACCTATAACATACTGTACACACAGCCTACACTGCATACAACACATTGTACATATACAATATACACAGTACACAACACCTATAACATACTGTACACACACAACACACTGCATTCAACACATTGTACATATACAATATACACAGTACACAACACCTATAACATACTGTACACACACAACACACTGCATACAACACATTGTACATATACAATATACACAGTACACAACACCTATAACACACTGTACACACAGCACACTGCATGCAACACATTGTACATATACAATATACACAGTACACAACACCTATAACACACTGTACACACAGCCTACGCTGCATACAACACATTGTACATATACAATATACACAGTACACAACACCTATAACACACTGTACACACACAACACACTGCATACAACACATTGTACATATACAATATACACAGTACACAACACCTATAACACACTGTACACACAGCACACTGCATGCAACACATTGTACATATACAATATACACAGTACACAACACCTATAACATACTGTACACACAGCCTACACTGCATACAACACATTGTACATATACAATATACACGGTACACAACACCTATAACATACTGTACACACACAACACACTGCATACAACACATTGTACATATACAATATACACAGTACACAACACCTATAACATACTGTACACACACAACACACTGCATACAACACATTGTACATATACAATATACACAGTACACAACACCTATAACACACTGTACACACAGCACACTGCATACAACACATTGTGAAAATACAGCATACACTGCATACAACTCCTGCAACACATTGTACACACAGAACAAACACTGCATACAACACCCACAGCACACTGCACAAGTACAGCATACATTATATACAATATCTAGAACACACTGTACACACACAGCATATGATGCACACAACTCCAACAACACACAGTATAAGCTGTACCCAACACCGTCAACACTTTACACACACAGCATATGATCTACACAACACCTTCAACACACTATACACACACAATATACGGTAGACACACAACAAACACTACACACAACAACTACAACCCACTGTATACACAGAATACAAAACCTAAAACACTATACACACAACATACACTGGACCCAACCCCTAAAACACACACCATCCATTACATATTCATCCCAGTGTATATACACAAACAACTGTACACATAAAAGGCAACACACAGCATATACACTACACAGTCTATCCATAGTGCAGCTCTTGGGGTCTGTGGGGTGAGGGTTGTAGAGCAGGTGCAGGTGTGTCAGGACTGTCAGACTGAAATTCCGCTGTGACGTCATCTGATACTGAAAGGCTGAACTGTTCCTATTGTCACATCCTGTTCTGTCAGTTCTGCTTATACAAGAGGCGGCAGTAATTGCGTATTCTCCGTATTCCAGCGTCAGGGTTACAGTACATGTCCTGGAGGGACAAGCTCACAACAATCGTAGTGGAAGCGCCCTGTACAGCTGTGATGGTGCTCCCTACCCCTGCGGTAATGGTAGAGGCTCCCCTGTACAGCTGTGATGGTGCTCTCTACCCCTGCAGTAATGGTAGAGGCTCCCCTGTACAGCTGTGATGGTGCTCCCTACCCCTGCGGTAATGGCAGAGGCTCCCCTGTACAGCTGTGATGGTGCTCTCTACCCCTGCAGTAATGGTAGAGGCTCCCCTGTACAGCTGTGATGGTGGTCCCTACCCCTGCAGTAATGGTAGAGGCTCCCCTGTACAGCTGTGATGGTGCTCCCTACCCCTGCGGTAATGGTAGAGGCTCCCCTGTACAGCTGTGATGGTGCTCCCTACCCCTGCGGTAATGGTAGAGGCTCCCCTGTACAGCTGTGATGGTGCTCCCTACCCCTGCGGTAATGGTAGAGGCTCCCCTGTACAGCTGTGATGGTGCTCCCTATCTCTGTGGTAATGGTAGAGGCTCTCCTGTACAGATGTGATGGTGCTCCCTACCCCTGCGGTAATGGTAGAGGCTCCCCTGTACAGCTGTGATGGTGCTCCCTATCTCTGCGGTAATGGTAGAGGCTCCCCTGTACAGCTGTGATGGTGCTCCCTACCCCTGCGGTAATGGTAGAGGCTCCCCTGTACAGCTGTGATGGTGCTCCCTACCCCTGCGGTAATGGTAGAGGCTCCCCTGTACAGCTGTGATGGTGCTCCCTATCTCTGCGGCAATGGTAGAGGCTCCCCTGTACAGCTGTGATGGTGCTCCCTACCCCTGCGGTAATGGTAGAGGCTCCCCTGTACAGCTGTGATGGTGCTCCCTATCTCTGCAGTAATGGTAGAGGCTCCCCTGTACAGCTGTGATGGTGCTCCCTATCTCTGCAGTAATGGTAGAGGCTCCCCTGTACAGCTGTGATGGTGCTCCCTATCTCTGCAGTAATGGTAGAGGCTCCCCTGTACAGCTGTGATGGTGCTCCCTATCTCTGCAGTAATGGTACAGGCTCCCCTGTACAGCTGTGATGGTGCTCCCTATCTCTGCAGTAATGGTAGAGGCTCCCCTGTACAGCTGTGATGGTGCTCCCTATCTCTGCAGTAATGGTAGAGGCTCCCCTGTACAGCTGTGATGGTGCTCCCTATCTCTGCAGTAATGGTAGAGGCTCCCCTGTACAGCTGTGATGGTGCTCCCTATCTCTGCAGTAATGGTACAGGCTCCCCTGTACAGCTGTGATGGTGCTCCCTATCTCTGCGGTAATGGTAGAGGCTCCCCTGTACAGCTGTGATGGTGCTCCCTATCTCTGCAGTAATGGTAGAGGCTCCCCTGTACAGCTGTGATGGTGCTCCCTATCTCTGCAGTAATTGTAGAGGCTCCCCTGTACAGCTGTGATGGTGCTCCGTATCTCTGCGGTAATGGTAGAGGCTCCCCTGTACAGCTGTGATGGTGCTCCCTATTTCTGCAGTAATGGTAGAGGCTCCCCTGGACAGCTGTGATGGTGCTCCCTATCTCTGCAGTAATAGTAGAGGCTTCCCTGTACAGCTGTGATGGTGCTCCCTATCTCTGCAGTAATGGTAGAGGCTCCCCTGTACAGCTGTGATGGTGCTCCCTATCTCTGCAGTAATGGTAGAGGCTCCCCTGTACAGCTGTGATGGTGATCCCTATCTCTGCAGTAATGGTAGAGGCTCCCCTGTACAGCTGTGATGGTGCTCCGTATCTCTGCAGTAATGGTAGAGGCTCCCCTGTACAGCTGTGATGGTGCTCCCTATCTCTGCAGTAATGGTAGAGGCTCCCCTGTACAGCTGTGATGGTGCTCCCTATCTCTGTGGTAATGGTAGAGGCTCCCCTGTACAGCTGTGATGGTGCTCCCTATCTCTGCAGTAATGGTACAGGCTCCCCTGTACAGCTGTGATGGTGCTCCCTATCTCTGCGGTAATGGTAGAGGCTCCCCTGTACAGCTGTGATGGTGCTCCCTACCCCTGCGGTAATGGTAGAGGCTCCCCTGTACAGCTGTGATGGTGCTCCCTACCCCTGCGGTAATGGTAGAGGCTCCCCTGTACAGCTGTGATGGTGCTCCCTATCTCTGCAGTAATGGTAGAGGCTCCTCTGTACAGCTGTGATGGTGCTCCCTATCTCTGCGGTAATGGTAGAGGCTCCCCTATACAGCTGTGATGGTGCTCCCTATCTCTGTGGTAATGGTAGAGGCTCTCCTGTACAGCTGTGATGGTGCTCCCTATCTCTTCGATAATGGTAGAGGCTCCCCTGTACAGCTGTGATGGTGCTCCCTACCCCTGCGGTAATGGTAGAGGCTCCCCTGTACAGCTGTGATGGTGCTCCCTACCCCTGCGGTAATGGTAGAGGCTCCCCTGTACAGCTGTGATGGTACTCCCTACCCCTGCGGTAATGGTAGAGGCTCCCCTGTACAGCTGTGATGGTGCTCCCTACCCCTGCGGTAATGGTAGAGGCTCCCCTGTACAGCTGTGATGGTGCTCCCTACCCCTGCGGTAATGGTAGAGGCTCCCCTGTACAGCTGTGATGGTGCTCCCTACCCCTGCGGTAATGGTAGAGGCTCCCCTGTACAGCTGTGATGGTGCTCCATATCTCTGCAGTAATGGTAGAGGCTCCCCTGTACAGCTGTGATGGTGCTCCCTACCCCTGCGGTAATGGTAGAGGCTCCCCTGTACAGCTGTGATGGTGCTCCCTATCTCTGCAGTAATGGTAGAGGCTCCCCTGTACAGCTGTGATGGTGCTCCGTATCTCTGCAGTAATGGTAGAGGCTCCCCTGTACAGCTGTGATGGTGCTCCCTATCTCTGCGGTAATGGTAGAGGCTCCCCTGTACAGCTGTGATGGTGCTCCCTACCCCTGCGGTAATGGTAGAGGCTCCCCTGTACAGCTGTGATGGTGCTCCCTATCTCTGCAGTAATGGTAGAGGCTCCCCTGTACAGCTGTGATGGTGCTCCCTATCTCTGCAGTAATGGTACAGGCTCCCCTGTACAGCTGTGATGGTGCTCCCTACCCCTGCGGTAATGGTAGAGGCTCCCCTGTACAGCTGTGATGGTGCTCCCTATCTCTGCAGTAATGGTAGAGGCTCCCCTGTACAGCTGTGATGGTGCTCCCTATCTCTGCGGTAATGGTAGAGGCTCCCCTGTACAGCTGTGATGGTGCTCCCTATCTCTGTGGTAATGGTAGAGGCTCCCCTGTACAGCTGTGATGGTGCTCCCTATCTCTGCGGTAATGCTAGAGGCTCTCCTGTACAGCTGTGATGGTGCTCCCTATCTCTGCGGTAATGGTAGAGGCTCCCCTGTACAGCTGTGATGGTGCTCCCTATCTCTGCAGTAATGGTAGAGGCTCCCCTGTACAGCTGTGATGGTGCTCCCTATCTCTGCGGTAATGGTAGAGGCTCCCCTGTACAGCTGTGATGGTGCTCCCTATCTCTGCGGTAATGGTAGAGGCTCCCCTGTACAGCTGTGATGGTGCTCCCTATCTCTGCAGTAATGGTAGAGGCTCCCCTGTACAGCTGTGATGGTGCTCCCTATCTCTGCGGTAATGGTAGAGGCTCCCCTGTACAGCTGTGATGGTGCTCCCTATCTCTGTGGTAATGGTAGAGGCTCCCCTGTACAGCTGTGATGGTGCTCCCTATCTCTGCGGTAATGGTAGAGGCTCCCCTGTACAGCTGTGATGGTGCTCCCTATCTCTGCAGTAATGGTAGAGGCTCCCCTGTACAGCTGGGATGGTGCTCCCTATCTCTGCAGTAATGGTAGAGGCTCCCCTGTACAGCTGTGATGGTGCTCTGTACCCCTGCAGTAATGGTAGAGGCTCCCCTGTACAGCTGTGATGGTGCTCCCTACCCCTGCGGTAATGGTAGAGGCTCCCCTGTACAGCTGTGATGGTGCTCCCTATCTCTGTGGTAATGGTAGAGGCTCCCCTGTACAGCTGTGATGGTGCTCCCTATCTCTGCGGTAATGGTAGAGGCTCCCCTGTACAGCTGTGATGGTGCTCCCTATCTCTGCAGTAATGGTAGAGGCTCCCCTGTACAGCTGTGATGGTGCTCCCTATCTCTGCGGTAATGGTAGAGGCTCCCCTGTACAGCTGTGATGGTGCTCCCTATCTCTGTGGTAATGGTAGAGGCTCCCCTGTACAGCTGTGATGGTGCTCCCTATCTCTGCGGTAATGGTAGAGGCTCCCCTGTACAGCTGTGATGGTGCTCCCTATCTCTGCAGTAATGGTAGAGGCTCCCCTGTACAGCTGTGATGGTGCTCCCTATCTCTGCAGTAATGGTAGAGGCTCCCCTGTACAGCTGTGATGGTGCTCTGTACCCCTGCAGTAATGGTAGAGGCTCCCCTGTACAGCTGTGATGGTGCTCCCTACCCCTGCGGTAATGGTAGAGGCTCCCCTGTACAGCTGTGATGGTGCTCCCTATCTCTGCAGTAATGGTAGAGGCTCCCCTGTACAGCTGTGATGGTGCTCCCTATCTCTGCGGTAATGGTAGAGGCTCCCCTGTACAGCTGTGATGGTGCTCCCTATCTCTGCAGTAATGGTAGAGGCTCCCCTGTACAGCTGTGATGGTGCTCTGTACCCCTGCAGTAATGGTAGAGGCTCCCCTGTACAGCTGTGATGGTGCTCCCTACCCCTGCGGTAATGGTAGAGGCTCCCCTGTACAGCTGTGATGGTGCTCCCTATCTCTGCAGTAATGGTAGAGGCTTCCCTGTACAGCTGTGATGGTGCTTCCTACCCCTGTGGTAATGGTAGAGGCTCCCCTGTACAGCTGTGATGGTGCTCCCTATCTCTGCAGTAATGGTAGAGGCTCCCCTGTACAGCTGTGATGGTGCTCCCTATCTCTGCAGTAATGGTAGAGGCTCCCCTGTACAGCTGTGATGGTGCTCCCTACCCCTGCGGTAATGGTAGAGGCTCCCCTGTACAGCTGTGATGGTGCTCCCTACCCCTGCGGTAATGGTAGAGGCTCCCCTGTACAGCTGTGATGGTGCTCCCTACCCCTGCGGTAATGGTAGAGGCTCCCCTGTACAGCTGTGATGGTGCTCCCTATCTCTGCAGTAATGGTAGAGGCTCCCCTGTACAGCTGTGATGGTGCTCCCTACCCCTGCGGTAATGGTAGAGGCTCCCCTGTACAGCTGTGATGGTGCTCCCTACCCCTGCGGTAATGGTAGAGGCTCCCCTGTACAACTGTGATGGTGCTCCCTACCCCTGCGGTAATGGTAGAGGCTCCCCTGTACAGTTGTGATGGTGCTCCCCTACCCCTGCGGTAATGGTAGAGGCTCCCCTGTACAGCTGTGATGGTGCTCCCTATCTCTGCAGTAATGGTAGAGGCTCCCCTGTACAGCTGTGATGGTGCTCCCTATCTTTGCAGTAATGGTAGAGGCTCCCCTGTACAGCTGTGATGGTGCTCCCTATCTCTGCAGTAATGGTAGAGGCTCCCCTGTACAGCTGTGATGGTGCTCCCTACCCCTGCGGTAATGGTAGAGGCTCCCCTGTACAGCTGTGATGGTGCTCCCTATCTCTGTGGTAATGGTAGAGGCTCCCCTGTACAGCTGTGATGGTGCTCCCTACCCCTGCGGTAATGGTAGAGGCTCCCCTGTACAGCTGTGATGGTGCTCCCTACCCCTGTGGTAATAGTAGAGGCTCCCCTGTACAGCTGTGATGGTGCTCCCTATCTCTGCAGTAATGGTAGAGGCTCCCCTGTACAATAGTGATGGTGCTCCCTATCTCTGCAGTAATGGTAGAGGCTCCCCTGTACAGCTGTGATGGTGCTCTCTACCCCTGCAGTAATGGTAGAGGCTCCCCTGTACAGTTGTGATGGTGCTCCCTATCTCTGCAGTAATGGTAGAGGCTCCCCTGTACAATTGTGATGGTGCTCCCTATCTCTGCAGTAATGGTAGAGGCTCCCCTGTACAGCTGTGATGGTGCTCCCTATCTCTGCAGTAATGGTAGAGGCTCCCCTGTACAGTTGTGATGGTGCTCCCTACCCCTGTGGTAATAGTAGAGGCTCCCCTGTACAGCTGTGATGGTGCTCCCTATCTCTGCAGTAATGGTAGAGGCTCCCCTGTACAGCTGTGATGGTGCTCCCTATCTCTGCGGTAATGCTAGAGGCTCTCCTGTACAGCTGTGATGGTGCTCCCTATCTCTGCGGTAATGGTAGAGGCTCCCCTGTACAGCTGTGATGGTGCTCCCTATCTCTGCAGTAATGGTAGAGGCTCCCCTGTACAGCTGTGATGGTGCTCCCTATCTCTGCAGTAATGGTAGAGGCTCCCCTGTACAGCTGTGATGGTGCTCCCTATCTCTGCGGTAATGGTAGAGGCTCCCCTGTACAGCTGTGATGGTGCTCCCTATCTCTGCAGTAATGGTAGAGGCTCCCCTGTACAGCTGTGATGGTGCTCCCTATCTCTGCAGTAATGGTAGAGGCTCCCCTGTACAGCTGTGATGGTGCTCTGTACCCCTGCAGTAATGGTAGAGGCTCCCCTGTACAGCTGTGATGGTGCTCCCTACCCCTGCGGTAATGGTAGAGGCTCCCCTGTACAGCTGTGATGGTGCTCCCTATCTCTGCAGTAATGGTAGAGGCTCCCCTGTACAGCTGTGATGGTGCTCCCTATCTCTGCGGTAATGGTAGAGGCTCCCCTGTACAGCTGTGATGGTGCTCCCTATCTCTGCAGTAATGGTAGAGGCTCCCCTGTACAGCTGTGATGGTGCTCTGTACCCCGGCAGTAATGGTAGAGGCTCCCCTGTACAGCTGTGATGGTGCTCCCTACCCCTGCGGTAATGGTAGAGGCTCCCCTGTACAGCTGTGATGGTGCTCCCTATCTCTGCAGTAATGGTAGAGGCTTCCCTGTACAGCTGTGATGGTGCTTCCTACCCCTGTGGTAATGGTAGAGGCTCCCCTGTACAGCTGTGATGGTGCTCCCTATCTCTGCAGTAATGGTAGAGGCTCCCCTGTACAGCTGTGATGGTGCTCCCTATCTCTGCAGTAATGGTAGAGGCTCCCCTGTACAGCTGTGATGGTGCTCCCTACCCCTGCGGTAATGGTAGAGGCTCCCCTGTACAGCTGTGATGGTGCTCCCTACCCCTGCAGTAATGGTAGAGGCTCCCCTGTACAGCTGTGATGGTGCTCCCCTACCCCTGCGGTAATGGTAGAGGCTCCCCTGTACAGCTGTGATGGTGCTCCCTATCTCTGCAGTAATGGTAGAGGCTCCCCTGTACAGCTGTGATGGTGCTCCCTACCCCTGCGGTAATGGTAGAGGCTCCCCTGTACAGCTGTGATGGTGCTCCCTACCCCTGCGGTAATGGTAGAGGCTCCCCTGTACAACTGTGATGGTGCTCCCTACCCCTGCGGTAATGGTAGAGGCTCCCCTGTACAGCTGTGATGGTGCTCCCTATCTCTGTGGTAATGGTAGAGGCTCTCCTGTACAGATGTGATGGTGCTCCCTATCTCTGCAGTAATGGTAGAGGCTCCCCTGTACAGCTGTGATGGTGCTCCCTACCCCTGCGGTACCGGTAGAGGCTCCCCTGTACAGCTGTGATGGTGCTCCCTATCTCTGCAGTAATGGTAGAGGCTCCCCTGTACAGCTGTGATGGTGCTCCCTACCCCTGCGGTAATGGTAGAGGCTCCCCTGTACAGCTGTGATGGTGCTCCCTACCCCTGCGGTAATGGTAGAGGCTCCCCTGTACAGCTGTGATGGTGCTCCCTATCTCTGCAGTAATGGTAGAGGCTCCCCTGTACAGCTGTGATGGTGCTCCCTATCTTTGCAGTAATGGTAGAGGCTCCCCTGTACAGCTGTGATGGTGCTCCCTATCTCTGCAGTAATGGTAGAGGCTCCCCTGTACAGCTGTGATGGTGCTCCCTACCCCTGCGGTAATGGTAGAGGCTCCCCTGTACAGCTGTGATGGTGCTCCCTATCTCTGTGGTAATGGTAGAGGCTCCCCTGTACAGCTGTGATGGTGCTCCCTACCCCTGCGGTAATGGTAGAGGCTCCCCTGTACAGCTGTGATGGTGCTCCCTACCCCTGCGGTAATGGTAGAGGCTCCCCTGTACAGCTGTGATGGTGCTCCCTACCCCTGTGGTAATAGTAGAGGCTCCCCTGTACAGCTGTGATGGTGCTCCCTATCTCTGCAGTAATGGTAGAGGCTCCCCTGTACAGTTGTGATGGTGCTCCCTATCTCTGCAGTAATGGTAGAGGCTCCCCTGTACAGCTGTGATGGTGCTCTCTACCCCTGCAGTAATGGTAGAGGCTCCCCTGTACAGTTGTGATGGTGCTCCCTATCTCTGCAGTAATGGTAGAGGCTCCCCTGTACAGCTGTGATGGTGCTCCCTATCTCTGCAGTAATGGTAGAGGCTCCCCTGTACAGTTGTGATGGTGCTCCCTACCCCTGCGGTAATAGTAGAGGCTCCCCTGTACAGCTGTGATGGTGCTCCCTATCTCTGCAGTAATGGTAGAGGCTCCCCTGTACAGCTGTGATGGTGCTCCCTATCTCTGCAGTAATGGTAGAGGCTTCCCTGTACAGCTGTGATGGTGCTCCCTATCTCTGCAGTAATGGTAGAGGCTTCCCTGTACAGCTGTGATGGTGCTCCCTATCTCTGCAGTAATGGTAGAGGCTCCCCTGTACAGCTGTGATGGTGCTCCCTATCTCTGCAGTAATGGTAGAGGCTCCCCTGTACAGCTGTGATGGTGCTCCCTATCTCTGCGGTAATGGTAGAGGCTCCCCTGTACAGCTGTGATGGTGCTCCCTATCTCTGCGGCAATGGTAGAGGCTCCCCTGTACAGCTGTGATGGTGCTCCCTATCTCTGTAGTAATGGTAGAGGCTCCCCTGTACAGCTGTGATGGTGCTCCCTATCTCTGCAGTAATGGTAGAGGCTTCCCTGTACAGCTGTGATGGTGCTCCCTATCTCTGCAGTAATGGTAGAGGCTTCCCTGTACAGCTGTGATGGTGCTCTCTACCCCTGCAGTAATGGTAGAGGCTCCCCTGTACAGCTGTGATGGTCCTCCCTACCCCTGCAGTAATGGTACAGGCTCCCCTGTACAGCTGTGATGGTGCTCCCTATCTCTGCAGTAATGGTAGAGGCTTCCCTGTACAGCTGTGATGGTGCTCCCTATCTCTGCAGTAATGGTAGAGGCTTCCCTGTACAGCTGTGATGGTGCTCCCTATCTCTGCAGTAATGGTAGAGGCTCCCCTGTACAGCTGTGATGGTGCTCCCTATCTCTGCGGTAATGGTAGAGGCTCCCCTGTACAGCTGTGATGGTGCTCCCTATCTCTGCGGTAATGGTAGAGGCTCCCCTGTACAGCTGTGATGGTGCTCCCTATCTCTGCGGCAATGGTAGAGGCTCCCCTGTACAGCTGTGATGGTGCTCCCTACCCCTGCGGTAATGGTAGAGGCTCCCCTGTACAGCTGTGATGGTGCTCCCTACCCCTGCGGAAATGGTAGAGGCTCCCCTGTACAGCTGTGATGGTGCTCTCTACCCCTGCGGTAATGGTAGAGGCTCCCCTGTACAGCTGTGATGGTGCTCCCTAGCTCTGCTGTAATGGTAGAGGCTCCCCTGTACAGCTGTGATGGTGCTCCCTATCTCTGCAGTAATGGTAGAGGCTCCCCTGTACAGCTGTGATGGTGCTCCCTATCTCTGCGGCAATGGTAGAGGCTCCCCTGTACAGCTGTGATGGTGCTCCCTACCCCTGCGGTAATGGTAGAGGCTCCCCTGTACAGCTGTGATGGTGCTCTCTACCCCTGCGGTAATGGTAGAGGCTCCCCTGTACAGCTGTGATGGTGCTCCCTATCTCTGCAGAAATGGTAGAGGCTCCCCTGTACAGCTGTGATGGTGCTCCGTATCTCTGCAGTAATGGTAGAGGCTCCCCTGTACAGCTGTGATGGTGCTCCCTATCTCTGCAGTAATGGTAGAGGCTCCCCTGTACAGCTGTGATGGTGCTCCCTATCTCTGCGGTAATGGTAGAGGCTCCCCTGTACAGCTGTGATGGTGCTCCCTATCTCTGCGGTAATGGTAGAGGCTCCCCTGTACAGCTGTGATGGTGCTCCCTATCTCTGCGGTAATGGTAGAGGCTCCCCTGTACAGCTGTGATGGTGCTCCCTATCTCTGTGGTAATGGTAGAGGCTCTCCTGTACAGCTGTGATGGTGCTCCCTATCTCTGCAGTAATGGTAGAGGCTCCCCTGTACAGCTGTGATGGTGCTCCCTATCTCTGCAGTAATGGTAGAGGCTTCCCTGTACAGCTGTGATGGTGCTCCCTATCTCTGCAGTAATGGTAGAGGCTTCCCTGTACAGCTGTGATGGTGCTCCCTATCTCTGCAGTAATGGTAGAGGCTTCCCTGTACAGCTGTGATGGTGCTCCCTATCTCTGCAGTAATGGTAGAGGCTCCCCTGTACAGCTGTGATGGTGCTCCCTATCTCTGCGGTAATGGTAGAGGCTCCCCTGTACAGCTGTGATGGTGCTCCCTATCTCTGCGGTAATGGTAGAGGCTCCCCTGTACAGCTGTGATGGTGCTCCCTATCTCTGCGGCAATGGTAGAGGCTCCCCTGTACAGCTGTGATGGTGCTCCCTACCCCTGCGGTAATGGTAGAGGCTCCCCTGTACAGCTGTGATGGTGCTCTCTACCCCTGCGGTAATGGTAGAGGCTCCCCTGTACAGCTGTGATGGTGCTCCCTATCTCTGCAGAAATGGTAGAGGCTCCCCTGTACAGCTGTGATGGTGCTCCGTATCTCTGCAGTAATGGTAGAGGCTCCCCTGTACAGCTGTGATGGTGCTCCCTATCTCTGCAGTAATGGTAGAGGCTCCCCTGTACAGCTGTGATGGTGCTCCCTATCTCTGCAGTAATTGTAGAGGCTCCCCTGTACAGCTGTGATGATGCTCCCTATCTCTGCAGTAATGGTAGAGGCTCCCCTGTACAGCTGTGATGGTGCTCCCTATCTCTGCGGTAATGGTAGAGGCTCCCCTGTACAGCTGTGATGGTGCTCCCTATCTCTGCAGTAATGGTAGAGGCTCCCCTGTACAGCTGTGATGGTGCTCCCTATCTCTGCAGTAATGGTAGAGGCTCCCCTGTACAGCTGTGATGGTGCTCCCTATCTCTGCGGTAATGGTAGAGGCTCCCCTGTACAGCTGTGATGGTGCTCCCTATCTCTGCGGTAATGGTAGAGGCTCCCCTGTACAGCTGTGATGGTGCTCCCTATCTCTGCGGTAATGGTAGAGGCTCCCCTGTACAGCTGTGATGGTGCTCCCTATCTCTGCGGTAATGGTAGAGGCTCCCCTGTACAGCTGTGATGGTGCTCCCTATCTCTGTGGTAATGGTAGAGGCTCTCCTGTACAGCTGTGATGGTGCTCCCTATCTCTGCAGTAATGGTAGAGGCTCCCCTGTACAGCTGTGATGTTGCTCCCTATCTCTGTGGTAATGGTAGAGGCTCCCCTGTACAGCTGTGATGGTGCTCCCTATCTCTGCGGTAATGGTAGAGGCTCCCCTGTACAGCTGTGATGGTGCTCCCTATCTCTGTGGTAATGGTAGAGGCTCCCCTGTACAGCTGTGATGGTGCTCCCTACCCCTGCAATAATGGTAGAGGCTCCCCTGTACAGCTGTGATGGTGCTCCCTACCCCTGCGGTAATGGTAGAGGCTCCCCTCTACAGCTGTGATGGTGCTCCCTATCTCTGCAGTAATGGTACAGGCTCCCCTGTACAGCTGTGATGGTGCTCCCTATCTCTGCAGTAATGGTAGAGGCTCCCCTGTACAGCTGTGATGGTGCTCCAAATCTCTGCTGTAATGGTAGAGGCTCCCCTGTACAACTGTGATGGTGCTCCCTATCTCTGTGGTAATGGTAGAGGCTCCCCTGTACAGCTGTGATGGTGCTCTCTACCCCTGCAGTAATGGTAGAGGCTCCCCTGTACAGCTGTGATGGTGCTCCCTACCCCTGCAGTAATGGTAGAAGCTCCCCTGTACAGCTGTGATGGTGCTCCCTACCCCTGCGGTAATGGTAGAGGCTCCCCTGTACAGCTGTGATGGTGCTCCCTATCTCTGCAGTAATGGTAGAGGCTCCCCTGTACAGTTGTGATGGTGCTCCCTATCTCTGCAGTAATGGTAGAGGCTCCCCTGTACAGCTGTGATGGTGCTCCCTATCTCTGCGGTAATGGTAGAGGCTCCCCTGTACAGCTGTGATGGTGCTCCCTATCTCTGTGGTAATGGTAGAGGCTCCCCTGTACAGCTGTGATGGTGCTCCCTATCTCTGCGGTAATGGTAGAGGCTCCCCTGTACAGCTGTGATGGTGCTCCCTATCTCTGCTGTAATGGTAGAGGCTCCCCTGTACAGCTGTGATGGTGCTCCCTATCTCTGTGGTAATGGTAGAGGCTCCCCTGTACAGCTGTGATGGTGCTCCCTATCTCTGCGGTAATGGTAGAGGCTCCCCTGTACAGCTGTGATGGTGCTCCCTATCTCTGTGGTAATGGTAGAGGCTCCCCTGTACAGCTGTGATGGTGCTCCCTATCTCTGCAGTAATGGTACAGGCTCCCCTGTACAGCTGTGATGGTGCTCCCTATCTCTGCGGTAATGGTAGAGGCTCCCCTGTACAGCTGTGATGGTGCTCCCTACCCCTGCGGTAATGGTAGAGGCTCCCCTGTACAGCTGTGATGGTGCTCCCTACCCCTGCGGTAATGGTAGAGGCTCCCCTGTACAGCTGTGATGGTGCTCCCTATCTCTGCAGTAATGGTAGAGGCTCCCCTGTACAGCTGTGATGGTGCTCCCTACCCCTGCGGTAATGGTAGACGCTCTCCTGTACAGCTGTGATGGTGCTCTGTACCCCTGCAGTAATGGTAGAGGCTCCCCTGTACAGCTGTGATGGTGCTCCCTACCCCTGCGGTAATGGTAGAGGCTCCCCTGTACAGCTGTGATGGTGCTCTCTACCCCTGCGGTAATGGTAGAGGCTCCCCTGTACAGCTGTGATGGTGCTCCCTATCTCTGTGGTAATGGTAGAGGCTCCCCTGTACAGCTGTGATGGTGCTCCCTATCTCTGTGGTAATGGTAGAGGCTCCCCTGTACAGCTGTGATGGTGCTCCCTACCCCTGCAGTAATGGTACAGGCTCCCCTGTACAGCTGTGATGGTGCTCCCTATCTCTGTGGTAATGGTAGAGGCTCTCCTGTACAGATGTGATGGTGCTCCCTACCCCTGCGGTAATGGTAGAGGCTCCCCTGTACAGCTGTGATGGTGCTCCCTATCTCTGCGGTAATGGTAGAGGCTCCCCTGTACAGCTGTGATGGTGCTCCCTATCTCTGTGGTAATGGTAGAGGCTCTCCTGTACAGCTGTGATGGTGCTCCCTATCTCTGCAGTAATGGTAGAGGCTCCCCTGTACAGCTGTGATGGTGCTCTCTACCCCTGCGGTAATGGTAGAGGCTCCCCTGTACAGCTGTGATGGTGCTTCCTACCCCTGTGGTAATGGTAGAGGCTCTCCTGTACAGCTGTGATGGTGCTCCCTATCTCTGCAGTAATGGTAGAGGCTCCCCTGTACAGCTGTGATGGTGCTCCCTATCTCTGCAGTAATGGTAGAGGCTCCCCTGTACAGCTGTGATGGTGCTCCCTACCCCTGCAATAATGGTAGAGGCTCCCCTGTACAGCTGTGATGGTGCTCCCTATCCCTGCGGTAATGGTAGAGGCTCCCCTCTACAGCTGTGATGGTGCTCCCTATCTCTGCAGTAATGGTACAGGCTCCCCTGTACAGCTGTGATGGTGCTCCCTATCTCTGCAGTAATGGTAGAGGCTCCCCTGTACAGCTGTGATGGTGCTCCCTATCTCTGCTGTAATGGTAGAGGCTCCCCTGTACAACTGTGATGGTGCTCCCTATCTCTGTGGTAATGGTAGAGGCTCCCCTGTACAGCTGTGATGGTGCTCTCTACCCCTGCAGTAATGGTAGAGGCTCCCCTGTACAGCTGTGATGGTGCTCCCTACCCCTGCAGTAATGGTAGAGGCTCCCCTGTACAGCTGTGATGGTGCTCCCTATCTCTGCTGTAATGGTAGAGGCTCCCCTGTACAGCTGTGATGGTGCTCCCTATCTCTGCTGTAATGGTAGAGGCTCCCCTGTACAGCTGTGATGGTGCTCCCTATCTCTGTGGTAATGGTAGAGGCTCTCCTGTACAGCTGTGATGGTGCTCTGTACCCCCTGCAGTAATGGTAGAGGCTCCCCTGTACAGCTGTGATGGTGCTCCCTACCCCTACGGTAATGGTAGAGGCTCCCCTGTACAGCTGTGATGGTGCTCTCTACCCCTGCGGTAATTGTAGAGGCTCCCCTGTACAGCTGTGATGGTGCTCCCTATCTCTGTGGTAATGGTAGAGGCTCCCCTGTACAGCTGTGATGGTGCTCCCTATCTCTGCAGTAATGGTAGAGGATCCCCTGTACAGCTGTGATGGTGCTCCCTATCTCTGCAGTAATGGTAGAGGCTCCCCTGTACAGCTGTGATGGTGCTCCCTATCTCTGCGGTAATGGTAGAGGCTCCCCTGTACAGCTGTGATGGTGCTCCCTATCTCTGTGGTAATGGTAGAGGCTCTCCTGTACAGCTGTGATGGTGCTCCCTATCTCTGCAGTAATGGTAGAGGCTCCCCTGTACAGCTGTGATGGTGCTCTGTACCCCTGCAGTAATGGTAGAGGCTCCCCTGTACAGCTGTGATGGTGCTCCCTACCCCTGCGGTAATGGTAGAGGCTCCCCTGTACAGCTGTGATGGTGCTCCCTATCTCTGCGGTAATGGTAGAGGCTCCCCTGTACAGCTGTGATGGTGCTCCCTATCTCTGCAGTAATGGTAGAGGCTCCCCTGTACAGCTGTGATGGTGCTCTGTACCCCTGCAGTAATGGTAGAGGCTCCCCTGTACAGCTGTGATGGTGCTCCCTACCCCTGCGGTAATGGTAGAGGCTCCCCTGTACAGCTGTGATGGTGCTCCCTATCTCTGCAGTAATGGTAGAGGCTTCCCTGTACAGCTGTGATGGTGCTTCCCTACCCCTGTGGTAATGGTAGAGGCTCCCCTGTACAGCTGTGATGGTGCTCCCTATCTCTGCAGTAATGGTAGAGGCTCCCCTGTACAGCTGTGATGGTGCTCCCTATCTCTGCAGTAATGGTAGAGGCTCCCCTGTACAGCTGTGATGGTGCTCCCTACCCCTGCGGTAATGGTAGAGGCTCCCCTGTACAGCTGTGATGGTGCTCCCTACCCCTGCGGTAATGGTAGAGGCTCCCCTGTACAGCTGTGATGGTGCTCCCTACCCCTGCGGTAATGGTAGAGGCTCCCCTGTACAGCTGTGATGGTGCTCCCTATCTCTGCAGTAATGGTAGAGGCTCCCCTGTACAGCTGTGATGGTGCTCCCTACCCCTGCGGTAATGGTAGAGGCTCCCCTGTACAGCTGTGATGGTGCTCCCTACCCCTGCGGTAATGGTAGAGGCTCCCCTGTACAACTGTGATGGTGCTCCCTACCCCTGCGGTAATGGTAGAGGCTCCCCTGTACAGTTGTGATGGTGCTCCCTACCCCTGCGGTAATGGTAGAGGCTCCCCTGTACAGCTGTGATGGTGCTCCCTATCTCTGCAGTAATGGTAGAGGCTCCCCTGTACAGCTGTGATGGTGCTCCCTATCTTTGCAGTAATGGTAGAGGCTCCCCTGTACAGCTGTGATGGTGCTCCCTATCTCTGCAGTAATGGTAGAGGCTCCCCTGTACAGCTGTGATGGTGCTCCCTACCCCTGCGGTAATGGTAGAGGCTCCCCTGTACAGCTGTGATGGTGCTCCCTATCTCTGTGGTAATGGTAGAGGCTCCCCTGTACAGCTGTGATGGTGCTCCCTACCCCTGCGGTAATGGTAGAGGCTCCCCTGTACAGCTGTGATGGTGCTCCCTACCCCTGTGGTAATAGTAGAGGCTCCCCTGTACAGCTGTGATGGTGCTCCCTATCTCTGCAGTAATGGTAGGGCTCCCCTGTACAATAGTGATGGTGCTCCCTATCTCTGCAGTAATGGTAGAGGCTCCCCTGTACAGCTGTGATGGTGCTCCCTACCCCTGCAGTAATGGTAGAGGCTCCCCTGTACAGTTGTGATGGTGCTCCCTATCTCTGCAGTAATGGTAGAGGCTCCCCTGTACAGTTGTGATGGTGCTCCCTATCTCTGCAGTAATGGTAGAGGCTCCCCTGTACAGCTGTGATGGTGCTCCCTATCTCTGCAGTAATGGTAGAGGCTCCCCTGTACAGTTGTGATGGTGCTCCCTACCCCTGTGGTAATAGTAGAGGCTCCCCTGTACAGCTGTGATGGTGCTCCCTATCTCTGCAGTAATGGTAGAGGCTCCCCTGTACAGCTGTGATGGTGCTCCCTATCTCTGCGGTAATGCTAGAGGCTCTCCTGTACAGCTGTGATGGTGCTCCCTATCTCTGCGGTAATGGTAGAGGCTCCCCTGTACAGCTGTGATGGTGCTCCCTATCTCTGCAGTAATGGTAGAGGCTCCCCTGTACAGCTGTGATGGTGCTCCCTATCTCTGCAGTAATGGTAGAGGCTCCCCTGTACAGCTGTGATGGTGCTCCCTATCTCTGCGGTAATGGTAGAGGCTCCCCTGTACAGCTGTGATGGTGCTCCCTATCTCTGCAGTAATGGTAGAGGCTCCCCTGTACAGCTGTGATGGTGCTCCCTATCTCTGCAGTAATGGTAGAGGCTCCCCTGTACAGCTGTGATGGTGCTCTCTACCCCTGCAGTAATGGTAGAGGCTCCCCTGTACAGCTGTGATGGTGCTCCCTACCCCTGCGGTAATGGTAGAGGCTCCCCTGTACAGCTGTGATGGTGCTCCCTATCTCTGCAGTAATGGTAGAGGCTCCCCTGTACAGCTGTGATGGTGCTCCCTATCTCTGCGGTAATGGTAGAGGCTCCCCTGTACAGCTGTGATGGTGCTCCCTATCTCTGCAGTAATGGTAGAGGCTCCCCTGTACAGCTGTGATGGTGCTCTGTACCCCTGCAGTAATGGTAGAGGCTCCCCTGTACAGCTGTGATGGTGCTCCCTACCCCTGCGGTAATGGTAGAGGCTCCCCTGTACAGCTGTGATGGTGCTCCCTATCTCTGCAGTAATGGTAGAGGCTTCCCTGTACAGCTGTGATGGTGCTCCCTACCCCTGTGGTAATGGTAGAGGCTCCCCTGTACAGCTGTGATGGTGCTCCCTATCTCTGCAGTAATGGTAGAGGCTCCCCTGTACAGCTGTGATGGTGCTCCCTATCTCTGCAGTAATGGTAGAGGCTCCCCTGTACAGCTGTGATGGTGCTCCCTACCCCTGCGGTAATGGTAGAGGCTCCCCTGTACAGCTGTGATGGTGCTCCCTATCCCTGCGGTAATGGTAGAGGCTCCCCTGTACAGCTGTGATGGTGCTCCCTATCTCTGTGGTAATGGTACAGGCTCCCCTGTACAGCTGTGATGGTGCTCCCTATCTCTGCAGTAATGGTAGAGGCTCCCCTGTACAGCTGTGATGGTGCTCCCTATCTCTGCTGTAATGGTAGAGGCTCCCCTGTACAACTGTGATGGTGCTCCCTATCTCTGCAGTAATGGTAGAGGCTCCCCTGTACAGCTGTGATGGTGCTCCCTACCCCTGCGGTAATGGTAGAGGCTCCCCTGTACAGCTGTGATGGTGCTCCCTATCTCTGCAGTAATGGTAGAGGCTCCCCTGTACAGCTGTGATGGTGCTCCCTATCTCTGCGGTAATGGTAGAGGCTCCCCTGTACAGCTGTGATGGTGCTCCCTATCTCTGCAGTAATGGTAGAGGCTCCCCTGTACAGCTGTGATGGTGCTCTCTACCCCTGCAGTAATGGTAGAGGCTCCCCTGTACAGCTGTGATGGTGCTCCCTACCCCTGCGGTAATGGTAGAGGCTCCCCTGTACAGCTGTGATGGTGCTCCCTATCTCTGCAGTAATGGTAGAGGCTCCCCTGTACAGCTGTGATGGTGCTCCCTACCCCTGCGGTAATGGTAGACGCTCTCCTGTACAGCTGTGATGGTGCTCCGTACCCCTGCAGTAATGGTAGAGGCTCCCCTGTACAGCTGTGATGGTGCTCCCTACCCCTGCGGTAATGGTAGAGGCTCCCCTGTACAGCTGTGATGGTGCTCTCTACCCCTGCGGTAATTGTAGAGGCTCCCCTGTACAGCTGTGATGGTGCTCCCTATCTCTGTGGTAATGGTAGAGGCTCCCCTGTACAGCTGTGATGGTGCTCCCTATCTCTGTGGTAATGGTAGAGGCTCCCCTGTACAGCTGTGATGGTGCTCCCTACCCCTGCAGTAATGGTACAGGCTCCCCTGTACAGCTGTGATGGTGCTCCCTATCTCTGTGGTAATGGTAGAGGCTCTCCTGTACAGATGTGATGGTGCTCCCTACCCCTGCGGTAATGGTAGAGGCTCCCCTGTACAGCTGTGATGGTGCTCCCTATCTCTGCGGTAATGGTAGAGGCTCCCCTGTACAGCTGTGATGGTGCTCCCTATCTCTGTGGTAATGGTAGAGGCTCTCCTGTACAGCTGTGATGGTGCTCCCTATCTCTGCAGTAATGGTAGAGGCTCCCCTGTACAGCTGTGATGGTGCTCTCTACCCCTGCGGTAATGGTAGAGGCTCCCCTGTACAGCTGTGATGGTGCTTCCCTACCCCTGTGGTAATGGTAGAGGCTCCCCTGTACAGCTGTGATGGTGCTCCCTATCTCTGCAGTAATGGTAGAGGCTCCCCTGTACAGCTGTGATGGTGCTCCCTACCCCTGCAGTAATGGTAGAGGCTCCCCTGTACAGCTGTGATGGTGCTCCCTACCCCTGCAGTAATGGTAGAGGCTCCCCTGTACAGCTGTGATGGTGCTCCCTATCTCTGCTGTAATGGTAGAGGCTCCCCTGTACAGCTGTGATGGTGCTCCCTATCTCTGCTGTAATGGTAGAGGCTCCCCTGTACAGCTGTGATGGTGCTCCCTATCTCTGTGGTAATGGTAGAGGCTCTCCTGTACAGCTGTGATGGTGCTCTGTACCCCTGCAGTAATGGTAGAGGCTCCCCTGTACAGCTGTGATGGTGCTCCCTACCCCTACGGTAATGGTAGAGGCTCCCCTGTACAGCTGTGATGGTGCTCTCTACCCCTGCGGTAATTGTAGAGGCTCCCCTGTACAGCTGTGATGGTGCTCCCTATCTCTGTGGTAATGGTAGAGGCTCCCCTGTACAGCTGTGATGGTGCTCCCTATCTCTGCAGTAATGGTAGAGGATCCCCTGTACAGCTGTGATGGTGCTCCCTATCTCTGCAGTAATGGTAGAGGCTCCCCTGTACAGCTGTGATGGTGCTCCCTATCTCTGCGGTAATGGTAGAGGCTCCCCTGTACAGCTGTGATGGTGCTCCCTATCTCTGTGGTAATGGTAGAGGCTCTCCTGTACAGCTGTGATGGTGCTCCCTATCTCTGCAGTAATGGTAGAGGCTCCCCTGTACAGCTGTGATGGTGCTCTGTACCCCTGCAGTAATGGTAGAGGCTCCCCTGTACAGCTGTGATGGTGCTCCCTACCCCTGCGGTAATGGTAGAGGCTCCCCTGTACAGCTGTGATGGTGCTCCCTATCTCTGCGGTAATGGTAGAGGCTCCCCTGTACAGCTGTGATGGTGCTCCCTATCTCTGTGGTAATGGTAGAGGCTCTCCTGTACAGCTGTGATGGTGCTCCCTATCTCTGCAGTAATGGTAGAGGCTCCCCTGTACAGCTGTGATGGTGCTCTGTACCCCTGCAGTAATGGTAGAGGCTCCCCTGTACAGCTGTGATGGTGATCCCTATCTCTGTGGTAATGGTAGAGGCTCCCCTGTACAGCTGTGATGGTGCTCCCTATCTCTGTGGTAATGGTAGAGGCTCTCCTGTACAGCTGTGATGGTGCTCCCTATCTCTGTGGTAATGGTAGAGGCTCTCCTGTACAGCTGTGATGGTGCTCCCTATCTCTGCGGTAATGGTAGAGGCTCCACTGTACAGCTGTGATGGTGCTCCCTATCTCTGCAGTAATGGTAGAGGCTCCCCTGTACAGATGTGATGGTGCTCCCTATCTCTGCAGTAATGGTAGAGGCTCCCCTGTACAGCTGTGATGGTGCTCCCTACCCCTGCGGTAATGGTAGACGCTCTCCTGTACAGCTGTGATGGTGCTCCCTATCTCTGCAGTAATGGTAGAGGCTCCCCTGTACAGCTGTGATGGTGCTCTCTACCCCTGCGGTAATTGTAGAGGCTCCCCTGTACAGCTGTGATGGTGCTCCCTATCTCTGCGGTAATGGTAGAGGCTCCCCTGTACAGCTGTGATGGTGCTCCCTATCTCTGTGGTAATGGTAGAGGCTCTCCTGTACAGCTGTGATGGTGCTCCCTATCTCTGCAGTAATGGTAGAGGCTCCACTGTACAGCTGTGATGGTGCTCTCTACCCCTGCGGTAATGGTAGAGGCTCCCCTGTACAGCTGTGATGGTGCTCCCTATCTCTGCAGTAATGGTAGAGGCTCCCCTGTACAGCTGTGATGGTGCTCCCTATCTCTGCAGTAATGGTAGAGGCTTCCCTGTACAGCTGTGATGGTGCTCTCTACCCCTGCAGTAATGGTAGAGGCTCCCCTGTACAGCTGTGATGGTCCTCCCTACCCCTGCAGTAATGGTACAGGCTCCCCTGTACAGCTGTGATGGTGCTCCCTATCTCTGCAGTAATGGTAGAGTCTTCCCTGTACAGCTGTGATGGTGCTCCCTATCTCTGCAGTAATGGTAGAGGCTTCCCTGTACAGCTGTGATGGTGCTCCCTATCTCTGCAGTAATGGTAGAGGCTCCCCTGTACAGCTGTGATGGTGCTCCCTATCTCTGCAGTAATGGTAGAGGCTCCCCTGTACAGCTGTGATGGTGCTCCCTATCTCTGCGGTAATGGTAGAGGCTTCCCTGTACAGCTGTGATGGTGCTCCCTATCTCTGCGGTAATGGTAGAGGCTCCCCTGTACAGCTGTGATGGTGCTCCCTATCTCTGCAGTAATGGTAGAGGCTCCCCTGTACAGCTGTGATGGTGCTCCCTATCTCTGCAGTAATGGTAGAGGCTCCCCTGTACAGCTGTGATGGTGCTCCCTATCTCTGCGGTAATGGTAGAGGCTTCCCTGTACAGCTGTGATGGTGCTCCCTATCTCTGCAGTAATGGTAGAGGCTCCCCTGTACAGCTGTGATGGTGCTCCCTATCTCTGCGGTAATGGTAGAGGCTCCACTGTACAGCTGTGATGGTGCTCCCTATCTCTGTGGTAATGGTAGAGGCTCTCCTGTACAGCTGTGATGGTGCTCCCTATCTCTGCAGTAATGGTAGAGGCTCCCCTGTACAGCTGTGATGGTGCTCCTTATCTCTGTGGTAATGGTAGAGGCTCCCCTGTACAGCTGTGATGGTGCTCCCTATCTCTGCGGTAATGGTAGAGGCTCCCCTGTACAGCTGTGATGGTGCTCCCTATCTCTGCAGTAATGGTAGAGGCTCCCCTGTACAGCTGTGATGGTGCTCCCTATCTCTGTGGTAATGGTAGAGGCTCCCCTGTACAGCTGTGATGGTGCTCTCTACCCCTGCAGTAATGGTAGAGGCTCCCCTGTACAGCTGTGATGGTGCTCCCTACCCCTGCAATAATGGTAGAGGCTCCCCTGTACAGCTGTGATGGTGCTCCCTATCCCTGTGGTAATGGTAGAGGCTCCCCTCTACAGCTGTGATGGTGCTCCCTATCTCTGCAGTAATGGTACAGGCTCCCCTGTACAGCTGTGATGGTGCTCCCTATCTCTGCAGTAATGGTAGAGGCTCCCCTGTACAGCTGTGATGGTGCTCCCTATCTCTGCTGTAATGGTAGAGGCTCCCCTGTACAACTGTGATGGTGCTCCCTATCTCTGTGGTAATGGTAGAGGCTCCCCTGTACAGCTGTGATGGTGCTCTCTACCCCTGCAGTAATGGTAGAGGCTCCCCTGTACAGCTGTGATGGTGCTCCCTACCCCTGCAGTAATGGTAGAGGCTCCCCTGTACAGCTGTGATGGTGCTCCCTACCCCTGCGGTAATGGTAGAGGCTCCCCTGTACAGCTGTGATGGTGCTCCCTATCTCTGCAGTAATGGTAGAGGCTCCCCTGTACAGTTGTGATGGTGCTCCCTATCTCTGCGGTAATGGTAGAGGCTCCCCTGTACAGCTGTGATGGTGCTCCCTATCTCTGTGGTAATGGTAGAGGCTCCCCTGTACAGCTGTGATGGTGCTCCCTATCTCTGCGGTAATGGTAGAGGCTCCCCTGTACAGCTGTGATGGTGCTCCCTATCTCTGCTGTAATGGTAGAGGCTCCCCTGTACAGCTGTGATGGTGCTCCCTATCTCTGTGGTAATGGTAGAGGCTCCCCTGTACAGCTGTGATGGTGCTCCCTATCTCTGCGGTAATGGTAGAGGCTCCCCTGTACAGCTGTGATGGTGCTCCCTATCTCTGCAGTAATGGTACAGGCTCCCCTGTACAGCTGTGATGGTGCTCCCTATCTCTGCGGTAATGGTAGAGGCTCCCCTGTACAGCTGTGATGGTGCTCCCTACCCCTGCGGTAATGGTAGAGGCTCCCCTGTACAGCTGTGATGGTGCTCCCTACCCCTGCGGTAATGGTAGAGGCTCCCCTGTACAGCTGTGATGGTGCTCCCTATCTCTGCAGTAATGGTAGAGGCTCCCCTGTACAGCTGTGATGGTGCTCCCTACCCCTGCGGTAATGGTAGAGGCTCTCCTGTACAGCTGTGATGGTGCTCTGTACCCCTGCAGTAATGGTAGAGGCTCCCCTGTACAGCTGTGATGGTGCTCCCTACCCCTGCGGTAATGGTAGAGGCTCCCCTGTACAGCTGTGATGGTGCTCTCTACCACTGCGGTAATTGTAGAGGCTCCCCTGTACAGCTGTGATGGTGCTCCCTATCTCTGTGGTAATGGTAGAGGCTCCCCTGTACAGCTGTGATGGTGCTCCCTATCTCTGTGGTAATGGTAGAGGCTCTCCTGTACAGATGTGATGGTGCTCCCTACCCCTGCGGTAATGGTAGAGGCTCCACTGTACAGCTGTGATGGTGCTCCCTATCTCTGCGGTAATGGTAGAGGCTCCCCTGTACAGCTGTGATGGTGCTCCCTATCTCTGCAGTAATGGTAGAGGCTCCCCTGTACAGCTGTGATGGTGCTCTCTACCCCTGCGGTAATGGTTGAGGCTCCCCTGTACAGCTGTGATGGTGCTTCCTACCCTGTGGTAATGGTAGAGGCTCTCCTGTACAGCTGTGATGGTGCTCCCTATCTCTGCAGTAATGGTAGAGGCTCCCCTGTACAGCTGTGATGGTGCTCCCTACCCCTGCAATAATGGTAGAGGCTCCCCTGTACAGCTGTGATGGTGCTCCCTATCCCTGCGGTAATGGTAGAGGCTCCCCTCTACAGCTGTGATGGTGCTCCCTATCTCTGCAGTAATGGTACAGGCTCCCCTGTACAGCTGTGATGGTGCTCCCTATCTCTGCAGTAATGGTAGAGGCTCCCCTGTACAACTGTGATGGTGCTCCCTATCTCTGCTGTAATGGTAGAGGCTCCCCTGTACAACTGTGATGGTGCTCCCTATCTCTGTGGTAATGGTAGAGGCTCCCCTGTACAGCTGTGATGGTGCTCTCTACCCCTGCAGTAATGGTAGAGGCTCCCCTGTACAGCTGTGATGGTGCTCCCTACCCCTGCAGTAATGGTAGAGGCTCCCCTGTACAGCTGTGATGGTGCTCCCTACCCCTGCGGTAATGGTAGAGGCTCCCCTGTACAGCTGTGATGGTGCTCCCTATCTCTGTGGTAATGGTAGAGGCTCCCCTGTACAGCTGTGATGGTGCTCCCTATCTCTGCGGTAATGGTAGAGGCTCCCCTGTACAGCTGTGATGGTGCTCCCTATCTCTGCTGTAATGGTAGAGGCTCCCCTGTACAGCTGTGATGGTGCTCCCTATCTCTGTGGTAATGGTAGAGGCTCCCCTGTACAGCTGTGACGGTGTTCCCTATCTCTGCGGCAATGGTAGAGGCTCCCCTGTACAGCTGTGATGGTGCTCCCTATCTCTGCGGTAATGGTAGAGGCTCCCCTGTACAGCTGTGATGGTGCTCCCTATCTCTGTGGTAATGGTAGAGGCTCCCCTGTACAGCTGTGATGGTGCTCCCTATCTCTGCAGTAATGGTAGAGGCTCCCCTGTACAGCTGTGATGGTGCTCCCTACCCCTGCGGTAATGGTAGAGGCTCCCCTGTACAGCTGTGATGGTGCTCCCTACCCCTGCGGTAATGGTAGAGGCTCCCCTGTACAGCTGTGATGGTGCTCCCTATCTCTGTGGTAATGGTAGAGGCTCCCCTGTACAGCTGTGATGGTGCTCTGTACCTCTGCAGTAATGGTAGAGGCTCCCCTGTACAGCTGTGATGGTGCTCCCTACCCCTACGGTAATGGTAGAGGCTCCCCTGTACAGCTGTGATGGTGCTCTCTACCCCTGCGGTAATTGTAGAGGCTCCCCTGTACAGCTGTGATGGTGCTCCCTACCCCTGCGATAATGGTAGAGGCTCCCCTGTACAGCTGTGATGGTGCTCCCTATCTCTGTGGTAATGGTAGAGGCTCTCCTGTACAGCTGTGATGGTGCTCCCTATCTCTGCAGTAATAGTAGAGGCTTCCCTGTACAGCTGTGATGGTGCTCCCTATCTCTGCAGTAATAGTAGAGGCTTCCCTGTACAGCTGTGATGGTGCTCCCTATCTCTGCAGTAATAGTAGAGGCTTCCCTGTACAGCTGTGATGGTGCTCCCTATCTCTGCAGTAATGGTAGAGGCTCCCCTGGACAGCTGTGATGGTGCTCCCTATCTCTGCAGTAATAGTAGAGGCTTCCCTGTACAGCTGTGATGGTGCTCCCTATCTCTGTGGTAATGGTAGAGGCTCCCCTGTACAGCTGTGATGGTGCTCCCTATCTCTGCAGTAATGGTAGAGGCTCCCCTGTACAGCTGTGATGGTGCTCCCTATCTCTGCAGTAATGGTAGAGGCTCCCCTGTACAGCTGTGATGGTGCTCCCTACCCCTGCGGTAATGGTAGACGCTCTCCTGTACAGCTGTGATGGTGCTCCCTATCTCTGCAGTAATGGTAGAGGCTCCCCTGTACAGCTGTGATGGTGCTCTCTACCCCTGCGGTAATTGTAGAGGCTCCCCTGTACAGCTGTGATGGTGCTCCCTATCTCTGCGGTAATGGTAGAGGCTCCCCTGTACAGCTGTGATGGTGCTCCCTATCTCTGTGGTAATGGTAGAGGCTCTCCTGTACAGCTGTGATGGTGCTCTGTACCCCTGCAGTAATGGTAGAGGCTCCCCTGTACAGCTGTGATGGTGCTCTCTACCCCTGCGGTAATGGTAGAGGCTCCCCTGTACAGCTGTGATGGTGCTCCCTATCTCTGCAGTAATGGTAGAGGCTTCCCTGTACAGCTGTGATGGTGCTCCCTATCTCTGTGGTAATGGTAGAGGCTCTCCTGTACAGCTGTGATGGTGCTCCCTATCTCTGCAGTAATGGTAGAGGCTCCCCTGTACAGCTGTGATGGTGCTCCCTATCTCTGTGGTAATGGTAGAGGCTCCCCTGTACAGCTGTGATGGTGCTCTCTACCCCTGCGGTAATGGTAGAGGCTCCCCTGTACAGCTGTGATGGTGCTCCCTATCTCTGCAGTAATGGTAGAGGCTCCCCTGTACAGCTGTGATGGTGCTCTCTATCCCTGCAGTAATGGTAGAGGCTCCCCTGTACAGCTGTGATGGTGCTCCCTACCCCTGCGGTAATGGTAGAGGCTCCCCTGTACAGCTGTGATGGTGCTCCCTACCCCTGCAGTACCGGGAGAGCTCCTCATGATCAGCGATTGCAGGAAAGAATGACTGGTGGTGGCTACTCAGTGACCGGTTAGAGGCTGGTGAGCAGTCAGTGACCTCATAGAGCATCCGAGTGGTCAGTGATGGTTAATGACTGGTGAGCAGTAGTGGATTTAGAGTCAGTGACTGAGAGTTAGAGGCTGGTGTGCAGTCAGTGACTATTAGAGGCCTGGGAGTGGTCAGTGACTGGTTAGAGGCTGTTGAGCAGTCAGTGACAGTTAGTGGCTGGCGAGTGGTAGTGAGAGTTAGAGGCTGGCGAGCTGTCAGTGACTATTAGAGGCTAGGGAGTGGTCAGTGACTATTAGAGTCATTTGTCAGATGTGCATCCGCCATTTTCATAGACTTGAATCTATTCACTAATTCATAAAAAAAAAGTCCAGGAATAGGATATGTGAACAATGCCATAGAACAGGAGCATTCTGAAAACAGCCGTGTGAACAGAGCCTTAAAGCTATAATCTCCCGTCATCCTGTGGGATTACTGGAGAATGCTAATACCGGTGCAGGGTGGAGTAGGCGCTTCTCATTACCACTGATCCCTTCGGGAAGATTATTACAAGAAATCAGGAATTCACTAATAGGAAGTTTTATTGCTGCCGACAAATCGCTCCTGCCGGGGCCTGTTATACACAGAGCAGGGCCTGATCCTGCCGAAGGGGTCTCAGGTGCTCCATGTTAAGTAAACATAATTCTCATCATCACATCTTAAGCATTTTCAGTCCTTGAGGTTTTTGTCTCCATTGGTCCTTCTTTATGTATAGACTATTTCTGGGAAAGCTGGGTGATAGACAATATGGCGCCTCCTCCCACAATGAGAGCTCAGGTCATCTTCCTCACCATGCAGCTCAGCTGAGCTCAAGAATCTCCAGGGACTGCAAAGAGTTAAATTTTCTCCCTGTGAGAAAGACCCCAAGTGTGAGGAGGAGACCCCAAAGTCATGTGCTCAGGACGTAAGATGGTGCGGACACATCCCTTGAAAAGTTGGTTTGTTGCACAGGGAGGGGTTAAATGCCATGGTCCTGCTGCGCCTGTGAGCAGTGGCGTAACTAGGAATGGCTGGGCCCAAAGGCGAACATTTGACATTATGCCCCAGAGTGGCCCCTGCACACAGTATTATGCCCCATAGTGGCCCCTGCACACAGTATTATGGTCCATAGTGGCCCCTGCACACAGTATTATGCCCCATTGTGGACCACCCACGAACAATTATTAGACCCCAGAGTATAATGATCGGAGACCCAAGGGAGGATACAAACAAAAAAAACAATGCTACTTGCCTCTCCCTGGCTCCGATGCACTCCAGTGCGCTACTTCGGCCATCTTCAATGTTGGACCAGATCTTGTGTGAGTCAGGCCGGCGTCACGACGCATAATGACGTCGGCTAACGTCTGGGACATCACCAAGCAGGCCCGAAGCCTGCCGGAGCACAGGAGAGGTAAGTAACAGTGTTTTTTTATGTTCCCTCACCTCCCCTGGGCCTCCAATCATTATACTCCAGAGTCTGAAAAGACCAGAGTATAAAGATAGCAGTGTTTGTTGGGTTCGCGGTAGCGGCTGCCACAGGGCTACGGGCCCCCTAATGTCCAGGGCCCTTTGGCAGCCGCTACCACTGCTACCCCGGTATTTACGCCCCTGCCTGTGAGCATAGTGAGAGCGCAGTGTTGGTAGAGTTAGTAGGTTTCTTGGTGCACTCTCTTACTTGCTCATGTCATGGTATTTGGTGCAGGTCTTCATGCCGTCAGTGCTCTAGTACAGTCATGGCCAAAAGTTTTGAGAATGACACAAATATTCTATTGTCACATGATCTGCTGCCCTCTGGTTTTTATGTGTGTTTGTCAGATGTTTTTATCACATACAGAAATAGAATTGCATTCATATTATGAGTAACAGAAGCTTATATTGACAGTTAGAATGAGTTAATGCAGCAAGTCAATATTTGCAGTGTTGACCCTTCTTCTTCAGGACCTCTGCAATTCTCCCTGGCATGCTCTCAATCAACTTCTGGACCAAATCCTGACTGATAGCAGTCCATTCTTGCAGAATCAATGCTTTCATTTTGTCTGAATTTGTTGGTTTTTGTTTGTCCACCCGTCTCTTGATGATTGACCACAAGTTCTCAATGGGATTAAGATCTGGGGAGTTTCCAGGCCATGGACCCAAAATCTCTATGTTTTGTCCCCTGAGCCATTTAGTTATCACCTTTGCTTTATGGCAAGGTGCTCCATCATGCTGGAAAAGGCATTGTTGAGCGCCAAACTGCTCTTGGACGGTTGGGAGAAGTTGCTCTTGGAGGACATTCTGGTACCATTCTTTATTCATGGCAAGACTGTGAGAGAGCCGATTCCCTTGGCTGAGAAGCAACCCCACACATGAATGGTTTCAGGATGCTTTACAGTTGGCATGAGACAAGACTGGTGGTAGCGCTCACCTCTTCTTCTCCGAATAAGCTGTTTTCCAGATGCTCCAAACAATGGAAAAGGGGATTCATCAGAGAAAATGACTTTCCCCCAGTCCTCAGCAGTCCACTCCCTGTACCTTTTGCAGAATATCAGTCTGTCGCTGATGTTTTTTCTGGAGAGAAGTGGCTTCTTTGCTGCCCTCCTTGAGACCAGGCCTTGCTCCAAGAGTCTCCGCCTCACAGTGCGTGCAGATGCACTCACACCTGCCTGCTGCCATTCCTCAGCAAGCTCTGCACTGCTGGTAGCCCGATCCCGCAGCTGAAACACTTTTAAGAGACGGTCCTGCCGCTTGCTGGTCTTTCTTGGGCGCCCTGGAGCCTTTTTGGCACCAATGGAACCTCTCTCCTTGAAGTTCTTGATGATGCGATAGATTGTTGACTGAGGTGCAATCTTTCTAGCTGCAATACTCTTCCCAGTTAGGCCATTTTTGTGCAGTGCAATGATGACTGCACGTGTTTCTTTAGAGATAACCATGGTTAACAGAAGAGAAACAATGATGGCAAGCACCAGCCTCCTTTTAAAGTGTCCAGTGGTGTCATTCTTACTTAATCATGACAGATTGATCTCCAGCCCTGTCCTCATCAACACCCACACCTGTGTTAATGGAGCAATCACTGAAACGATGTTAGGTGGTCCTTTTAAGGCAGGGCTGCAATGATGTTGAAATGTGTTTTGGGGGATAAAGTTCATTTTCTAGGCAAATATTGACTTTGCAAGTAATTGCTGTTAAGCTGATCACTCTTTATAACATTCTGGAGTATATGCAAATTGCCATTAGAAAAACTGAAGCAGTAGATTTTCTAAAAATTAATATTTGTATCATTCTCAAAACTTTTGGCCATGACTGTACTTTCTGGAAGCTGCATTGTTACTGATGCACCATTGTCAGCACACGTAGGACAGTGCACAATATGGCGCTTACCTGAGTGCAACCAGCACAAGAGTCTGCAACAACTGACATGCTGCATACCCGGTATACCCTTTCTTGGCAGCCGCCCGCTCAAACCACCTCTTGCAGGTCACCTATAGGAGAACCTTGATCACAAAGGAAGGAAGACCCAAGACTGGAGACATGGGTTGAAGATGTTCACACCACAGTCGTCTGGACAGTACAGAAGCTGAGCAGAGGAACAGAGAAGTCAAAGCAGTGAGCGGTTCTGGATACCCTCCATGCTTCCACTAGAGCGGAGTCTGCCTCGTGCAAACCCAGATCACCGCGGGGTAAAGTACTGGTGCTGTCCCAGATGTGAGAGCCAGTTGAGGTTCTCCAGGATTGCTGAGACGCCTTTCCTTCTTTAGCCCACCTGAGGACGCTCCAAGCCAAGGACTTTCCACCTGTAGCTTATGTATGCTCAGCCCACCTGGCAACCTATCCAGGATTTATTATGGCCTGCTCACAGACCACCCACCCAGGAATACACCACAGGAGGTCTCAGGGAGCATTAGTCAGTGGCAGCCAACCAAGTCTCCATTAGGGGCTGACATCTGGCTATAGGATCCTACATTAACCCCACAACTCAGGTCATATATGTGACACGGTATACTTAACACCTATACCAAGAAAAATGAGCCATTGACTTATCGCCCTCCTTGACCTGACCAGCCTTTTGTACACACCTCCGAGCAGCAAGCTACATGAGCTCCTTCCCCACCCAATACTGGAACGGACCCTTAAATACTGTGCCCTTTACCGCCCTGGGTAGCCTCAGCACCCCCTGAAGTCACCGGACTGCACAGCAGGAGAGCAACACTCGACTTCTGCAATGCACCTATCAGGTGACTCCATTTCGCCTATAAAGACCCTTCTCGCAATCCAGCTCCCAGAAACCTGCCCGACTGCGGGATGAACTACAACGTCCAGAGTGACAGTCCTGACCAACACACCACACAGTGCAAGTCATACCTATACACAACACAACATACATGCAATGCAACAACCGCCAAGCTGATCACACTGTCACTGCGCCAAGGCTGCGGCTGTGTCAAACCACACATCCAATGTGAACAGCGGCTGAATCCCTCCCTGCTTATCTACACAACTGTTCGTGTGGACTGAGGGGAGAACACGGGATGACCACACCATCTTACATCATCATGGAGGAGAGACGGACAGAGCCTGGCGTCTGGGCCCTGTGGTGATGGGTGGTGCAGAATCTGCAGACTGGAGGCCTGGGCGGGTACGCTATCACCCCATGGTGTATATTAACCCTGTGAAGCCCTGCTATAATACATCTGCTGCGGTAAAGAGGACACCGCACTGAGAAGCCAGATGTCACCTGTGTCCTTTCTCCACTGCTATACCTGGTGACCTGCAGGGGGCAGCAGCTCTGTGAGGGCAGTCCAGAGTACAGGTGTGTGGGCTGAAGCAGAGTCTGGTGCCAGCCATATTGCCCCCATCCCAGTGTCGGCAAATGCTCATTGGCACCTGTAATAAGCGGTCACACATGACCAACTGCAGCAAATGCCATGTGGTGATGATGTCATCATGTACGTAAACTGCAGCAATTAATATCTTTGCTAACAGAGCAGACCCCAATATACTGACCCTCATTAGTACTGACCCAAATATACTGCCCCTCACTAGTACTGACCCAAATATACTGCCCCTCACTAGTACTGACCCAAATATACTGACCCTCACTAGTACTGACCCCAATATACTGACCCTCACTAGTACTGACCCCAATATACTGACCCTCACTAGTACTGACCCAAATATACTGCCCCTCACTAGTACTGACCCCAATATACTGCCCCTCACTAGTACTGACCCAAATATACTGCCTGTGATGATTCTGCTTAAATATGGTTATAACTCAAAGCTGTATTTCGGTCTCTGGGTAGCGTATCTCTTTACTCATAAGGTGCGCAGCTATAATCCCAGGTGTATATTGGCAATAGTGGCCAGGCTGGAACAATAGGGCTTTGTATCCATCCCAGCAGGGCTCCATTGTATTCATACACAGCCCTGAGTGATCAAAGAAACCTGCATTGTCCAGTCTGCACTGTAGATCAGATATGGCTGATAACATTGTATCATTTCACTTGGTCCCAGCTCTTTACAAAGGATCTGGACTTGAGTGCATTATTCAATCAGACTTGCTGCCGCCGATGACCTCATTCTGGGAGGTGGCATAAAGGGTATAAAAGATGAGGTAAGAGGCAATGGGAGGAGAATATGCTATGGAGATTGGGCAGAGACTATGACTGAGAGACTGTGATGAGAGCATGCAGGCTGGAATATACTGTGATGCCACATGCTAGAAGTTAATGCCACATGCCAAGAAGCCTCCACTGGTTATTCACACATGACAGAGCATGTGTGAGTGTTGGACTATAGAGCCACATCAAGGACATGTGTGGTAAAGTAATTATTTCACCTTTATTCCCTTTTATTTTAAGTACTGTATCTTGTAACTAGTAACTGTTAATGCTTGTATATATCTACATATCTGTTCTGAACTGCATGTGTTAGATGTTAATACCGACCCATTTAGGGGTTAATAAATATATAAAATTTAGAAAGCTTGTCTTGTATTTATCTTGTGAACCCGGCACTCACTGGCGGTGAGTGTGGTTTTTATATGAAAGAAGACTCAGGTGGGGCCACAGCGGTGTTGGCGCACTGAGGATCTTTCACACTGCCCCTCAGTAGTACTGACCCAAATATACTGCCCCTCACTAGTACTGACCCCAATATACTGACCCTCACTAGTACTGACCCCAATTTACTGACCCTCACTAGTACTGACCCCAATATACTGACCCTCATTAGTACTGACCCCATTATACTGACCCTCACTAGTACTGACCTCAATATACTGACCCTCACTAGTACTGACCCAAATATACTGACCCTCACTAGTACTGACCCCAATATACTGACCCTCACTAGTACTGACCCCAATATACTGCCCCTCACTAGTACTGACCCCAATATACTGACCCTCACTAGTACTGACCTCAATATACTGACCCTCACTAGTACTGACCCCAATATACTGACCCTCATTAGTACTGACCCCATTATACTGACCCTCACTAGTACTGACCTCAATATACTGACCCTCACTAGTACTGACTCAAATGTACTGACCCCAATATACTGACCCTCACTAGTACTGACCCCAATATACTGCCCCTCACTAGTACTGACCCAAATATACTGCCCCTCACTAGTACTGACCCCAATATACTGACCCTCACTAGTACTGACCCCAATATATTGACCCTCACTAGTACTGACCCCAATATACTGACCCTCACTAGTACTGACCCCAATATACTGACCCCAATATACTGCCCCTCACTAGTACTGACCCCAATATACTGACCCTCACTAGTTTATGGACCCCAAACTAGTGCTGATTCTCACTGTCCGACAAAATACTGATCCCACTATACTGATCTCTCTACACTGACCCCTTCCATACTGACTATATGCTGACCCCTCTAAACTGACCACTGTATACTAACCCCCAGTATACAGTCTCCCTCCATACTGACCACTGTATACTGACGCCCAGTCACATGTATTTCAGTCTCAGTGCAGCTGATTTATCTCCGTATGTTGTGATTATGGAGAATTTTGCTGCCATCTTGTAAATCTGTCGCACCAGAGAAGGGAGGCCGCTGCTTCTACGCCACGGTATGAGATGTGACGTTTTCCTTGCGTCTTGGCTGGGATTTAGACACATTTGTGAAATGCAACTTTTTAAAAAAGTAACTTTGTATCTAATCCCAGCCAAGCCCCCCCCCCCCGCATGCAGAGCACAAATGGTTAATAAAATGTGCCCACAGATTCAACTCAGGAGGACGGAATAGCAGAGCCGACTGTGTACAAGGACAGCAGTGGGAAACTGGGGTTCACTTATTTATATATCTGTGTGATGATTCCACATAAATATGGCTATAACTCAAAGATGTATTTTGATCTCTGGGTATCGTATCTCTTTCTTACTTCCATTTACTCATAATGTGCGCAGCTCTAATCCTAGGTGCATGTTGTCAGTAGTGGCAACAATGTAACAATAGGGCTTTGTACTCATCCCAGAATGGCTCCATTGAATTCCTACATAGCCCTGGGTGAGCAAATACACATGCATTGTTTGGCCTGGGCTGTTGATCAGACATGGTTGATAACATATAGAAGGCATTGTGTCATTCCACTTGGTCCCATCTCCTTACAAAGAATCTTGACTTGAGTGCGTTAATCAATCAGACTTGCCGTCGCCGGTGACCTCATTCTGGGTGGTGTAATCAAGGGTATAAAAGATGAGGTAAGAGGTCAGTGAGGGAGATTACAGGGAGATTACAGAGATGACTGAGAGACTGCTGAGAATGCTGTGATGCTACTGCTAGAAGCCTCCACTGGTGATCTCCCCATGCCATGTGTGAGTGTTGGACTATAGAGCCACATCCAGGATATGTGTGGTAAAGTAATTATTTCACTTTTATTCCCTTTTTATTTTATGTACTGTATATTGTAACTAGTAACTGTTAATGCTTGTATATATCTGCATATCTGTTCTGAACTGCATGTGTTAGATGTTAATACCGACCCATTTAGGGGTTAATAAATATACAAAATTTAGAAAGCTTGTCTTGTATTTATCTTGTGAACCCGACACTCACTGGCGGTGAGTGTGGTTTTTATGAAAGAAGTCTCAGGTGTGGGCCAAAGCGGTGTTGGCGCACTGAGGATCTTTCACATTGGTGGCAGCGTAGTGGGATTCTTAGGATAAACAGCGTGTGTTGGTGACCTTTATCACTCAGACGCTGGGGATTGTAGTAATCCTATGAGACAAGCTCGGTATTAAAGCAAGCATTAATATACAGTGAAAGTTTGATACAGTGCTGTTCCCCTCCCTTACTCTTTGTATTCGATCCTATCTTTTATTTGGCAAGTACCAGTGGATGGCTAGTGGGCTCAGAAGCAGAGCTCAAGAATTGCAGAACCAGGCTTTTGGAGATCCTGAGCGTATGGCTGAAATGGAGGCAACCACAGCCATGCAGAGAATCAAGCAGGGTCCTGATTTTGGGGCTAGGCCAGGAAGTGCGGCAAGCAGCCCGGTCCCAAGGATTACTTCACCAGGAGGGACCAGTAGCCTCAGCCTTGCTATGGGAATGGCTTCATACTGGCAAATGGCCCTGCAGCAAGTAGGCACCAGTGACCCTAACATATACCTGCAGGTGATGTGCCGCTTTCAGGAAGCTGCAGAACACGAACGTGAGGCAGCAGAACGAGAACGGCAGGCTGATCGTGAGGCAGCAGAACACGAACGGCAGGCAGCAGAACGGCAGGCTGAGTGGCAGTATCAGCTTGAGCTCAAAAGAATGGAGCTCCGCCAGCAGGCACCGTCTGTCACTGCACGCACTCAAGAAGCTCAAGTACCAAGGCTCCGATCCGAGGACTTTCCAATCCTTGAAACAAACGGGGGTTTGGACTCGTTCTTGCGGGCCTTTGAGAAAGTGTGTAAGCAGTATCAGCTACCACAGACGGATTGGGTCCGTTACCTGGCTCCCCCGGTTGAGGGGAAAAGCCCTGGACACTTACGCCAATTTGCCAGTTGACCAGGACTATGAGTCCGTTAAAGCAGCGCTGATCCGGAGGTACCAACTCACGCCGGAGCTGTACCGTCGAAGGTTCCGAGGCCTGCAGAAAAAGCCTTCAGAGAGCCATGAGGATACAGCGGCCCAGCTGCGTATGTGGTTCCGGGGGGTGGACGGAGGGCAAGTCCGTCACCTCGCAAGAAAGCCTTGCAGACCTCATGCTTCAAGAGCAGTTCTTGACCATTTGTACCGAGGAAGTGCAAAAATACCTCTTGGACCGAGAGCCTAAGGACCTTGAAACAGCCGCAGCAATGGCGGATCGTTATGTTGCCAACCAGTTGCCGTGGAAACCTGCCAGCGACGGCTGGAGGAGGGGTAAGACACAATCTGTCCCGGGTGGTTCCTATACGTCCCCTGCCCCTCGAGCTCTGAGCTCCCCGGTGACCTCTCTCCTACCCCAGGGAGAGATCAGGCGGTGCCATGCCTGTAACCAAACGGGACATTTACAACGAGACTGCCCCAACCGCCCTAGGAACCCCCCTGCTCCCCAAACTACAGTGGCCGGCCCATCTGTGTATCTGGTTGCGAGGGAGGGGCCCCAGCTTAATGCTAACCGTCAACAGGTCACTGTGGGGGACAAAGTGGTGATGGGATTCCGGGACACTGGGGCAGATGTCACGCTGGTACAACCAGATTTGGTCCCCCCAGACAGTATTATTCCCGGGAAAACTCTGACCCTACGGGGTATTGGATTGGAACGTTTTACTGTACCCATGGCTTGAGGCCATTTAGACTGGGGTGCAGGGAAAGGAATGCGGGATGTGGGAGTGATGTCTGAGTTGCCTGCCAATGTACTGTTGGGGACAGATTTGGGGCCTATGATGTGCCAATATGGGGTGGGGGCCACCCCAGCTCCCTGGGATCAGCTGTCTGTCCATGCTGATATGTCTGACATTGTACCTGTGGGAATACCTGCAGAGGGGGCTGGTAACCCTCCCTCTGAAATGTCTCCTTATACATTCTGTGAAAATGCTAATTCTACTGTCTCTGGGATTAATGTAGGTGTAAAGGAGCTGAGTGAGGACTGGGCTGTAGACCCGCCCACATCTGCGGGGGCCTCACCCCTCCAGTCTGTGTCCCTATGTCCGCCAGTCCTCCCTCCAGCTCCGTGTGATAGAACCAATGCTGTTAATGATATTGCAAATGTCTGCCATGAAACTGTGGATGTTGTACCAGGTGGTTCGGTGTCTCTCTGGGCTCTCCGTGACGGTCCGGATGTAGGACGGACTGCTGGTATTGCGGTGGTTACCCGCAGTCAAAGTGCCAAAGGGGTGGAAAGCCTTCCAGCCTCTGCACCGGTCCCTCCGTCGCTCGGATGCATTACTGAGACCGCCTTGAGAAATTCCCCCACCCTAGAGCCGGAAGGGTCCGGCGGCTATGTAACATGCACCTCTCTTTTGTCGCACTCCAGCCAAGAGTTCAGAGAGGCTGTCCAAGCTGACCCTAGTCTGGCCATATTGAAGGCGCGTGGCGCTCAACCACCCTCGGAGTCTGACAAGGCTCGAGTCTACTGGGACCCCGGGGGAGGTGAGGGAGCCTTGGGGCCAGAGCCTGAGAAGCTGGAGGCGGAGGTGCTCTCAGAAGAGGGGCGTAGGCCCCTACTTCCTACAAGCCCCATCTAAAAGGGGGAGGTGTGATGATTCCACTTAAATATGGCTATAACTCCAAGATGTATTTTGATCTCTGGGTATCGTATCTCTTTCTTACTTCCATTTACTCATAATGTGCGCAGCTCTAATCCTAGGTGTATGTTGTCAGTAGTGGCAACAATGTAACAATAGGGCTTTGTACTCATCCCAGAATAGCTCCATTGAATTCTTACATAGCCCTGGGTGATCAAATACACATGCATTGTTCAGCCTGGGCTGTTGATCAGACATGGCTGATAACATATAGAAGGCATTGTGTCATTCCACTTGGTCCCATCTCCTTACAAAGAATCTTGACTTGAGTGCGTTAATCAATCAGACTTGCCGTCGCCGGTGACCTCATTCTGGGTGGTGTAATCAAGGGTATAAAAGATGAGGTAAGAGGTCAGTGAGGGAGATTACAGGGAGATTACAGAGATGACTGAGAGACTGCTGAGAATGCTGTGATGCTGCTGCTAGAAGCCTCCACTGGTTAGCCCCACATGCTATGTGTGAGTGTTGGATTATAGAGCCACATCAAGGACATGTGTGGTAAAGTAATTATTTCACTTTTATTCCCTTTTATTTTATGCGCTGTATCTTGTAACTAGTAACTGTTAATGTCTACATATCTGTTCTGAACTGCATGTGTTAGATGTTAATACCGACTCATTTAGGGGTTAATAAATATATAAAATTTAGAAAGCTTGTCTTGTATTTATCTTGTGGACCCGGCACTCACTGGCGGTGAGTGTGCTTTTTATGAAAGAAGTCTCAGGTGTGGCCACAGCGGTGTTGGCGCACTGAGGATCTTTCACAATCTGGGTCTGCAGGAATCTCATCATCACCAGCAGCTCTGGATGTATCTGTAATATAAGACATGATGTAACAGCAGAATAGTGGCTGCAGCTCTGGATGTGACTGTAATATAAGATGTGATGTAACAGCAGAATAGTGGCTGCAGCTCTGGGTGTGACTGGAATATAAGATATGATGTAACAGCAGAATAGTGACTGCAGCTCTGGGTGTGACTGTAATATAAGATATGATGTAACAGCAGAATAGCGGCTGCAGCTCTGGATGTGACTGTAATATAAGATATGATGTAACAGCAGAATAGTGGCTGCAGCTCTGGATGTGACTGGAGTATAAGATATGATGTAACAGCAGAATAGTGGCTGCAGCTCTGGAGGTGACTGGAGTATAAGATATGATGTAACAGCAGAATAGTGACTGCAGCTCTGGGTGTGACTGTAATATAAGATATGATGTAACAGCAGAATAGTGGCTGCAGCTCTGGGTGTGACTGTAATATAAGATATGGTGTAACAGCAGAAGGGGGGGGCCCGGGGGGGGGGGTAGGAGCGGCGAGGGAACACGAGGCCGTAATATAAGATATGATGTAACAGCAGAATAGTGGCTGCAGCTCTGGGTGTGACTGTAATATAAGATATGATGTAACAGCAGAATAGTGGCTGCAGCTCTGGATGTGACTGTAATATAAGATATGATGTAACAGCAGAATAGTGACTGCAGCTCTGGATGTGACTGGAGTATAAGATATGATGTAACAGCAGAATAGTCGCTGCAGCTCTGGATGTGACTGGAGTATAAGACATGATGTAACAGCAGAATAGTGGCTGCAGCTCTGGATGTGACTGTAATATAAGATATGATGTAACAGCAGAATAGTGACTGCAGCTCTGGATGTGACTGTAACATAAGATATGATGTAACAGCAGAATAGTGGCTGCAGCTCTGGGTGTGACTGTAATATAAGATATGATGTAACAGCAGAATAGTGGCTGCAGCTCTGGGTGTGACTGTAATATAAGATATGATATAACAGCAGAATAGCGACTGCAGCTCTGGATGTGACTGTAATATAAAAAACACAAAAGCCACCGAGATATGATGTAACAGCAGAATAGTGGCTGCAGCTCTGGAGGTGACTGGAGTATAAGATATGATGTAACAGCAGAATAGTGACTGCAGCTCTGGGTGTGACTGTAATATAAGATATGATGTAACAGCAGAATAGTGGCTGCAGCTCTGGATGTGACTGTAATATAAGATATGATGTAACAGCAGTATAGTGAGTGCAGCTCTGGAGGTGACTGTAATATAAGATATGATGTAACAGCAGAATAGTGGCTGCAGCTCTGGATGTGACTGGAGTATAAGATATGATGTAACAGCAGAATAGTGGCTGCAGCTCTGGAGGTGACTGTAATATAAGATATGATGTAACAGTAGAATAGTGGCTGCAGCTCTGGAGGTGACTGTAATATAAGATATGATGTAACAGCAGAATAGTGGCTGCAGCTCTGGAGGTGACTGGAATATAAGATATGATGTAACAGCAGAATAGCGGCTGCAGCTCTGGGTGTGACTGTAATATAAGATAAGATGTAACAGCAGAATAGTGACTGGAGCTCTGGATGTGACTGGAGTATAAGACATGATGTAACAGCAGAATAGTGGCTGCAGCTCTGGATGTGACTGGAGAATAACTAAATGTATGATATTTTGATAACTGGTCCGTACTTGGAAACAAAGGGACCAGATGCTGGGACGCTGGTGAGGGTTTGTGGGCCCTATAGTACAACACATTCTGCTCCTCCAGCTCTCCTTGTGAAGGTGAACTATGTAACGTGAGTCTCAGAGGACGGAACACGTGCCTAATGTACATATATACGGACACTGTAAGGTCACCATATACACTGCTGATAACCTCCCCCCTGCGTCCTGTAAGTGCAGTGATCTGGCTCACCTGTTGGGGGCGATATACAGTACAGACCAAAAGTTTGGACACACCTTCTCATTCCAAGAGTTTTCTGTATTTTCATGACTATAAAAATTGTAGATTCACACTGAAGGCATCAAAACTATGAATTAGCACATGTGGAATTATATACTTACCAAAACAGTGTGACACAACTGAAAATATGTCTTATATTCTAGGTTCTTCACAGTAGCCACCTTTTGCTTTGATTACTGCTTTGCACACTCTTGGCGTTCTCTTGATGAGCTACAAGAGGTAGTCACCTGAAATGGTTTTCACTTCACAGGTGTACCCTGTCAGGTTTAATAAGTGGGATTTCTTGCCTTATAAATGGGGTTGGGACCATCAGTTGTGTTGTTCAGAAGTCAGGTGGATACACAGCTGATAGTCCTACTGAATGGAGTGTTAGAATTTGTATTATGGCAAGAAAAAAGCAGCTAAGTAAAGAAAAACGAGTGGCCATCATTACTTTAAGAAAAATTGGGAAAACTGTGAAAGTGTCCCCAAGTGCAGTGGCCAAAACCATCAAGCGCTACAAAGAAACTGGCTCACATGAGGACCGCCCCAGGAAAGGAAGACCAAGAGTCACCTCTGCTGCGGAGGATAAGTTCATTCGAGTCACCAGCTTCAGAAATCGCAGGTTAACTCTTGGAATGAGAAGGTGTGTCCAAACTTTTGGTCTGTACTGTATATACGGACACTGTAAGGTCACCATATACACTGCTGATAACCTTCCCCCTGCGTCCTGTAAGTGCAGTGATCTGGCTCACCTGTTGGGGGCGATATATATGCAGTCCGTACTCTATGTATTGTGTCACGTGTTGTGCAACCTTTCCCTGACACGGCATGGCCTGGGTATTGAGGTATTACTTAGTGAATGACCCCCCAGTTTTGTTTCTAGGCTGGAGGACAGATGTGCTGCCCTGTGATTGGCTGCCGGCAGAGGCGGGGCACATCTGGCGCTGATTCATGGGGTGACATGTGGTTGGAACATTCGGCTCCCGGCTACGGATCCCGGAAGATTTATTTAGTTATGTCTGGAAATAACAAATCCAGAGAGAAGGGGCAAATTCTGGGATGGCGATCGTAAAGCCCCACATGGCGCTGAATCATTGCCTACGCTGAGGGTCTGTTACAGTTGTACACAGATAAGGCAATCCTCTGCAAGCACCAAAGGACAGCGTCATATACAGGCCACAGTTCCATACAGTGTACAAATAATATTCTGTACCATACAGTGTACATATACCACTACAGAGTACACATACCACCATACAGTGCACATATACCACCATACAGTGCACATATACCACTACAGAGTACACATACCACCATACAGTGCACATATACCAACATACAGTGTACACATACCACTACAGAGTACACATATATCACCATACAGTGCACATATACCAACATACAGTGCACATATACCAACATACAGTGCACATATACCACTACAGAGTACACATATATCACCATACAGTGCACATATACCAACATACAGTGCACATATACCACTACAGAGTACACATACCACCATACAGTGCACATATACCAACATACAGTGCACATATACCAACATACAGTGTACACATACCACTACAGAGTACACATATATCACCATACAGTGCACATATACCAACATACAGTGCATATATACCACTACAGAGTACACATACCACCATACAGTGCACATATACCAACATACAGTGTACACATACCACCATACAGTGCACATATACCACTACAGAGTACACATATACCACCATACAGTGCACATATAGCACCATACAGTGCACATATACCAACATACAGTGCACATATACCACTAGAGTACACATACCACCATACAGTGCACATATACCAACATACAGTGTACACATACCACCATACAGTGCACATATACCACTACAGAGTACACATATATCACCATACAGTGCACATATACCAACATACAGTGCACATATACCAACATACAGTGCACATATACCACCATACAGTACACATATACCAACATACAGTGCACATATACCACTACAGAGTACACATATATCACCATACAGTGCACATATACCAACATACAGTGCACATATACCAACATACAGTGCACATATACCACTACAGAGTACACATATATCACCATACAGTGCACATATACCAACATACAGTGCACATATACCAACATACAGTGCACATATACCACTACAGAGTACACATATACCACCATACAGTGCACATATACCACTACAGAGTACACATACCACCATACAGTGCACATATACCAACATACAGTGTACACATACCACCATACAGTGCACATATACCACTACAGAGTACACATATATCACCATACAGTGCACATATACCACCATACAGTGCACATATACCACTACAGAGTACACATACCACCATACAGTGCACATATACCAACATACAATGTACACATACCACCATACAGTGCACATATACCACTACATAGTACACATATATCACCATACAGTGCACATATACCAACATACAGTGCACATATACCACTACAGAGTACACATACCACCATACAGTGCACATATACCACTACAGAGTACACATACCACCATACAGTGCACATATACCAACATACAGTGCACATATACCACTACAGAGTACACATATACCACCATACAGTGCACATATACCACCATACAGTACACATATACCACCATACAGTGCACATATACCACCATACAGTGCACATATACCACTACAGAGTACACATACCACCATACAGTGCACATATACCAACATACAGTGTACACATACCACCATACAGTGCACATATACCACTACAGAGTACACATATATCACCATACAGTGCACATATACCACCATACAGTGCACATATACCACTACAGAGTATACATACCACCATACAGTGCACATATACCAACATACAGTGTACACATACCACCATACAGTGCACATATACCACTACAAATTACACATACCACCATACAGTGCACATATACCAACATACAGTGCACATATACCACTACAGAGTACACATATACCACCATATAGTGCACATATAACAACATACAGTGCACATATACCACTACAGAGTACACATATACCACCATACAGTGCACATATACCACCATACAGTGCACATATACCACTACAGAGTACACATATACCACCATACAGTGCACATATACCACCATACAGTGCACATATAACAACATACAGTGTACATATACCACTACAGAGTACACATATACACCATGTAGAGCACATATACCACCATACAGTGTACACATACCACCATACAGTGCACATATACCACCATACAGTGCACATATACCAACATACAGTGTACATATACCACTACAGAGTACACATATAAACCATGTAGAGCACATATACCACCATACAGTGCACATACACCACTACAGGGTACACATATACCACCGCACTGTACACATATACACCATGTAGAGCACATATACCACCATACAGTGCACATACACCACTACAGGGTACACATATACCACCGCACTGTACACATATACACCATACAGTGCACATATACCACCATACAGTGCACATACACCACTACAGGGTACACATATACCACCGCACTGTACACATATACACCATGTAGAGCACATATACCACCATACAGTGCACATATAGCACTGCACTGTATCAGTGCACAGGCTAAACACTCCTAAGACCATTTCTGGCTGCATAAAACTCTATGGGTACGTTCACATGTAGGAATTTGCTGTGGATTTGGGGGTGAATTGTTTTCAATGGGAAGCAGAGATCACAGCAGGACGCTGAAAAAAATAAATATCCTGCTCGATCTTGCTGCGGATTCTGCCGTTCGGGACTCCCTGCTGGTTAGACTCATTAGACGAAACAGCAGCGAAATCCACGATGGCATCCCCTCGCGGGTAGACCACGGCTGAGTGTAGCGCTAGAAAATGGAGAGGAATTTCTCTTCATTTTTTGCCGTATGAATGTATCCTTATTATATTTCATGGCGATGTATCAGCGGCGTACTGACTGCCTCTGTGATGGAGAACTCACAACCTTCTGGGCCCTGCAGTTTATGGGGTCACCGCTTTCTGTACACTGCCCTACATTACACAGATCGTGGATGTTTATGGCGGCAGAGACTTCCCCGACCTATAGGACAACTAAGACCTGATGATGAACGAAACGCTTAGAACACCGGAACCAACCACAGGATGGGATCAGATCACCTGACAAGATCAGGTAGAACTAGCCCTGGATGTATAGCTATAGGCCCCTATACACTATATGGAGAGAAGTACTGGAGCTGAGGTCATTGCCCCGGTGTATATAGTCCAGCCACTCGCCCTGCAGTCGCCATTACATCCATTAGTGACATAATGGCCGGTCCTCAGGAGATCACTGAATCCAGCCCAGTGTTGTAGTAGGAGTCACTCCCAGAAATGTCTCCCCTCCTAGATATTCCACCATCACCTGTGAGCGGGATTATAACAAAGGAACCGCAGCCACTGGAGCAACGTGTGGGGGATACCATCGCGCCACCGAGTGCACAAAGCAAGGTCCATAAAGACATGGTTGGGAGAGTTTGGTGTGGAAGGGCTTAACTGTCTGCACAGAGCCTGGACCTCAGCCCCACCCAAAACCCAAGGGGTTAACTTGAAGAGCGATGGCGGGCCGTGCCCTCCAGCATCGGGATCTGACCTCACAAATACTTGTATACCATGATTTGGGGGGGGGGGGGGTACATACTTTTCTACATACACTGTGTGTACACGGGTTGTATACCATGATGGGGGGGTACATACTTTTCTCCATACACTGTGTGTACACGGGTTGTATACCATGATGGGGGGGGTACATACTTTTCTCCATACACGGGTTGTATACCATGATGGGGGGGTACATACTTTTCTCCATACACGGGTTGTATACCATGATGGGGGGTACATACTTTTCTCCATACACGGGTTGTATACCATGATGGGGGGGTACATACTTTTCTCCATACACGGGTTGTATACCATGATGGGGGGGGTACATACTTTTCTACATACACTGTGTGTACACGGGTTGTATACCATGATGGGGGGTACATACTTTTCTCCATACACTGTGTGTACACGGGTTGTATACCATGATGGGGGGGTACATACTTTTCTCCATACACGGGTTGTATACCATGATGGGGGGGTACATACTTTTCTCCATACACGGGTTGTATACCATGATGGGGGTACATACTTTCTCCATACACGGGTTGTATACCATGATGGGGGGGTACATACTTTTCTCCATACACGGGTTGTATACCATGATGGGGGGGTACATACTTTTCTACATACACTGTGTGTACACGGGTTGTATACCATGATGGGGGGTACATACTTCCCAACACGGGTGTATACCATGATGGGGGGTACATACTTTTCTCCATACACGGGTTGTATACCATGATGGGGGGGTACATACTTTTCTCCATACACGGGTTGTATACCATGATGGGGGGGTACATACTTTTCTCCATACACGGGTTGTATACCATGATGGGGGGTACATACTTTTCTCCATACACGGGTTGTATACCATGATGGGGGGGTACATACTTTTCTCCATACACGGGTTGTATACCATGATGGGGGGTACATACTTTTCTCCATACACGGGTTGTATACCATGATGGGGGGTACATACTTTTCTCCATACACGGGTTGTATACCATGATGGGGGGGGTACATACTTTTCTCCATACACTGTGTGTACACAGATTGTATTCCGTGTTATATCGCAGTTATGAAGAGTCACCTGATCTCTGGGACAATCGATCACAGGCCTGGAATCAAGACAGGGTTTCCATGGAGACCATTACGTCTTATAATATTCAGGGGCAGATGTGTCACCATGGAAACCATGAGTGAGGAAAGAGGGTGAAAAGTGACCCCAGTCTATAGAATGTCTGCAGGAAAATTGACTTCATCCTCCTCCTCCTCACTCGCTATCCCTATGGGTACAGGGTGTTCGGTGCCCTTACTTTCCCGGCTTCTGGCCTGAGCACAGGCCACAATATCCATACCGAGAATGTCCGTATAGACTTAGGTGTATCAGGGATCTACTGGATTCCCAGGATTTGATCATTAACCCTGTACTCCCAGTCACACTGGTTGTAAAGATGCTTATGTGAAATCAGCAGGGGGCACTGTCCAGGGGGCGAACATGCAGGGGCCACATCATCCTGCCCTGCTTTCCTGGGGGTGTCCATAATGAATGATCCCTGGACCAGTGACATCACTCAAAGTGAGTACTGTAAAGGGGAAAAAAGCATGGCCCCTCCCTGACAGCAGGGCTCCTGGAGAGCAGCCGCCTGTGTGGGCCAGACATGGTCAGGAATATCCCCATCACCAAGGTCTTCAAAATACTGCAGAAATTTCATGTGTGCAGAAGACTGGACACCGGCCCTTTAACTGCAGCCGGAGCCACCACATGACAGGTGGAGGACACATAAAAATACCCCCACACCTGGCACCTACAGACAAGACCCAGGGGCATGCATGTGGCAGAGCTGCTACTAAATCATTCACCCCCCTCCCCCCGGGTGTTTTCCCATGTGACACCCACACACACCCCACGTGTCCTCTATCACCCGCTCCACCCTACTGCCCTGCAGGCCCTCACCAGAGGACAGATCCCTCCACATGACACCGACAAGTGATCGAAGCCAAGGCCAGAGAGGGTGAAATAAGGTCAAGATGCTGGAAATAAGAGATAGGGGTGAGGAGACAAAGTGTGAGGGGTGCAGGGTGCGGAGGGTGCGGGGTGAGGAGAGTCAGTGCCAGGAGTGGAGGGTGCGGGGTGAGGAGGGTTCCGGGTGAGGAGAATCAGGACCAGGAGTGGAGGGTGCGGGGTGAGGAGGGTGCGGGGTGAGGAGAGTCAGGGCCAGGAGTGGAGGGTGCAGGGTGAGGAGAGTCAGGGCCAGGAGTGGAGGGTGCGGGGTGAGGAGAGTCAGTGCCAGGAGTGGAGGGTGCGGGGTGAGGAGAATCAGGGCCAGGAGTGGAGGGTGCGGGGTGAGGAGGGTGCGGGGTGAGGAGGGTGCCGGGTGAGGAGAATCAGGACCAGGAGTGGAGGGTGCGGGGTGAGGAGAGTCAGGGCCAGGAGTGGGAGGGTGCGGGGTGAGGAGAGTCAGGGCCAGGAGTGGAGGGTGCGGGGTGAGGAGAATCAGGGCCAGGAGTGGAGGGTGCGGGGTGAGGAGGGTGCGGCGTGAGGAGAGTCAGGGCCAGGAGTGGAGGGTGCGGGGTGAGGAGAGTCAGTGCCAGGAGTGGAGGGTGCGGGGTGAGGAGAATCAGGGCCAGGAGTGGAGGGTGCGGGGTGAGGAGGGTGCGGGGTGAGGAGGGTGCCGGGTGAGGAGAATCAGGACCAGGAGTGGAGGGTGCGGGGTGAGGAGAGTCAGGGCCAGGAGTGGAGGGTGCGGGGTGAGGAGAATCAGGGCCAGGAGTGGAGGGTGCGGGGTGAGGAGGGTGCGGCGTGAGGAGAGTCAGTGCCAGGAGTGGAGGGTGCGGGGTGAGGAGGGTGCGGCGTGAGGAGAGTCAGTGCCAGGAGTGGAGGGTGCAGGGTGAGGAGGGTGCGGGGTGAGGAGAATCAGGGCCAGGAGTGGAGGGTGCGGGGTGAGGAGGGTGCGGGGTGAGGAGAGTCAGGGCCAGGAGTGGAGGGTGCGGGGTGAGGAGAGTCAGTGCCAGGAGTGGAGGGTGCGGGGTTAGGAGAATCACTGTCAGAAGAGGAGGGTGCGGGGTGAGGAGAGTCAGGGCCAGGAGTGGAGGGTGCGGGGTGAGGAGAATCAGGGCCAGGAGTGGAGGGTGCGGGGTTAGGAGAATCACTGTCAGAAGAGGAGGGTGCGGGGTGAGGAGAGTCAGGGCCAGGAGTGGAGGGTGCAGGGTGAGGAGAGTCAGGGCCAGGAGTGGAGAGTGCAGGGTGAGGAGAGTCAGGGCCAGGAGTGGAGGGTGCGGGGTGAGGAGAGTCAGGGCCAGGAGTGGAGGGTGCGGGGTGAGGAGGGTGCGGGGTGAGGAGAGTCGGTGACAGGACTGGAGGGTGCGGGGTGAGGAGAGTCGGTAACAGGACTGGAGGGTGCGGGGTGAGGAGAATCAGTGCCAGGAGCGGAGGGTGCGGGGGGTGAGGAGAGTGCGGGTGAGGAGGGTGCGGAGCGAGGAGAGTCAGTGCCAGGAGAGGAGGGTGCGGGGTGAGGAGGGTGCGGGGTGAGGAGAGTCAGGGCCAGGAGTGGAGGGTGCAGGGTGAGGAGAATCAGGGCCAGGAGTGGGGGGTGCGGGGTTAGGAGAATCACTGTCAGAAGAGGAGGGTGCGGGGTGAGGAGAGTCAGGGCCAGGAGTGGAGGGTGCGGGGTGAGGAGGGTGCGGGGTGAGGAGAGTCGGTGACAGGACTGGAGGGTGTGGGGTGAGGAGAATCAGTGCCAGGAGCGGAGGGTGCGGGGTGAGGAGAGTGCGGGTGAGGAGGGTGCGGGGCGAGGAGAGTCAGGGCCAGGAGCGGAGGGTGCGGGGTGAGGAGAATCAGTGCCAGGAGAGGAGGGTGCGGGGTGAGGAGAGTGCGGGTGAGGAGGGTGCGGGGCGAGGAGAGTCAGTGCCAGGAGAGGAGGGTGCGGGGTGAGGAGGGTGCGGGGTGAGGAGAGTCGGTGACAGGACTGGAGGGTGCGGGGTGAGGAGAATCAGTGCCAGGAGCGGAGGGTGCGGGGTGAGGAGAGTGCGGGTGAGGAGGGTGCGGAGCGAGGAGAGTCAGTGCCAGGAGAGGAGGGTGAGTGGGTGCAGGTAAGGAAGGTGCAGGAACAGACAGTACCAATCATTGAGCTGGTGGGGGCTGTGCCAGGCCTGGGGGGTAGATTACACAAGGGATTAATTCGGTGCACTTGGCAGGGCATGGCGCGGGGTGTGGTGCTCTGCGCTTGTTCTCAGCAGGATTCTCTGTAGGGTATAATGTCTGCCTGGTCTGGGGTCGGGGAGATGTTTGGGGACACTTGTTACCCCTTTGTCTCTCCCCTGGTCTGCTGGTCATTGGTATTCGGTCAGTTCTGGGCACAATTCAGGAGTTCCCTTTCCCTGGGGTGCAGTGGTTATAGTCTCCAGTATTTTTTGGCTGTGCAGCTGTGGGGTGCGGACACCATTTATGTGCCTGTTCATTGGCATCTTCTATACCTCACTGTGTAATGGCCTGGTGGAGCGGGGGTGGTGCTGCCATGCTTGTGCCCATTGACTGGCCCCCTAATCCTCTCTGTGTAATGACCTGATGGAGCGGGGGCGGTGCCACCATGTTTGTTCCCGTTGACTGGCACCCTCTAAGAGTGTCTATGTAATGGCCTGTCGGGCGGCGTCACCCTATAATGAGTGGCTTGGGTTATTATCCGAGGATTCCTGAACTTCTCCCCACAGGCGACTAATCTCTGGTTTATAGGGAGCGTCCTCGTGTTTGGGAGATGAAGTGCGGGATAACACCGCTAACCTGGAGACGTTAGATACCGGTACAAACACTCGCCCCAGTGCTGTATTCTGTGGGCACTGTATGGCGGTATTATTTGGTCTGTATATACAGTAGCTGTATTCTGTGGACACTGTATTGTCTGTATATAGCTGTATTCTGTGGACACTATGGCGGTATTATTTGGTCTGTATATTGCTGTATTCTGTGGGCACTGTATGGCGGTATTATTTGGTCTGTATATACCTGTATTCTGTAGGCATTGTATGGCGGTATTATTTGGTCTGTATATAGATGTATTCTGTGGGCATTGTATGGCGGTATTATTTGGTCTGTATATAGCTGTATTCTGTGGGCACTGTATGGCGGTATTATTTGGTCTGTATATTGCTGTATTCTGTGGACACTATGGCGGTATTATTTGGTCTGTATATACAGTAGCTGTATTCTGTGGACACTGTATTGTCTGTATATAGCTGTATTCTGTGGACACTATGGCGGTATTATTTGGTCTGTATATAGCTGTATTCTGTGGGCACTGTATGGCGGTATTATTTGGTCTGTATATAGCTGTATTCTGTGGGCACTGTATGGCGGTATTATTTGGTCTGTATATACCTGTATTCTGTGGGCATTGTATGGCGGTATTATTTGGTCTGTATATAGCTGTATTCTGTGGGCACTGTATGGCGGTATTATTTGGTCTGTATATACCTGTATTCTGTGGGCATTGTATGGCGGTATTATTTGGTCTGTATATAGCTGTATTCTGTGGGCACTGTATAGCGGTATTATTTGGTCTGTATATAGCTGTATTCTTTGGACACTGTATTGTCTGTATATAGCTGTATTCTGTGGACACTATGGCGGTATTATTTGGTCTGTATATACCTGTATTCTGTGGACACTATGGCGGTATTATTTGGTCTGTATATTGCTGTATTCTGTAGGCATTGTATGGCGGTATTATTTGGTCTGTATATTGCTGTATTCTGTAGGCATTGTATGGCGGTATTATTTGGTCTGTATATAGCTGTATTCTGTGGGCACTGTATGGTGGTATTATTTGGTCTGTATATAGCTGTATTCTTTGGACACTGTATTGTCTGTATATAGCTGTATTCTGTGGACACTATGGCGGTATTATTTGGTCTGTATATACCTGTATTCTGTGGACACTATGGCGGTATTATTTGGTCTGTATATACCTGTATTCTGTGGGCATTGTATGGCGGTATTATTTGGTCTGTATATAGCTGTATTCTGTGGGCACTGTATGGCGGTATTATTTGGTCTGTATATAGCTGTATTCTGTGGACACTGTATGGCGGTATTATTTGGTCTGTATATACCTGTATTCTGTAGGCATTGTATGGCGGTATTATTTGGTCTGTATATAGCTGTATTCTGTGGGCACTGTATGGCGGTATTATTTGGTCTGTATATAGCTGTATTCTGTGGGCACTGTATGGCGGTATTATTTGGTCTGTATATAACTGTATTCTGTGGGCACTGTATGGCGGTATTATTTGGTCTGTATATAGCTGTATTCTTTGGACATTGTATGGCGGTATTATTTGGTCTGTATATTGCTGTATTCTGTGGGCACTGTATGGCGGTATTATTTGGTCTGTATATTGCTGTATTCTGTGGGCACTGTATGGCGGTATTATTTGGTCTGTATATAGCTGTATTCTGTGGGCACTGTATGGTGGTATTATTTGGCCTGTATATTGCTGTATTCTGTGGGCACTGTATGGCGGTATTATTTGGTCTGTATATAGCTGTATTCTGTGGGCACTGTATGGCGGTATTATTTGGTCTGTATATAGCTGTATTCTGTGGGCACTGTATGGCGGTATTATTTGGTCTGTATATAGCTGTATTCTGTGGGCACTGTATGGCGGTATTATTTGGTCTGTATATAGCTGTATTCTGTGGGCACTGTATGGCGGTATTATTTGGTCTGTATATAGCTGTATTCTGTGGGCACTGTATGGCGGTATTATTTGGTCTGTATATTGCTGTATTCTGTGGGCACTGTATGGCGGTATTATTTGGTCTGTATATAGCTGTATTCTGTGGGCACTGTATGGTGGTATTATTTGGCCTGTATATTGCTGTATTCTGTGGGCACTGTATGGTGGTATTATTTGGTCTGTATATTGCTGTATTCTGTAGGCACTGTATGGCGGTATTATTTGGTCTGTATATTGCTGTATTCTGTGGGCACTGTATGGCGGTATTATTTGGTCTGTATATAGCTGTATTCTGTGGGCACTGTATGGCGGTATTATTTGGTCTGTATATACCTGTATTCTGTAGGCATTGTATGGCGGTATTATTTGGTCTGTATATAGCTGTATTCTGTGGGCACTGTATGGCGGTATTATTTGGTCTGTATATAGCTGTATTCTGTGGGCACTGTATGGCGGTATTATTTGGTCTGTATATTGCTGTATTCTGTGGGCACTGTATGGCGGTATTATTTGGTCTGTATATAGCTGTATTCTGTGGGCACTGTATGGCGGTATTATTTGGTTTGTATATACCTGTATTCTGTGGGCACTGTATGGCGGTATTATTTGGTCTGTATATAGCTGTATTCTGTGGACACTGTATGGCGGTATTATTTGGTCTGTATATACCTGTATTCTGTAGGCATTGTATGGCGGTATTATTTGGTCTGTATATAGCTGTATTCTGTGGGCACTGTATGGCGGTATTATTTGGTCTGTATATTGCTGTATTCTGTGGGCACTGTATGGCGGTATTATTTGGTCTGTATATAGCTGTATTCTGTGGGCACTGTATGGCGGTATTATTTGGTCCGTATATACCTGTATTCTGTAGGCATTGTATGGCGGTATTATTTGGTCTGTATATAGCTGTATTCTGTGGGCACTGTATGGTGGTATTATTTGGTCTGTATATTGCTGTATTCTGTGGGCACTGTATGGCGGTATTATTTGGTCTGTATATTGCTGTATTCTGTGGGCACTGTATGGCGGTATTATTTGGTCTGTATATAGCTGTATTCTGTGGGCACTGTATGGCGGTATTATTTGGTCTGTATATAGCTGTATTCTGTGGGCACTGTATGGCGGTATTATTTGGTCTGTATATAGCTGTATTCTGTGGGCACTGTATGGCGGTATTATTTGGTCTGTATATAGCTGTATTCTGTGGGCACTGTATGGCGGTATTATTTGGTCTGTATATAGCTGTATTCTGTGGGCACTGTATGGCGGTATTATTTGGTCTGTATATAGCTGTATTCTGTGGGCACTGTATGGCGGTATTATTTGGTCTGTATATAGCTGTATTCTGTGGGCACTGTATGGCGGTATTATTTGGTTTGTATATACCTGTATTCTGTAGGCATTGTATGGCGGTATTATTTGGTCTGTATATAGCTGTATTCTGTGGGCACTGTATGGTGGTATTATTTGGCCTGTATATTGCTGTATTCTGTGGGCACTGTATGGCGGTATTATTTGGTCTGTATATTGCTGTATTCTGTGGGCACTGTATGGCGGTATTATTTGGTCTGTATATAGCTGTATTCTGTGGGCACTGTATGGCGGTATTATTTGGTCTGTATATAGCTGTATTCTGTGGGCACTGTATGGCGGTATTATTTGGTCTGTATATTGCTTCTGCTTTTCTTCTTCTGTTGGCACTGTGTGGCGGTATTATTTGAAGATCTGAAAACCCTGATATCAGCAGCTGTTTGTCTCGTGGGCACTCCCCCATTGCTGGTTACATTGATATTCTGGGATCTGCAGCTAAAAATAACTGCTGTATCTCTGCGGGGATTGTATGGCGGAGCTATGCAAATGAACTGGTTTAGGTGCTGTAGGGGCACTACTAGTCTCAGCAAATGTCTGGGGGCACTGTTCAGTCTCATGGCTGTAGCAATTATTTGGGGACCTGGGTATATAAGAGGGGCACCCCTGTATTCTGTGGGCACTGTCCATGGCGGAAAATAATGTAACCCTTTGGTTTGCATATACCTGTATTCTGTAGCCCGCCCCGCCACTTGTACTGCGTACTGGTATCTCTCATGTGGCAGGGGGTCTGCATATGGCCTGCCCTACTCCCTGGGCAGTGTCCTGGGATGGCTCTCTTCTTTTCTGGCACACTGTTACACATTAGGAGCTCCGTATTCCTTGGGGGCACTGCTACACTTGGGGCCCCGGTCTTATTCTGGGGTTCTCTGAGACTATAGGGGTGCTGTCGCCACTTCTGTGGGCACTGTATGGCCTCTAAGGTCACTCTTACACTTTAGGGGCCCTCTGTCACTAGTAGCCTCTCTCGTCCTCTGGGGGCACTCGTATCTTGGCGGCCCTCTCTTACACTTTGGGCTTCTGTATATAGCTGTACTCTGTGGGCACTGTATGGCAGTATTAGACCCTTCTGTATCGCTGCTTCTGCTTTCTCTTCTTCTGGGGCTTATCATAGTGTGACCATAAAATGTGGGGATCTGAAAACCCCCTCGCTGTCATCAGCCTCTTTGTCTCATTCACTCCCCCATTGGGCCTCGGTTACACTTTGGACCCTATCCCCTCTGGGACCTGCAGCTAAAAATAACTCTCTGGTCCCTGGGGCACCAGATTGTGGGCCGGAGCTATGCAAATGAACTGGTTTAGGTGTGCAGGGGTCACTACAAGTCTCAGCAAATGACAGGCTGGCAGTTTTCAGCCCTCTCATTCCTTTAGCAATCACTTGGGGACCTGGAGAAATATAAGATGGGGCCCCTCCACATTGGATATTGTAACCCTTTCCATACCAGAAAATAATGTAACCCTTTCCTTCCCAGGTAGTATTGTAATCATTTGTGGCACCTGGGCCCCTCGCCACTGTCACTGCTAGTACTGGCTCTCTTCTCATGTGGCCCCTCAGGGGGTCTGCCCGCTCTGCCCTGCCTCCCTAACAGTGTCTCTGGGCGCCGCTCTCTTCTTTTTTCTAGGCACTGGGGCCCCACTCTTACACTTTAGGAGCGCTCCCTCCTCCTCTGGGGGCTCTTTACTTGGGGCCCCTCTCTACACTTTTGGGGCCCCCTCTCTTCTTCTGGGGCCCTCTCTGAGACTTTAGGGGTGCTATCGCCACCTCTGGGGCCCTCTCTCGTCCTCTGGGGCCCCTCTCTTACACTGGGTGCTCTGGGGCCCCTCTCTTACACTTTAGGAGCCTCTCTCGTCCTCTGGGGGCACTCTTATACTTTGGGGCCCCTCTCTTACACTTTAGGAGCCCTCTCTCCTCCTCTGGGGGCACTCTCTCGTCCTCTGGGGCCCCTCTCTTACACTTTAGGAGCCCTCTCTCGTCCTCTGGGGCCCCTCTCTTACACTTTAGGAGCCCTCTGTCTCGCTGTCCGCGCTCTCTCTCTCTCTCTCTCTCTCCTCTTCATGTCTTTCCTTTAGCTGCTGCTGCTGCTGCTGCTGCTGCGAGCCCTGGTGGGCGTGGCCATGCTAATGACCCGCCACACCCCCTCCGTGAGCCATGTGTTCCGTCGGTGACGTCACGATTTGACAGCGGCCCCGCCCCTCACTATAAGAGCGCGGTGCCGGCTATTAGTCGCTCAGCGTAATTTCCACGTTTGGCGTGCGCGGACGTTCGGCTTTATAGACACGTGTCCCGGCACCATGAAGGAGTGTAACGGAGCTCCCGCCGCCGCCGATCCCCCGGTGCCCCCCGGCCTGCACCGCCCCAGGGAGGCCTCCGGCTGCTGCGCCCGCACCTGCCGCCTGCTCCGCGGGAACGCTCTGGTGCTGCTGACTGTGGCCGGGGTAGTGCTGGGCGCGGCGCTGGGGATGGGGCTGAGGCCGCTGGCTCTGGACGCCGCGCAGATCGCCCGCTTCTCGTTCCCCGGGGAGCTGCTGCTGCGCCTGCTGAAGATGATCATCCTGCCGCTGGTGGTGTGCAGCCTGGTGTCCGGGGCCGCCTCCCTGCAGCCCGCAGCCCTGGGGAAGCTCGGCGGATGGGCGCTGCTCTTCTTCTTGGTCACCACGCTGCTTGCCTCCGGCCTGGGAGTCTGCCTGGCCCTGCTCATCCGCCCCGGGGACGGCGCACAGAACCAGCGGGGAGAGGGAGAAGGAATCCCGGAGGGCAAGGAGGTGGTGGACTCCTTCCTGGACCTCATCAGGTAGGTGCGGGGCCACAGAGGAGCGAGGAGGGGGATATGGGGGGCCACAGAGGAGGAGGAGGGGGATATGGGGGGCCACAGAGGAGGAGGAAGGGGGGCCACAGAGGAGGAGGAGGGGGGCCCGAGGAGGGGGAAGGGGGCCACAGAGGAGGGGGATATGGGGGGCCACAGAGGAGGGGGATATGGGGGGCCACAGAGGGGGGAGGGGGGATATGGGGGGGCCACAGAGGAGGGGGGGGGGGATATGGGGGGCCACAGAGGGAGGGGGATATGGGGGGCCACAGAGGAGCTGAGGAGGATATGGGGGGCCACAGAGGAGGGGGAATGGGGGGCCCAGAGGAGGGGGATATGGGGGCCCCAGAGGGGGGGGATATGGGGGGCCACAGAGGAGGGGAGGGGGATATGGGGGGCCACAGAGGAGGGGGAGGGGGATATGGGGGGCCACAGAGGAGGGGGATATGGGGGGCCACAGAGGAGGGGGATATGGGGGGCCACAGAGGAGGGGGGATATGGGGGGCCACAGAGGAGGAGGGGGATATGGGGGGCCACAGAGGAGCTGAGGAGGATATGGGGGGCCACAGAGGAGGGGGGATATGGAGGGCCACAGAGGAGGGGGATATGGGGGGCCACAGAGGAGGGGGATATGGGGGGCCACAGAGGAGGAGGATATGGGGGGCCACGAGGAGGGGGATATGGAGGGCCACAGAGGAGGGGGATATGGGGGGCCACAGAGGAGGGGGATATGGGGGGCCACAGGGGGGAGGGGGGCCCAGAGGAGGGGGATATGGGGGGCCACAGAGGAGCTGAGGAGGATATGGGGGGCCACAGAGGAGGGGGGATGGGGGGCCACGAGGAGGGGGATGGAGGGCCACAGAGGAGGGGGATATGGGGGGCCACAGAGGAGGAGGATATGGGGGGCCACAGAGGAGGAGGAGGATATGGGGGGCCACAGAGGAGGGGGATATGGGGGGCCACAGAGGAGGAGGAGGATATGGAGGGCCACAGAGGAGGGGGATGGGGCCCAGGGAGGGGGATGGAGGGCCACAGAGGAGGAGGAGGATATGGGGGGCCACAGAGGAGGAGGAGGATATGGAGGGCCACAGAGGAGGAGGGGGATATGGAGGGCCACAGAGGGGGGGGGGCCACAGGGGGGGGAGGGAGGGCCACAGGAGGAGGGGGATATGGGGGGCCACAGAGGGGATATGGGGGGCCACAGAGGAGGGGGATATGGGGGGCCACAGAGGAGGAGGAGGATATGGGGGGCCACAGAGGGGATATGGAGGGCCACAGAGGAGGAGGAGGATATGGGGGGCCACAGAGGAGGAGGAGGATATGGGGGGCCACAGAGGAGGAGGAGGATATGGGGGGCCACAGAGGAGGAGGAGGATATGGGGGGCCACAGAGGAGGAGGAGGATATGGGGGGCCACAGAGGAGGAGGAGGATATGGGGGGCCACAGAGGAGGAGGAGGATATGGGGGGCCACAGAGGAGGGGGATATGGAGGGCCACAGAGGAGGGGGATATGGGGGGCCACAGAGGAGGAGGAGGGGGATATGGGGGGCCACAGAGGAGGGGGATATGGGGGGCCACAGAGGGGATATGGAGGGCCACAGAGGAGGAGGAGGATATGGGGGGCCACAGAGGAGGGGGATATGGGGGGCCACAGAGGAGGAGGAGGGGGATATGGAGGGCCACAGAGGAGCTGAGGAGGATATGGGGGGCCACAGAGGAGCTGAGGAGGAGGGGGATATGGAGGGCCACAGAGGAGGGGGATATGGGGGGCCACAGAGGAGGGGATATGGGGGGCCACGGAGGAGCTGAGGAGGATATGGGGGGCCACGGAGGAGCTGAGGAGGAGGGGGATATGGAGGGCCACAGAGGAGGGGATATGGGGGGCCACAGAGGAGCTGAGGAGGATATGGGGGGCCACGGAGGAGCTGAGGAGGATATGGGGGGCCACGGAGGAGCTGAGGAGGAGGGGGGATATGGAGGGCCACAGAGGAGGGGATATGGGGGGCCACAGAGGAGCTGAGGAGGATATGGGGGGCCACGGAGGAGCTGAGGAGGAGGGGGGATATGGAGGGCCACAGAGGAGGGGATATGGGGGGCCACAGAGGAGCTGAGGAGGATATGGGGGGCCACGGAGGAGCTGAGGAGGAGGGGGATATGGGGGGCCACAGAGGAGGGGGATATGGAGGGCCACAGAGGAGGGGGGGTATGGTGACCACTGCTATATATGACTGTATATGTGGGGGTGTTGGTAGTTTGGGGGGCAGTGGCCCCTGCCTATGTCGCACTCCCGCTCTGTACTACATCCTGCTGTGTTCAGTTGGGGCTGATGCAATGTTGACTGTAGGTTGTGTGATGTGTCAGACACATGGGGGGGCGTGGCAGTGACATCACTGCTCCTCCTTCTGTGACATCAGCAGCTCACTGTTGTCTCGTGCGTCACTTGTGGCCACTATTTACATGGGGAGAGTCCTCGCTCCTCCTCGCCGGCTGTCATGGCTCCTCTCCTCCTCCTCCTCCTCCTTCTGCACCCTTGATGTGGTCACAGGCAGAATCTTAGATCCAGCTGCATGCGGGCACTATGGGAGATGGTGACTCTGGGGTTAGTGTCTTGTAGCTGATAGTACAATGGCAGCCAGGGGGGGTATAATTCAGCATTGGGGACGGGGCCGAGCGGCCGGAGCGTCCTCATACATGTGCACATGACATATGCTGAGACGGGTCACTCGCGTTGCCGTTTGTTCTGACATTTGTCTTTTCTTCTCAGAAACATCTTTCCTTCAAACCTGGTGTCGGCTGCCTTCCAGTCGGTGAGTGTCCTCGGAGCCATGGTGGGGTGTAGGGTGACATGGTGACTGTGGGCAGAGCGGTGACCTGTTCCTCTTTCTTGCAGTACTCCACCTTCTATAAGCTCGAGGCTGTCAATGTTTCACATGATGTCAACATCTCTGATGTCGTGGAGGTGAACAGGACCGTGATTAAGGTGAGGCCACGGCCGACATCTGTCAGTGTCCTCCTGCGTCCTCTAACTCCTGGTCCTCACAGTTCTGTGTTCTTCTAGGTACCTTACGGTCAGGAGGTGGAGGGCATGAACATCTTGGGCCTAGTGGTCTTTGCCATCGTCTTTGGGGTGGCGCTGCGGAAGCTGGGGGAAGAGGGAGAGATTCTCATCAAGTTCTTCAACTCCTTCAATGAAGCCACCATGGTGCTGGTGACCTGGATCATGTGGTAAGTGCCAAACATGGCAACTGCCCCGAGGTGGCAACACGACCTTCACCCTCTAACAATCTGTATGCTCCTCAGGTACGCACCAGTCGGTATCATGTTTCTGGTGGCTGGGAAGATTGTGGAGATGGAGGATGTGGTGCAACTCTTCACCAGCCTGGGCAAGTACATCTGCTGCTGCCTTGTGGGCCACGCTATCCACGGTCTCATCGTCCTGCCTCTCATCTACTTTGCCATCACTAGGAAGAACCCTTACCGATTCCTGTGGGGCATAGTCAGTGCTCTGGCCACAGCATTTGGGACATCTTCTAGGTAGGTGACTCCTCTAGCAGAATAGTGAGCGCAGCTCTAGAGTATAATACAGGATAAGTAATGTAATGTATGTACACAGTGACTGTACCAGCAGAATAGTGAGCGCAGCTCTGGAGTATAATACAGGATAAGTAATGTATGTACACAGTGACTGCACCAGCAGAATAGTGAGTGCAGCTCTGGAGTATAATACAGGATGTAACTCAGGATCAGTACAGGATAAGTAATGTAATGTATGTACACAGTGACTGTACCAGCAGAATAGTGAGCGCAGCTCTGAAGTATAATACAGGATGTAACTCAGGATCAGTACAGGGTAAGTAATGTAATGTATGTACACAGTGACTGTACCAGCAGAATAGTGAGCGCAGCTCTGGAGTATAATACAGGATGTAACTCAGGATCAGTACAGGATAAGTAATGTAATGTATGTACACAGTGACTGTACCAGCAGAATAGTGAGTGCAGCTCTGGAGTATAATACAGGATAAGTAATGTATGTACACAGTGACTGCACCAGCAGAATAGTGAGCGCAGCTCTGGAGTATAATACAGGATAAGTAATGTAATGTATGTACACAGTGACTGTACCAGCAGAATAGTGAGTGCAGCTCTGGAGTATAATACAGGATAAGTAATGTATGTACACAGTGACTGCACCAGCAGAATAGTGAGCGCAGCTCTGGAGTATAATACAGGATGTAACTCAGGATCAGTACAGGATAAGTAATGTAATGTATGTACACAGTGACTGTACCAGCAGAATAGTGAGTGCAGCTCTGGAGTATAATACAGGATAAGTAATGTATGTACACAGTGACTGCACCAGCAGAATAGTGAGCGCAGCTCTGGAGTATAATACAGGATAAGTAATGTAATGTATGTACACAGTGACTGTACCAGCAGAATAGTGAGTGCAGCTCTGGAGTATAATACAGGATAAGTAATGTATGTACACAGTGACTGTACCAGCAGAATAGTGAGTGCAGCTCTGGAGTATAATACAGGATAAGTAATGTAATGTATGTACACAGTGACTGTACCAGCAGAATAGTGAGCGCAGCTCTGGGGTATAATACAGGATGTAACTCAGGATCAGTACAGGATAAGTAATGTAATGTATGTACACAGTGACTGCACCAGCAGAATAGTGAGTGCAGCTCTGGAGTATAATACAGGATAAGTAATGTAATGTATGTACACAGTGACTGCACCAGCAGAATAGTGAGCGCAGCTCTGGAGTATAATACAGGATAAGTAATGTAATGTATGTACACAGTGACTGCACCAGCAGAATAGTGAGCGCAGCTCTGGAGTATAATACAGGATAAGTAATGTAATGTATGTACACAGTGACTGTACCAGCAGAATAGTGAGCGCAGCTCTGGAGTATAATACAGGATGTAACTCAGGATCAGTACAGGATAAGTAATGTAATGTATGTACACAGTGACTGCACCAGCAGAATAGTGAGTGCAGCTCTGGAGTATAAAATACAGGATAAGTAATGTAATGTATGTACACAGTGACTGCACCAGCAGAATAGTGAGCGCAGCTCTGGAGTATAATACAGGATAAGTAATGTAATGTATGTACACAGTGACTGCACCAGCAGAATAGTGAGCGCAGCTCTGGAGTATAATACAGGATAAGTAATGTAATGTATGTACACAGTGACTGCACCAGCAGAATAGTGAATGCAGCTCTGGAGTATAATACAGGATGTAACTCAGGATCAGTACAGGATAACTAATGTAATGTATGTACACAGTGACTGCACCAGCAGAATAGTGAGCGCAGCTCTGGAGTATAATACAGGATATAACTCAGGATCAGTACAGGATAAGTAATGTAATGTATGTACACAGTGACTGCACCAGCAGAATAGTGAGCGCAGCTCTGGAGTATAATACAGGATGTAACTCAGGATCAGTACAGGATAAGTAATGTAATGTATGTACACAGTGACTGTACCAGCAGAATAGTGAGCGCAGCTCTGGAGTATAATACAGGATGTAACTCAGGATCAGTACAGGATAAGTAATGTAATGTATGTACACAGTGACTGTACCAGCAGAATAGTGAGTGCAGCTCTGGAGTATAATACAGGATAAGTAATGTATGTACACAGTGACTGCACCAGCAGAATAGTGAGTGCAGCTCTGGAGTATAATACAGGATAAGTAATGTAATGTATGTACACAGTGACTGCACCAGCAGAATAGTGAGTGCAGCTCTGAGGTATAATACAGGATGTAACTCAGGATCAGTACAGGATAAGTAATGTAATGTATGTACACAGTGACTGCACCAGCAGAATAGTGAGCGCAGCTCTGGAGTATAATACAGGATGTAACTCAGGATCAGTACAGGATAAGTAATGTAATGTATGTACACAGTGACTGCACCGGCAGAATAGTGAGTGCAGCTCTGGAGTATAATACAGGATAAGTAATGTAATGTATGTGCACAGTGACTGTACCAGCAGAATAGTGAGTGCAGCTCTGGAGTATAATACAGGATAAGTAATGTAATGTATGTACACAGTGACTGCACCAGCAGAATAGTGAGTGCAGCTCTGGAGTATAATACAGGATGTAACTCAGGATCAGTACAGGATAAGTAATGTAATGTATGTACACAGTGACTGTACCAGCAGAATAGTGAGCGCAGCTCTGGAGTATAATACAGGATGTAACTCAGGATCAGTACAGGATAAGTAATGTCATGTATGTACACAGTGACTGTACCAGCAGAATAGTGAGCACAGCTCTGGAGTATAATACAGGATAAGTAATGTAATGTATGTACACAGTGACTGCACCAGCAGAATAGTGAGCACAGCTCTGGGGTATAATACAGGATGTAACTCAGGATCAGTACAGGATAAGTAATGTAATGTATGTACACAGTGACTGTACCAGCAGAATAGTGAGCGCAGCTCTGGAGTATAATACAGGATAAGTAATGTAATGTATGTACACAGTGACTGCACCAGCAGAATAGTGAGTGCAGCTCTGGAGTATAATACAGGATAAGTAATGTCATGTATGTACACAGTGACTGTACCAGCAGAATAGTGAGTGCAGCTCTGGAGTATAATACAGTTCTGTATTTAATCTGTAATATTGGGGATAGGCTTTTAGGTGCATTTTTTTGCATGTCGTGTTGTCAGTCTTGTGTCCTGAGGTGATGGCTGGGATCTGTAGTGTCTTTGTTCTTCCATTAGTTCGGCCACTCTCCCGCTGATGATGAAATGTGTGGAGGAGAAAAATGGCGTTTCCAAGCAGATCAGTAGATTCATCCTCCCAATCGGGGCCACAGTGAATATGGATGGAGCGGCGTTATTCCAGTGTGTGGCGGCCGTCTTCATCGCACAGCTGAACAATCACCCTTTGAACTTCATTCAGATCATCACCATTCTGTGAGTTTGGGGCCAGGAGCAGCGTCTCCCCTGGTTAGAGGCGTGTCTTAGGCATTGACTCCTCCCCTTCTTTCTCAGGGTTACCGCCACAGCATCCAGTGTGGGGGCTGCGGGGATCCCGGCAGGCGGCGTGCTGACACTCGCTATCATTCTGGAGGCGGTCGGGCTTCCCACTAATGACATCTCTCTCATCCTGGCTGTGGACTGGTTGGTGTAAGTATTGACTCTGGGCAGTCGCCATGTTTATAGTAACTTAATGGCGGTGCACATGGGGTTTGGGAGCCGTTCCTGGAGGCTGAAAATAAGCCACATTACTGGGATTACTTGTCACAGCCTCGCTCTGCTCCTGGGGCCTGTGCATTACTTCACAGGGTGTGACTAATTCTGCAAAGCACCCTGGTCACTGTGTCTGCTAGTACCTGGGGAAAGGGGAGGCAGATAGGACACAACATGGTGGACACTGGTACACACAGCACAAGCACCGCTAGGTAAGGCTCCAGAGCTGCACTCTGTTCTGCAGCTTCAGAGCTGTAATCTCCCAGCATTCCCTTACTATCTGCACAGATCGTGTGTGGTGAGCTCTGTTCTGGGATTATATGTAGTCAACATTAGAAAAACCCTAATACATAAAGTTTCTGCCTCTTAAAGTGATATCCCCCAGACTGAAGAGGTAAATCCTGACCGTCACGGCAGCCGAACACATCCCTGGACCTGCCAGTGACAGTGACAGGGTCAGGATATACCACACCAGAGTGCAGTGACCCCCCCCCCACCCCTGACAATAGCATTGCAGCCTGAATGTGACAAATATCTGGTAATCTAAGTTCTCTAAGAACCCGTGGATGGAAGCCATGCAGGCAAGATCTGTATTAGAGCGCTCCCTGCAGTCTGCCTTCATGAAAGTAATATGTGTAGTATAAGTCATGACGTCTCTATGGAAGACTCCGGTGTCTCTGCTGCTCGCTGGGTCAGGACACCCCCCTTGTGCCACCGGTTTATTGTACTTTAGGGTGGTCTACACCTGGCCCTGTCCTGTCGTCTGATGTGGGTGCTGCTTCCCATAATATACTGCAGCATAGGGAGTGCAGCTCTGGGATAGAAGTAATGTCCGTGCCTGCACTGTGTATGGAGCGTATACATCCTTGTGCTCGTAGGGCTGACCATCATCCTGACTCCATGTTTGTTCTCCTGCAGTGACCGCACCTGTACGATATTGAATGTAGAAGGAGATGCGTTTGGCGCCGGGCTGCTGCAGGTATACAGTGACCGGACGTCGAAGCCCAGTGACAATGTGGATCTGACAGCAGTACGAGTGATAGCGGAGGATCAGCCAGAGGATGACCCACTCTTGAAGAAGGACGCACATGTGGTGGTGGAGGGCTGCAGCCCCTCGGAGAAGGAGTCGATCATGTGAGGCGGAGCGTGCCGACTTCTGGACTCCAGGGCACTTTTTATTATTTTTATATTATATTATTTTTTTTACATGGACTCTTAACTTATGTGCTGCATCTTCAGGGCAATCGGGTGCGTTCTCCTCCAATCGGAGCCCTGCACTTCCTCCTGTTACCTCCAATCACGGTGATGTAATTCTTCGCTAGCAGGTCCTCTTCCTGTGCCTGCCATGCTGCACGGAGCGCCTTCCCAAGCTCCGCCCTATTTTGTATGTCTGTCGGTGACTTGTGTGTCTGTAACTTTATTTTGGGACATTTGTGATGTTTTTTTTTCTTATACTTTGGGACCAATACCGACTTTGTACAATAATATGTGCGGGTTCACTAACCGCCGGGTCTGGGCTGAGGCTGCAGCGCGGATTTGAGGATGTGGCCTCCTCCTGGGCACTGGACTCGTGTGCACCAATAAGTCTGTTACATGTGGACCCGAACATAAAACACAAGTGTGAATGAGGGAGAGAATGTAACGCTCAATGAAGTAAATCCAAAACCATCGAAACCTTTCTGGTGTCCTTTATTCTGTGGCTGCGCCAGGGAAAGTTATAATAATCTGAGTATATAGATAGATAAACTGATGTATCATCACACCCATCATCCTGGACTATGTGTCATCACACCCTGTCATGCCTGAGTACATAGATGTATGTGTAGCTATAAACTGATGTATCCTGGCCACTATGTATCATCACACCCATCATCCTGGCCACTATGTGTGTGTCATCACACCCATCATCCTGGCCACTATGTGTGTGTCATCACACCCATCATCCTGGCCACTATGTGTGTGTCATCACACCCATCATCCTGGCCACTATGTGTGTGTCATCACCCCTGACCCCAGGAGCTCACACTCCGCTCACTCCCATGGTTTGGGGTTGTTTTCCAGCATGTTCCTGTGTAGCGTTTTCTAGAGGTTTTGCTTTAGAACTTGTCCGGCAGATATGGAATTATAGCTGTGCTCTGATATTGCCACGAGACAGTAAGTGTTTTCTCCCACTGCCCTATAAAAAAGGTCAGATGCTACTTTTGGGTAGTTTACCTCTTGGTGTGAGATCTAGACCTGCCTCTCCAATACACGTAAAAGAAACTTTACCCAGTTGTCAGACTTTGATAGGGGGCATCATTGGACTAAGAGAAGCCGGGTGGTTGTTTCAATGAATTGCCCACGGTCTAGGCCTTCCTTGACAGGTAGGAGGTTGGGAGTAGTAGTTATGTGAGGGTGTGCACAGGCTGAAAGGTACCGGTAGAGAAGATCATTTGATCGTCCCACATGCAGCTCCCCTGTTTCCTTGGCACCATACAGAGCTGGGGCACCATCATTACACCCCATGTCTCCACCTGGTCCATTTCCATGCACTTCTTGTCACAGTGTCCATTACAGGTCCTGCCCTTGACAGTCAGGGACTATCACCTTCATGTGCAGTGGTGTTGTGAATGAGAAACCTGCACTGTACAGACTGGAGAACCATATTGTCTTTATCAATGAATCCAGGTTCTGTTAGGAGTCCGACAAGTCAGGTTGGAGTACGGAGGATTTATGGTAAGTGCCTGTGCTGTGGAGCGACAGCCTTCCCCCTGCTGGTGAGATGATGTGGGAGCGGTCACATGTGACGGTCGGTCCCCCCTAGTAGTGATATGTACAGGACACACTGCCTCCTGCTGGTGAGACGATATGGGAACTATCACATGTGACGGTCAGTCCCCCCTAGTAGTGATATGTACAGGACACACTGCCCCCTCCTGGTGTGATGATGTGGGGGCCATCACATAGGACAGTAGGTCCCCCCTACTAGTGATATGTACAGGACACACTGCCCCCTGCTGGTGAGACGATGTGGGAGCTGTCACATGTGACGGTCGGTCCCCCCTAGTAGTGATATGTACAGGACACACTGCCCCCTGCTGGTGAGACGATATGGGAACTATCACATGTGACGGTCAGTCCCCCCTAGTAGTGATATGTACAGGACACACTGCCCCCTCCTGGTGTGATGATGTGGGGGCCATCACATAGGACAGTAGGTCCCCCTACTAGTGATATGTACAGGACACACTGCCCCCTGCTGGTGAGACGATATGGGAACTATCACATGTGACGGTCAGTCCCCCCTAGTAGTGATATGTACAGGACACACTGCCCCCTCCTGGTGTGATGATGTGGGGGCCATCACATAGGACAGTAGGTCCCCCCTACTAGTGATATGTACAGGACACACTGCCCCCTGCTGGTGAGACGATGTGGGAGCTGTCACATGTGACGGTCGGTCCCCCCTAGTAGTGATATGTACAGGACACACTGCCCCCTGCTGGTGAGACGATATGGGAACTATCACATGTGACGGTCAGTCCCCCCTAGTAGTGATATGTACAGGACACACTGCCCCCTCCTGGTGTGATGATGTGGGGGCCATCACATAGGACAGTAGGTCCCCCCTACTAGTGATATGTACAGGACACACTGCCCCCTGCTGGTGAGACGATATGGGAACTATCACATGTGACGGTCAGTCCCCCCTAGTAGTGATATGTACAGGACACACTGCCCCCTCCTGGTGTGATGATGTGGGGGCCATCACATAGGACAGTAGGTCCCCCCTACTAGTGATATGTACAGGACACACTGCCCCCTGCTGGTGAGACGATGTGGGAGCGATCACATGTGACAGTCGGTCCCCCCTACTAGTGATATGTACAGGACACACTGCCCCCTGCTGGTGAGACGATGTGGGAGCTGTCACATGTGACGGTAGGTCCCCCCTAGTAGTGATATGTACAGGACACACTGCCCCCTGCTGGTGAGACGATGTGGGAGCGATCACATGTGACGGTCGGTCCCCCCTAGTAGTGATATGTACAGGACACACTGCCCCCTGCTGGTGAGACGATGTGGGAGCGATCACATGTGACGGTCGGTCCCCCCTAGTAGTGATATGTACAGGACACACTGCCCCCTGCTGGTGAGACGATGTGGGAACTGTCACATGTGACGGTCGGTCCCCCCTAGTAGTGATATGTTCAGGACACACTGCCCCCTGCTGGTGAGAAGATGTGGGGGCGGTCACATGTGACGGTCGGTCCCCCCGAGGACGTACAGGACACACTGCCTCCTGCTGGTGAGACGATATGGGAACTATCACATGTGACGGTCAGTCCCCCCTAGTAGTGATATGTACAGGACACACTGCCTCCTGCTGGTGAGACGATATGGGAACTATCACATGTGACGGTCAGTCCCCCCTAGTAGTGATATGTACAGGACACACTGCCCCCTCCTGGTGTGATGATGTGGGGGCCATCACATAGGACAGTAGGTCCCCCCTACTAGTGATATGTACAGGACACACTGCCCCCTGCTGGTGAGACGATGTGGGAGCTGTCACATGTGACGGTCGGTCCCCCCTAGTAGTGATATGTACAGGACACACTGCCCCCTGCTGGTGAGACGATATGGGAACTATCACATGTGACGGTCAGTCCCCCCTAGTAGTGATATGTACAGGACACACTGCCCCCTCCTGGTGTGATGATGTGGGGGCCATCACATAGGACAGTAGGTCCCCCCTACTAGTGATATGTACAGGACACACTGCCCCCTGCTGGTGAGACGATATGGGAACTATCACATGTGACGGTCAGTCCCCCCTAGTAGTGATATGTACAGGACACACTGCCCCCTCCTGGTGTGATGATGTGGGGGCCATCACATAGGACAGTAGGTCCCCCCTACTAGTGATATGTACAGGACACACTGCCCCCTGCTGGTGAGACGATGTGGGAGCGATCACATGTGACAGTCGGTCCCCCCTACTAGTGATATGTACAGGACACACTGCCCCCTGCTGGTGAGACGATGTGGGAGCTGTCACATGTGACGGTAGGTCCCCCCTAGTAGTGATATGTACAGGACACACTGCCCCCTGCTGGTGAGACGATGTGGGAGCGATCACATGTGACGGTCGGTCCCCCCTAGTAGTGATATGTACAGGACACACTGCCCCCTGCTGGTGAGACGATGTGGGAGCGATCACATGTGACGGTCGGTCCCCCCTAGTAGTGATATGTACAGGACACACTGCCCCCTGCTGGTGAGACGATGTGGGAACTGTCACATGTGACGGTCGGTCCCCCCTAGTAGTGATATGTTCAGGACACACTGCCCCCTGCTGGTGAGAAGATGTGGGGGCGGTCACATGTGACGGTCGGTCCCCCCTAGTAGTGATACGTACAGGACACACTGCCCCCTGCTGGTGAGAAGATGTGGGAGCTGTCACATGTGACGGTCGGTCCCCCTAGTAGTGATATGTTCAGGACACACTGCCCCCTGCTGGTGAGAAGATGTGGGGGCGGTCACATGTGACGGTCGGTCCCCCTAGTAGTGATACGTACAGGACACACTGCCCCCTGCTGGTGAGACGATGTGGGAGCTGTCACATGTGACGGTCGGTCCCCCCTAGTAGTGATATGTACAGGACACACTGCCCCCTGCTGGTGAGACGATGTGGGAACTGTCACATGTGACGGTCGGTCCCCCTAGTAGTGATATGTTCAGGACACACTGCCCCCTGCTGGTGAGAAGATGTGGGGGCGGTCACATGTGACGGTCGGTCCCCCCTAGTAGTGATACGTACAGGACACACGCCTCCTGTGGTGAGACGATAGGGAACTATCACATGTGACGGTCTGTCCCCCCTAGTAGTGATATGTACAGGACACACTGCCTCCTGCTGGTGAGACGATATGGGAACTATCACATGTGACGGTCAGTCCCCCCTAGTAGTGATATGTACAGGACACACTGCCCCCTCCTGGTGTGATGATGTGGGGGCCATCACATAGGACAGTAGGTCCCCCCTACTAGTGATATGTACAGGACACACTGCCCCCTGCTGGTGAGACGATGTGGGAGCTGTCACATGTGACGGTCGGTCCCCCCTAGTAGTGATATGTACAGGACACACTGCCCCCTGCTGGTGAGACGATATGGGAACTATCACATGTGACGGTCAGTCCCCCCTAGTAGTGATATGTACAGGACACACTGCCCCCTCCTGGTGTGATGATGTGGGGGCCATCACATAGGACAGTAGGTCCCCCCTACTAGTGATATGTACAGGACACACTGCCCCCTGCTGGTGAGACGATATGGGAACTATCACATGTGACGGTCAGTCCCCCCTAGTAGTGATATGTACAGGACACACTGCCCCCTCCTGGTGTGATGATGTGGGGGCCATCACATAGGACAGTAGGTCCCCCCTACTAGTGATATGTACAGGACACACTGCCCCCTGCTGGTGAGACGATGTGGGAGCGATCACATGTGACAGTCGGTCCCCCCTACTAGTGATATGTACAGGACACACTGCCCCCTGCTGGTGAGACGATGTGGGAGCTGTCACATGTGACGGTAGGTCCCCCCTAGTAGTGATATGTACAGGACACACTGCCCCCTGCTGGTGAGACGATGTGGGAGCGATCACATGTGACGGTCGGTCCCCCCTAGTAGTGATATGTACAGGACACACTGCCCCCTGCTGGTGAGACGATGTGGGAGCGATCACATGTGACGGTCGGTCCCCCCTAGTAGTGATATGTACAGGACACACTGCCCCCTGCTGGTGAGACGATGTGGGAACTGTCACATGTGACGGTCGGTCCCCCCCTAGTAGTGATATGTTCAGGACACACTGCCCCCTGCTGGTGAGAAGATGTGGGGGCGGTCACATGTGACGGTCGGTCCCCCCTAGTAGTGATACGTACAGGACACACTGCCCCCTGCTGGTGAGACGATGTGGGAGCTGTCACATGTGACGGTCGGTCCCCCCTAGTAGTGATACGTACAGGACACACTGCCCCTTGCTGGTGAGACGATGTGGGGGCGGTCACATGTGACGGTCGGTCCCCCTAGTAGTGATATGTGCAGGACACACTGCCCCCTGCTGGTGAGACGATGTGGGAGCTGTCACATGTGACGGTCGGTCCCCCCTAGTAGTGATATGTACAGGACACACTGCCCCCTGCTGGTGAGAAGATGTGGGAGCGCACATGTGTCACACGGTGGACGGTCCCCCCTAGTAGTGATATGTACAGGACACACTGCCCCCTGCTGGTGAGACGATGTGGGAGCTGTCACATGTGACGGTCGGTCCCCCCTAGTAGTGATATGTACAGGACACACTGCCCCCTGCTGGTGAGACGATGTGGGGGCGATCACATGTGAAGGTCGGTCCCCCCTAGTAGTGATATGTACAGGACATCCTGACCCTACCCCATGTGTTGTCCATCATGGCAGGGTGGACAACTGGTACCAGCAGGATAATGCTCGCCCACACACTAGGGTTCCCCAGGAATGTCTCCACCAGATTACAACACTTCCTGGCTCTGCCTGGTCACCAGGTTTATCACAATGGATCCGTCATAGGAACAGCTGGGACCTCAGCTTTGTGTGTAGGATCTACCGGCCCAGCTGCAATATCAGAGCCTGTATCTCATCTTGTATCTAGGCTAGCTGTGGCCCAACTGGGTATTAGAGCCAAGGACTCGGCGATTAAGCGATCATTTCAATTTTGCCTCCAAGTCATCCTGTCATTAACCGTATGATGTCCATTCAGGATTGCTGATATGTGAATAACCAAAACCGAAATTCATTGATGTATAAATAGGGGTCGTGGCATGTAAAAAGGGAAGTGTCCTAAAATAATAGCATGGCGTTACACTGCCAGCAGCTCACAGGTGTGACGTTACACTGATGACGTGACATTGCGATGATGTCATACGCTGGCGTGACTTTCCATACATGCTGGGAATATTAGATTGAGGATTTTGTGCTCTGTAGGATTTGTCCTCCCCCCTGGTCAGCTGACCTCTGATATCTATATATAACCTCTACAGAGGTAACCTGGACTTGTATAACATAAACCAACATCTATATCTGCAGCGAGGCAGGCCGGGAGCGGCACCACACGCCTCAATTTACAAAAACCAGCTCAAACTGGTCCCTGCTTTTCTTAGCCATGTTCTCAAGGTCAGTGATGCCTCATTCAGCAGTGTATTAGGCAGTGCTGCCCCACAGTGGTCACAGCCTGTATGTGCAGGGTCAGCACGTGCCCCTGTCTACTACTAGAGATGGGCGAACCACTTCGGCATGAGCCGGGCTCGACTTGAATATCCCAAATTGTTCGGTTTTTAAACAAAGCTGAACTGGGGATTCATCTCAGACAAACTAAAATGTCCACCGCAACACACATTGCGGTAATTTATTAAATGCTCCTTTGGGCCTCCTGATGGTGTCCGGTGCTCTCCTGGTAGTGTCTCATGGGTGCGCCAAACATCAGGATGTCACTGAGAAGACCGAGCAAGTGTGCTGGACGCCACAAGGAGGCCCAAAAGAGGGGAGGAAAGTAACATTATTTACACTTCCCCTGGGCCTCCACCTATTATACTCTGGGGTCTGAAGAAACCCCTCAGTATCCATCCACCCATCACCCATACTGTACCCGTCCTCCTCCAGGCTACCCACCCATCACCCATACTGTACCCGTCCTCCTCCAGGCTACCCACCCATCACCCATACTGTACCCGTCCTCCTCCACGCTACCCACCCATCACCCACACTGTACCCGTCCTCCTCCAGGCTACCCACCCATCACCCACACTGTACCCGTCCTCCTCCACGCTACCCACCCATCATCCATACTGTACCCGTCCTCCTCCACGCTACCCACCCATCACCCATACTGTACCCGTACTCCTCCACACTACCCACCCATACTGTACCCGTCCTCCTCCAGGCTACCCACCCATCACCCATACTGTACCCGTCCTCCTCCAGGCTACCCACCCATCACCCACACTGTACCCGTCCTCCTCCACGCTACCCACCCATCACCCATACTGTACCCGTCCTCCTCCACGCTACCCACCCACCATCCATACTGTACCCGTCCTCCACGCTGCCCACCCATCACCCATACTGTACCCATCCTCCTCCAGGCTACCCACCCATCACCCATACTGTACCCGTCCTCTTCCACGCTACCCACCCATCATCCATACTGTACCCGTCCTCCACGCTACCCACCCATCACCCATACTGTACCCATCCTCCTCCACGCTACCCACCCATACTCCATACTGTACCGGTCCTCCTCCACGCTACCCATCCATCACCCATACTGTACCCGTCCTCCTCCACACTACCCACCCATACTGTATCCGTCCTCCTCCACGCTACCCACCCATCATCCATACTGTACCCGTCCTCCTCCACGCTATCCACCCATCATCCATACTGTACCCGTCCTCCTCCACGCTGCCCACCCATCACCCATACTGTACCCGTCCTCCTCCACGCTACCCACCCATCACCCATACTGTACCCGTCCTCCTCCACGCTACCCACCCATCATCCATACTGTACCCGTCCTCCTCCACGCTACACACCCATCATCCATACTGTACCCGTCCTCCTCCACGCTACCCACCCATCACCCATACTGTACCCGTCCTCCTCCACGCTACCCACCCATCATCCATACTGTACCCGTCCTCCTCCACGCTACCCACCCATCATCCATACTGTACCCGTCCTCCTCCACGCTACCCACCCATCACCCATACTGTACTCGTCCTCCTCCACGCTACCCACCCACCATCCATACTGTACCCGTCCTCCACGCTGCCCACCCATCACCCATACTGTACCCGTCCTCCTCCACGCTACCCACCCATCACCCATACTGTACCCGTCCTCCTCCAGGCAACCCACCCATCACCCATACTGTACCCGTCCTCTTCCACGCTACCCACCCATCATCCATACTGTACCCGTCCTCCTCCACGCTACCCACCCATCACCCATACTGTACCGTCCTCCTCCACGCTACCCACCCATCACCCATACTGTACCCGTCCTCCTCCAGGCTACCCACCCATCACCCATACTGTACCCGCCCTCCACGCTGCCCACCCATCACCCACACTGTACCCGTCCTCCACGCTGCCCACCCATCACCCACACTGTACCCGTCCTCCTCCACGCTACCCACCCATACTCCATACTGTACCCGTCCTCCTCCACGCTACCCACCCATCACCCATACTGTACCCGTCCTCCTCCACGCTACCCACCCATCACCCATACTGTACCCTTCCTCCTCCAGGCTACCCACCCATCACCCATACTGTACCCGTCCTCCTCCACGCTACCCACCCACCATCCATACTGTACCCGTCCTCCACGCTGCCCACCCATCACCCATACTGTACCCATCCTCCTCCACGCTACCCACCCATCACCCATACTGTACCCGTCCTCCTCCAGGCTACCCACCCATCACCCATACTGTACCCGTCCTCTTCCACGCTACCCACCCATCATCCATACTGTACCCGTCCTCCTCCACGCTACCCACCCATCACCCATATTGTACCCCTCCTCCTCCACGCTACCCACCCATACTCCATACTGTACCCGTCCTCCTCCAGGCTACCCACCCATCACCCATACTGTACCCGTCCTCTTCCACGCTACCCACCCATCATCCATACTGTACCCGTCCTCCTCCACGCTACCCACACATCATCCATACTGTACCCGTCCTCCTCCACGCTACCCACCCATCACCCATATTGTACCCCTCCTCCTCCACGCTACCCACCCATACTGTACCCGTCCTCCTCCACGCTACCCACCCATCATCCATACTGTTCCCGTCCTCCCCCACGCTACCCACCCATCACCCATACTGTACCCGTCCTCCCCACGCTACCCACCCATCACCCATATTGTACCCCTCCTCCTCCACGCTACCCACCCATACTGTACCCCTCCTCCTCCACGCTACCCACCCATCATCCATACTGTACCCGTCCTCCTCCACGCTACCCTCCCATCACCCATACTGTACCCGTCCTCCTCCACGCTACCCACCCATCATCCATACTGTACCCGTCCTCCACGCTGCCCACCCATCATCCATACTGTACCCGTCCTCCTCCACACTACCCACCCATCATCCATACTGTACCCGTCTTCCTCCACGCTACCCACCCATATTCCATACTGTACCCGTCCTCCTCCACGCTACCCACCCATACTCCATACTGTACCGGTCCTCCTCCACGCTACCCATCCATCACCCATACTGTACCCGTACTCCTCCACACTACCCACCCATACTGTACCCGTCCTCCTCCACGCTACCCACCCATCATCCATACTGTACCCGTCCTCCTCCACGCTACCCACCCATCATCCATACTGTACCCGTCCTCCTCCACGCTACACACCCATCATCCATACTGTACCCGTCCTCCTCCACGCTACCCACCCATCACCCATACTGTACCCGTCCTCCTCCACGCTACCCACCCATCATCCATAATGTACCCGTCCTCCTCCACGCTACCCACCCATCACCCATACTGTACCCGTCCTCCTCCACGCTACCCACCCATCACCCATACTGTACCCGTCCTCCTCCACGCTACCCACCCATCATCCATACTGTACCCGTCCTCCTCCACGCTACCTACCCATCATCCATACTGTACCCGTCCTCCTCCACGCTACCCACCCATCACCCATACTGTACCCGTCCTCCTCCACGCTACCCACCCATCACCCATACTGTACCCGTCCTCCTCCACGCTACCCACCCATACTCCATACTGTACCCGTCCTCCTCCAGGCTACCCTCCCATCACCCATACTTTACCCGTCCTCCTCCAGGCTACCCACCCATCACCCATACTGTACCCGTACTCCTACAGGCTACGCACCCATCATCCATACTGTACCCGTCCTCCTCCACGCTACCCACCCATCATCCATACTGTACCCGTCCTCCTTCACGCTACTCACCCATACTCCATACTGTACCCGTCAACCTCCACGCTACCCACCCATCACCCATAATGTACCCGTCCTACTCCACGCTACCCACCCATACTGTACCCGTCCTCCTCCACGCTACCCACCCATACTGTACCCGTCCTCCTCCACGATACCCACCCATCATCCATACTGTACCCGTCCTCCTCCACGCTACCCACCCATCATCCATACTGTACCCGTCCTCATCCACGCTACCCACCCATACTCCATACTGTACCCGTCCTCCTCCATGCTACCCACCCATTCTCCATACTGTACCCGTCCTCCACGCTACCCACCCATACTCCATACTGTACCCGTCCTCCTCCACGCTACCCACCCATCATCCATACTGTACCCGTCCTCCTCCACGCTACCCACCTATCATCCTTACTGTACCCCTCCTCCTCCACGTTACCCACCCATCATCCATACTGTACCCGTCCTCCTCCACGCTACCCACCCATCATCCATACTGTACCCGTCCTCCTCCACGCTACCCACCCATCATCCATACTGTACCCGTCCTCCTCCACGCTACCCACCCATCATTTATTCTGTACCCGTCCTCCTTCACGCTACTCACCCATACTCCATACTGTACTGGTCCTCCTCCACGCTACCCACCCATCACCCATACTGTACCCGTCCTCCTCCACGCTACCCACCCATACTGTACCAGTCCTCCTCCACGCTACCCACCCATACTGTACCCGTCCTCCTCCACGCTACCCACCCATACTGTACCCGTCCTCCTCCACGCTACCCACCCATACTGTACCCGTCCTCCTCCACGCTACCCACCCATCATCCATACTGTACCCGTCCTCCTCCACGCTACCCACCCATCATTGTTACTGTACCCCTCCTCCTCCACGTTACCTACCCATCATCCATACTGTACCCGTCCTCCTCCACGCTACCCACTCATCATCCATACTGTACCCATCCTCCTCCACGCTACCCACCCATACTCCAAACTGTACCAGTCCTCCTCCACGCTACCCACCCATCATCCATACTGTACCCATCCTCCATACTGCACCCGTCGTCCTCCACGCTACCCACCCATACTGTATCCGTCCTCCTCCACGCTACCCACCCATCATCCATACTGTACCCCTCCTCCTCCACATAACCCACCCATCATCCATACTGTACCCGTCCTCCTCCACGCTACCCACCCATCATCCATACTGTACCCATCCTCCTCCACGCTACCCACCCATGCTCCATACTGTACCCATCCTCCTCCACGCTACCCACCCATACTGTACCCGTCCTCCTCCACGCTACCCACCCATACTGTACCCGTCCTCCTCCACGCTACCCACCCATCATCCATACTGTACCCCTCCTCCTCCACATTACCCACCCATCATCCATACTGTACCCACCCTCCTCCAGGCTACCCACCCATCATCCATACTGTTCCCGTCCTCCTCCACGCTATCAACTCATACTGTACCCGTCCTCCTCCACGCTACCCACCCATCATACATACTGTACCCGTCCTCTTCCACACTACCCACCCATACTGTACCCGTCCTCCTCCACGCTACCCACCCATCCTCCATACTGTACCCGTCCTCCTCCACACTACCCACCCATACTGTACCCGTCCTCCTCCACGCTACCCACCCATACTGTACCCGTCCTCCTACAGGCTACCCACCCATCACCCATACTGTACCCGTCCTCCACACTGTACCCGTCCTCCTCCATGCTACCCACCCATCATCCATACTGTACCCGTCCTCCTCCACACTACCCACCCATACTGTACCCGTCCTCCTCCACGCTACCCACCCATCATCCATACTGTACCCGTCCTCCGCCACACTACCCACCCATACTGTACCCGTCCTCCTCCACGCTACCCACCCATACTGTACCCGCCTCACACTGTACCCGTCCTCCTCCACGCTACCCACCCATCACCCATACTGTACCCGTCCTCCACACTGTACCCGTCCTCCTCCACGCTACCCACCCATCATCCATACTGTACCCCTCCTCCTCCACGTTACCCACCCATCATCCATACTGTACCCGTCCTCCTCCACGCTACCCACCCATACTCCATACTGTACCCGTCCTCCTCCACGCTACCCACCCATACTCCATACTGTACCCGTCCTCCTCCACGCTACCCACCCATTCTCCATACTGTACCCGTCCTCCGCCACGCTACCCACCCATCATCCATACTGTACCCGTCCTCCTCCACGCTACTCACCCATACTGTACCCGTCCTCCTCCACGCTACCCACCCATCATCCATACTGTGCCCGTCCTCCTCCACGCTACCCACCCATCATCCATACTGTACACGTCCTCCTCCACGCTACCCACCCATCACCAATACTGTACCCGTCCTCCACGCTACCCACCCATCACCCATACTGTACCCGTCCTCCTCCACGCTACTTAACCATCATCCATACTGTACCCGTCCTCCTCCATGCTACCCACCCATCACCCATACTGTACCCGTCCTCCTCCACGCTACCCACCCATCACCCATACTGTACCCGTCCTCCTCCACGCTACCCACCCATCATCCATACTGTGCCCTTCCTCCTCCACGCTACCCACCCATCATCCATACTGTACCCGTCCTCCTCCACGCTACCCACCCATACTGTACCCGTCCTCCACGCTACCCACCCATCACCCATACTGTACCCGTCCTCCTCCACGCTACCCACCCATCACCCATACTGTACCCGTCCTCCTCCACACTACCCACCCATCATCCATACTGTACCCCTCCTCCTCCACGTTACCCAACCATCATCCATACTGTACCCGTCCTCCTCCACGCTACCCACCCATACTCCATACTGTACCCGTCCTCCTCCAGGCTACCCTCCCATCACCCATACTTTACCCGTCCTCCTCCAGGCTACCCACCCATCATCCATACTGTACCCGTCCTCCTCCACGCTACCCACCCATCATCCATACTGTACCCGTCCTCCTTCACGCTACTCACCCATCATCCATACTGTACCCCTCCTCCTCCACGTTACCCACCCATCATCCATACTGTACCCGTCGTCCTCCACGCTACCAACCCATCCTCCATACTGCACCCGTCCTCCTCCACGCTACCCACCCATACTGTACCCGTCCTCCTCCACGCTACCCACCCATACTGTACCCCTCCTCCTCCACGCTACCCACCCATACTGTACCCGTCCTCCTCCACGTTACCCACCCATACTGTACCCGTCCTCCTCCACGTTACCCACACATCATCCATACTGTACCCCTCCTCCTCCACATTACCCACCCATCATCCATACTGTACCCGTCGTCCTCCTCGCTACCCACTCATCATCCATACTGTACCCGTCCTCCTCCACGCTACCCACCCATACTCCATACTGTACCCGTCCTCCTCCACGCTACCCACCCATTCTCCATACTGTACCCGTCCTCCTCCACGGTACCCATCCATCATCCATACTGTACCCGTCCTCCTCCACGCTACCCACCCATACTGTACCCGTCCTCCTCCACGCTACCCACCCATCATCCATACTGTGCCCGTCCTCCTCCACGCTACCCACCCATCATCCATACTGTACCCGTCCTTCTCCACGCTACCCACCCATCACCAATACTGTACCCGTCCTCCATGCTACCCACCCACCCATACTGTACCCGTCCTCCTCCACGCTACTTAACCATCATCCATACTGTACCCGTCCTCCTCCACGCTACCCACCCATACTGTACCCGTCCTCCTCCACGCTACCCACCCATCATCCATACTGTGCCCGTCCTCCTGCACGCTACCCACCCATCATCCATACTGTACCCGTCCTCCTCCACGCTACCCACCCATACTCCATACTGTACCCGTCCTCCTCCACGCTACCCACCCATCATCCATACTGTGCTCGTCCTCCTCCACGCTACCCACCCATCATCCATACTGTACCCGTCCTTCTCCACGCTACCCACCCATCACCAATACTGTACCCGTCCTCCATGCTACCCACCCACCCATACTGTACCCATCCTCCTCCACGCTACTTAACCATCATCCATACTGTACCCGTCCTCCTCCACGCTACCCACCCATACTGTACCCGTCCTCCTCCACACTACCCACCCATCATCCATACTGTGCCCGTCCTCCTGCACGCTACCCACCCATCATCCATACTGTACCCGTCCTCCACGCTACCCACCCATACTCCATACTGTACCCGTCCTCCTCCACGCTACCCACCCATTCTCCATACTGTACCCGTCCTCCTGCACGCTACCCACCCATACTCCATACTGTACCCGTCCTCCTCCACGCTACCCACCCATACTCCATACTGTACCTGTCCTCCTCCACGCTACCCACCCACCAACCCATACTGTACCCGTCCTCCTCCAGGATACCCACCCATCACCCATACTGTACCCGTCCTCCTCCAGGCTACCCACCCATCATCCATACTGTACCCGTCCTCCTCCACGCTACCCACCCATATTCCATACTGTACCCGTCCTCGTCCACGCTACCCACCCATCACCCATACTGTACCCGTCCTCCTCCACGCTACCCACCCATCATCCATACTGTACCAGTCCTTCTCCACGCTACCCACCCATCATCCATACTGTACCCGTCCACCTCCACGCTACCCACCCATCATCCATACTGTACCTGTCCTCCTCCACGCTACCCACCCATACTGTACCCGTCCTCCTCCACGCTACCCACCCATCATCCATACTGTACCCGTCCTCCTCCACGCTACCCACCCATCATCCATACTGTACCCGTCCTCCTCCACGCTGCCCACCCATCATCCATACTGTACCCGTCCTCCTCCACGCTACCCACCCATCATCCATATTGTACCCATCCTCCTCCACGCTACCCACCCATCATCCATACTGTACCCGTCCTCCTCCACGCTGCCCACCCCATCATCCATACTGTACCCGTCTTCCTCCAAGCTACCCACCCATATTCCATACTGTACCCGTCCTCCTCCACGCTACCCACCCATACTCCATACTGTACCGGTCCTCCTCCACGCTACCCATCCATCACCCATACTGTACCCGTACTCCTCCACACTACCCACCCATACTGTACCCGTCCTCCTCCACGCTACCCACCCATCATCCATACTGTATCCGTCCTCCTCCACGCTACCCACCCATCATCCATACTGTACCCGTCCTCCTCCACGCTACACACCCATCATCCATACTGTACCCGTCCTCCTCCACGCTACCCACCCATCACCCATACTGTACCCGTCCTCCTCCACGCTACCCACCCATCATCCATACTGTACCCGTCCTCCTCCACGCTACCCACCCATCATCCATACTGTACCCGTCCTCCTCCACGCTACACACCCATCATCCATACTGTACCCGTCCTCCTCCACGCTACCCACCCATCACCCATACTGTACCCGTCCTCCTCCACGCTACCCACCCATCATCCATACTGTACCCGTCCTCCTCCACGCTACCCACCCATCATCCATACTGTACCCGTCCTCCTCCACGCTACCCACCCATCACCCATACTGTACCCGTCCTCCTCCATGCTACCCACCCATCACCCATACTGTACCCGTCCTCCTCCACGCTACCCACCCATACTCCATACTGTACCCGTCCTCCTCCAGGCTACCCTCCCATCACCCATACTTTACCCATCCTCCTCCAGGCTACCCACCCATCACCCATACTGTACCCGTACTCCTACAGGCTACGCACCCATCATCCATACTGTACCCGTCCTCCTCCACGCTACCCACCCATCATCCATACTGTACCCGTCCTCCTTCACGCTACTCACCCATACTCCATACTGTACCCGTCCTCCTCCACGCTACCCACCCATCACCCATAATGTACCCGTCCTACTCCACGCTACCCACCCATACTGTACCCGTCCTCCTCCACGCTACCCACCCATACTGTACCCGTCCTCCTCCACGATACCCACCCATCATCCATACTGTACCCGTCCTCCTCCACGCTACCCACCCATCATCCATACTGTACCCGTCCTCATCCACGCTACCCACCCATACTCCATACTGTACCCGTCCTCCTCCATGCTACCCACCCATTCTCCATACTGTACCCGTCCTCCTCCACGCTACCCACCCATCACCCATACTGTACCCGTCCTCCTCCACGCTACCCACCCATCATCCATACTGTACCCGTCCTCCACGCTGCCCACCCATCATCCATACTGTACCCGTCCTCCTCCACGCTACCCACCCATCATCCATACTGTACCCGTCTTCCTCCACGCTACCCACCCATATTCCATACTGTACCCGTCCTCCTCCACGCTACCCACCCATACTCCATACTGTACCGGTCCTCCTCCACGCTACCCATCCATCACCCATACTGTACCCGTACTCCTCCACACTACCCACCCATACTGTACCCGTCCTCCTCCACGCTACCCACCCATCATCCATACTGTACCCGTCCTCCTCCACGCTACCCACCCATCATCCATACTGTACCCGCCTCCTCCCCGCTACACACCCATCATCCATACTGTACCCGTCCTCCTCCACGCTACCCACCCATCACCCATACTGTACCCGTCCTCCTCCACGCTACCCACCCATCATCCATACTGTACCCGTCCTCCTCCACGCTACCCACCCATCATCCATACTGTACCCGTCCTCCTCCACGCTACACACCCATCATCCATACTGTACCCGTCCTCCTCCACGCTACCCACCCATCACCCATACTGTACCCGTCCTCCTCCACGCACCCACCCACATCCAACGACCCGCCCCCCACGCACACACCCATCATCCATACTGTACCCGTCCTCCTCCACGCTACCCACCCACACCCATACTGTACCCGCCCCCCCGCTACCCACCCACATCCATACTGTACCCGTCCCCCCACGCACCCACCCATCATCCATACTGTACCCGCCTCCTCCACGCTACACACCCATCATCCATACTGTACCCGTCCTCCTCCACGCTACCCACCCATCACCCATACTGTACCCGTCCTCCTCCACGCTACCCACCCATCATCCATACTGTACCCGTCCTCCTCCACGCTACCTACCCATCATCCATACTGTACCCGTCCTCCTCCACGCTACCCACCCATCACCCATACTGTACCCGTCCTCCTCCACGCTACCCACCCATCACCCATACTGTACCCGTCCTCCTCCACGCTACCCACCCATACTCCATACTGTACCCGTCCTCCTCCAGGCTACCCTCCCATCACCCATACTTTACCCGTCCTCCTCCAGGCTACCCACCCATCACCCATACTGTACCCGTACTCCTACAGGCTACGCACCCATCATCCATACTGTACCCGTCCTCCTCCACGCTACCCACCCATCATCCATACTGTACCCGTCCTCCTTCACGCTACTCACCCATACTCCATACTGTACCCGTCCTCCTCCACGCTACCCACCCATCACCCATAATGTACCCGTCCTACTCCACGCTACCCACCCATACTGTACCCGTCCTCCTCCACGCTACCCACCCATACTGTACCCGTCCTCCTCCACGATACCCACCCATCATCCATACTGTACCCGTCCTCCTCCACGCTACCCACCCATCATCCATACTGTACCCGTCCTCATCCACGCTACCCACCCATACTCCATACTGTACCCGTCCTCCTCCATGCTACCCACCCATTCTCCATACTGTACCCGTCCTCCACGCTACCCACCCATACTCCATACTGTACCCGTCCTCCTCCACGCTACCCACCCATCATCCATACTGTACCCGTCCTCCTCCACGCTACCCACCCATCATCCTTACTGTACCCCTCCTCCTCCACGTTACCCACCCATCATCCATACTGTACCCGTCCTCCTCCACGCTACCCACCCATCATCCATACTGTACCCGTCCTCCTCCACGCTACCCACCCATCATTTATTCTGTACCCGTCCTCCTTCACGCTACTCACCCATACTCCATACTGTACTGGTCCTCCTCCACGCTACCCACCCATCACCCATACTGTACCCGTCCTCCTCCACGCTACCCACCCATACTGTACCAGTCCTCCTCCACGCTACCCACCCATACTGTACCCGTCCTCCTCCACGCTACCCACCCATACTGTACCCGTCCTCCTCCACGCTACCCACCCATACTGTACCCGTCCTCCTCCACGCTACCCACCCATCATCCATACTGTACCCGTCCTCCTCCACGCTACCCACCCATCATTGTTACTGTACCCCTCCTCCTCCACGTTACCTACCCATCATCCATACTGTACCCGTCCTCCTCCACGCTACCCACTCATCATCCATACTGTACCCATCCTCCTCCACGCTACCCACCCATACTCCAAACTGTACCAGTCCTCCTCCACACTACCCACCCATCATCCATACTGTACCCATCCTCCATACTGCACCCGTCGTCCTCCACGCTACCCACTCATACTGTATCCGTCCTCCTCCACGCTACCCACCCATCATCCATACTGTACCCCTCCTCCTCCACATAACCCACCCATCATCCATACTGTACCCGTCCTCCTCCACGCTACCCACCCATCATCCATACTGTACCCATCCTCCTCCACGCTACCCACCCATGCTCCATACTGTACCCGTCCTCCTCCACGCTACCCACCCATACTGTACCCGTCCTCCTCCACGCTACCCACCCATACTGTACCCGTCCTCCTCCACGCTACCCACCCATCATCCATACTGTACCCCTCCTCCTCCACATTACCCACCCATCATCCATACTGTACCCACCCTCCTCCAGGCTACCCACCCATCATCCATACTGTTCCCGTCCTCCTCCACGCTATCAACTCATACTGTACCCGTCCTCCTCCACGCTACCCACCCATCATACATACTGTACCCGTCCTCTTCCACACTACCCACCCATACTGTACCCGTCCTCCTCCACGCTACCCACCCATCCTCCATACTGTACCCGTCCTCCTCCACACTACCCACCCATACTGTACCCGTCCTCCTCCACGCTACCCACCCATACTGTACCCGTCCTCCTACAGGCTACCCACCCATCACCCATACTGTACCCGTCCTCCACACTGTACCCGTCCTCCTCCATGCTACCCACCCATCATCCATACTGTACCCGTCCTCCTCCACACTACCCACCCATACTGTACCCGTCCTCCTCCACGCTACCCACCCATCATCCATACTGTACCCGTCCTCCGCCACACTACCCACCCATACTGTACCCGTCCTCCTCCACGCTACCCACCCATACTGTACCCGTCCTCCTCCACGCTACCCACCCATCACCCATACTGTACCCGTCCTCCACACTGTACCCGTCCTCCTCCACGCTACCCACCCATCATCCATACTGTACCCCTCCTCCTCCACGTTACCCACCCATCATCCATACTGTACCCGTCCTCCTCCACGCTACCCACCCATACTCCATCTGTACCCCCGTACCCACCCATACTCCATACTGTACCCGTCCTCCTCCACGCTACCCACCCATTCTCCATACTGTACCCGTCCTCCGCCACGCTACCCACCCATCATCCATACTGTACCCGTCCTCCTCCACGCTACTCACCCATACTGTACCCGTCCTCCTCCCGCTACCCACCCATCATCCATACTGTGCCCGTCCTCCTCCACGCTACCCACCCATCATCCATACTGTACACGTCCTCCTCCCGCTACCCACCATCACCAATACTGTACCCGTCCTCCACGCTACCCACCCATCACCCATACTGTACCCGTCCTCCTCCACGCTACTTAACCATCATCCATACTGTACCCGTCCTCCTCCATGCTACCCACCCATCACCCATACTGTACCCGTCCTCCTCCACGCTACCCACCCATCACCCATACTGTACCCGTCCTCCTCCACGCTACCCACCCATCATCCATACTGTGCCCTTCCTCCTCCACGCTACCCACCCATCATCCATACTGTACCCGTCCTCCTCCACGCTACCCACCCATACTGTACCCGTCCTCCACGCTACCCACCCATCACCCATACTGTACCCGTCCTCCTCCACGCTACCCACCCATCACCCATACTGTACCCGTCCTCCTCCACACTACCCACCCACATCCATACTGTACCCCTCTCCTCCACGTTACCCAACCATCATCCATACTGTACCCGTCCTCCTCCACGCTACCCACCCATACTCCATACTGTACCCGTCCTCCTCCAGGCTACCCCCCAACACCATACTTTACCCGTCCCCCCAGGCTACCCACCCACACCATACTGTACCCGTCCTCCTCCACGCTACCCACCCATCATCCATACTGTACCCGTCCTCCTCACGCTACCCACCCATCATCCATACTGTACCCCTCCTCCTCCACGTTACCCACCCATCATCCATACTGTACCCGTCGTCCTCCACGCTACCCACCCATCCTCCATACTGCACCCGTCCTCCTCCACGCTACCCACCCATACTGTACCCGTCCTCCCCACGCTACCCACCCATACTGTACCCCTCCTCCTCCACGCTACCCACCCATACTGTACCCGTCCTCCTCCACGCTACCCACCCATCATCCATACTGTACCCGTCCTCCTCCACGCTACCCACCCATCATCCATACTGTACCCGTCCTCCTCCACGCTACACACCCATCATCCATACTGTACCCGTCCTCCTCCACGCTACCCACCCATCACCCATACTGTACCCGTCCTCCTCCACGCTACCCACCCATCATCCATACTGTACCCGTCCTCCTCCACGCTACCCACCCATCATCCATACTGTACCCGTCCTCCTCCACGCTACACACCCATCATCCATACTGTACCCGTCCTCCTCCACGCTACCCACCCATCACCCATACTGTACCCGTCCTCCTCCACGCTACCCACCCATCATCCATACTGTACCCGTCCTCCTCCACGCTACCTACCCATCATCCATACTGTACCCGTCCTCCTCCACGCTACCCACCCATCACCCATACTGTACCCGTCCTCCTCCACGCTACCCACCCATCACCCATACTGTACCCGTCCTCCTCCACGCTACCCACCCATACTCCATACTGTACCCGTCCTCCTCCAGGCTACCCTCCCATCACCCATACTTTACCCGTCCTCCTCCAGGCTACCCACCCATCACCCATACTGTACCCGTACTCCTACAGGCTACGCACCCATCATCCATACTGTACCCGTCCTCCTCCACGCTACCCACCCATCATCCATACTGTACCCGTCCTCCTTCACGCTACTCACCCATACTCCATACTGTACCCGTCCTCCTCCACGCTACCCACCCATCACCCATAATGTACCCGTCCTACTCCACGCTACCCACCCATACTGTACCCGTCCTCCTCCACGCTACCCACCCATACTGTACCCGTCCTCCTCCACGATACCCACCCATCATCCATACTGTACCCGTCCTCCTCCACGCTACCCACCCATCATCCATACTGTACCCGTCCTCATCCACGCTACCCACCCATACTCCATACTGTACCCGTCCTCCTCCATGCTACCCACCCATTCTCCATACTGTACCCGTCCTCCACGCTACCCACCCATACTCCATACTGTACCCGTCCTCCTCCACGCTACCCACCCATCATCCATACTGTACCCGTCCTCCTCCACGCTACCCACCCATCATCCTTACTGTACCCCTCCTCCTCCACGTTACCCACCCATCATCCATACTGTACCCGTCCTCCTCCACGCTACCCACCCATCATCCATACTGTACCCGTCCTCCTCCACGCTACCCACCCATCATTTATTCTGTACCCGTCCTCCTTCACGCTACTCACCCATACTCCATACTGTACTGGTCCTCCTCCACGCTACCCACCCATCACCCATACTGTACCCGTCCTCCTCCACGCTACCCACCCATACTGTACCAGTCCTCCTCCACGCTACCCACCCATACTGTACCCGTCCTCCTCCACGCTACCCACCCATACTGTACCCGTCCTCCTCCACGCTACCCACCCATACTGTACCCGTCCTCCTCCACGCTACCCACCCATCATCCATACTGTACCCGTCCTCCTCCACGCTACCCACCCATCATTGTTACTGTACCCCTCCTCCTCCACGTTACCTACCCATCATCCATACTGTACCCGTCCTCCTCCACGCTACCCACTCATCATCCATACTGTACCCATCCTCCTCCACGCTACCCACCCATACTCCAAACTGTACCAGTCCTCCTCCACACTACCCACCCATCATCCATACTGTACCCATCCTCCATACTGCACCCGTCGTCCTCCACGCTACCCACTCATACTGTATCCGTCCTCCTCCACGCTACCCACCCATCATCCATACTGTACCCCTCCTCCTCCACATAACCCACCCATCATCCATACTGTACCCGTCCTCCTCCACGCTACCCACCCATCATCCATACTGTACCCATCCTCCTCCACGCTACCCACCCATGCTCCATACTGTACCCGTCCTCCTCCACGCTACCCACCCATACTGTACCCGTCCTCCCCGCACCCACCCATACTGTCCCGCCCCCCGCTACCCACCCATATCCATCTGTCCCCCCTCCCACATTCCCACCCATCTCCATACTGTACCCACCCTCCCAGGCTCCCACCCACATCCATACTGTTCCCGTCCTCCTCCACGCTATCAACTCATACTGTACCCGTCCTCCTCCACGCTACCCACCCATCATACATACTGTACCCGTCCTCTTCCACACTACCCACCCATACTGTACCCGTCCTCCTCCACGCTACCCACCCATCCTCCATACTGTACCCGTCCTCCTCCACACTACCCACCCATACTGTACCCGTCCTCCTCCACGCTACCCACCCATACTGTACCCGTCCTCCTACAGGCTACCCACCCATCACCCATACTGTACCCGTCCTCCACACTGTACCCGTCCTCCTCCATGCTACCCACCCATCATCCATACTGTACCCGTCCTCCTCCACACTACCCACCCATACTGTACCCGTCCTCCTCCACGCTACCCACCCATCATCCATACTGTACCCGTCCTCCGCCACACTACCCACCCATACTGTACCCGTCCTCCTCCACGCTACCCACCCATACTGTACCCGTCCTCCTCCACGCTACCCACCCATCACCCATACTGTACCCGTCCTCCACACTGTACCCGTCCTCCTCCACGCTACCCACCCATCATCCATACTGTACCCCTCCTCCTCCACGTTACCCACCCATCATCCATACTGTACCCGTCCTCCTCCACGCTACCCACCCATACTCCATACTGTACCCGTCCTCCTCCACGCTACCCACCCATACTCCATACTGTACCCGTCCTCCTCCACGCTACCCACCCATTCTCCATACTGTACCCGTCCTCCGCCACGCTACCCACCCATCATCCATACTGTACCCGTCCTCCTCCACGCTACTCACCCATACTGTACCCGTCCTCCTCCACGCTACCCACCCATCATCCATACTGTGCCCGTCCTCCTCCACGCTACCCACCCATCATCCATACTGTACACGTCCTCCTCCACGCTACCCACCCATCACCAATACTGTACCCGTCCTCCACGCTACCCACCCATCACCCATACTGTACCCGTCCTCCTCCACGCTACTTAACCATCATCCATACTGTACCCGTCCTCCTCCATGCTACCCACCCATCACCCATACTGTACCCGTCCTCCTCCACGCTACCCACCCATCACCCATACTGTACCCGTCCTCCTCCACGCTACCCACCCATCATCCATACTGTGCCCTTCCTCCTCCACGCTACCCACCCATCATCCATACTGTACCCGTCCTCCTCCACGCTACCCACCCATACTGTACCCGTCCTCCACGCTACCCACCCATCACCCATACTGTACCCGTCCTCCTCCACGCTACCCACCCATCACCCATACTGTACCCGTCCTCCTCCACACTACCCACCCATCATCCATACTGTACCCCTCCTCCTCCACGTTACCCAACCATCATCCATACTGTACCCGTCCTCCTCCACGCTACCCACCCATACTCCATACTGTACCCGTCCTCCTCCAGGCTACCCTCCCAACACCCATACTTTACCCGTCCTCCTCCAGGCTACCCACCCATCATCCATACTGTACCCGTCCTCCTCCACGCTACCCACCCATCATCCATACTGTACCCGTCCTCCTTCACGCTACTCACCCATCATCCATACTGTACCCCTCCTCCTCCACGTTACCCACCCATCATCCATACTGTACCCGTCGTCCTCCACGCTACCCACCCATCCTCCATACTGCACCCGTCCTCCTCCACGCTACCCACCCATACTGTACCCGTCCTCCTCCACGCTACCCACCCATACTGTACCCCTCCTCCTCCACGCTACCCACCCATACTGTACCCGTCCTCCTCCACGTTACCCACCCATACTGTACCCGTCCTCCTCCACGTTACCCACACATCATCCATACTGTACCCCTCCTCCTCCACATTACCCACCCATCATCCATACTGTACCCGTCCTCCTCCACGCTACCCACCCATACTCCATACTGTACCCGTCCTCCTCCACGCTACCCACCCATTCTCCATACTGTACCCATCCTCCTCCACGGTACCCATCCATCATCCATACTGTACCCGTCCTCCTCCACGCTACCCACCCATACTGTACCCGTCCTCCTCCACGCTACCCACCCATCATCCATACTGTGCCCGTCCTCCTCCACGCTACCCACCCATCATCCATACTGTACCCGTCCTTCTCCACGCTACCCACCCATCACCAATACTGTACCCGTCCTCCATGCTACCCACCCACCCATACTGTACCCGTCCTCCTCCACGCTACTTAACCATCATCCATACTGTACCCGTCCTCCTCCACGCTACCCACCCATACTGTACCCGTCCTCCTCCACGCTACCCACCCATCATCCATACTGTGCCCGTCCTCCTGCACGCTACCCACCCATCATCCATACTGTACCCGTCCTCCTCCACGCTACCCACCCATACTCCATACTGTACCCGTCCTCCTCCACGCTACCCACCCATCATCCATACTGTGCTCGTCCTCCTCCACGCTACCCACCCATCATCCATACTGTACCCGTCCTTCTCCACGCTACCCACCCATCACCAATACTGTACCCGTCCTCCATGATACCCACCCACCCATACTGTACCCGTCCTCCTCCACGCTACTTAACCATCATCCATACTGTACCCGTCCTCCTCCACGCTACCCACCCATACTGTACCCGTCCTCCTCCACGCTACCCACCCATCATCCATACTGTGCCCGTCCTCCTGCACGCTACCCACCCATCATCCATACTGTACCCGTCCTCCACGCTACCCACCCATACTCCATACTGTACCCGTCCTCCTCCACGCTACCCACCCATTCTCCATACTGTACCCGTCCTCCACACTACCCACCCATACTCCATACTGTACCCGTCCTCCTCCACGCTACCCACCCATACTCCATACTGTACCTGTCCTCCTCCACGCTACCCACCCATAACCCATACTGTACCCGTCCTCCTCCAGGATACCCACCCATCACCCATACTGTACCCGTCCTCCTCCAGGCTACCCACCCATCATCCATACTGTACCCGTCCTCCTCCACGCTACCCACCCATATTCCATACTGTACCCGTCCTCGTCCACGCTACCCACCCATCACCCATACTGTACCCGTCCTCCTCCACGCTACCCACCCATCATCCATACTGTACCAGTCCTTCTCCACGCTACCCACCCATCATCCATACTGTACCCGTCCACCTCCACGCTACCCACCCATCATCCATACTGTACCTGTCCTCCTCCACGCTACCCACCCATACTGTACCCGTCCTCCTCCACGCTACCCACCCATCATCCATACTGTACCCGTCCTCCTCCACGCTACCCACCCATCATCCATACTGTACCCGTCCTCCTCCACGCTGCCCACCCATCATCCATACTGTACCCGTCCTCCTCCACGCTACCCACCCATCATCCATATTGTACCCATCCTCCTCCACGCTACCCACCCATCATCCATACTGTACCCGTCCTCCTCCACGCTGCCCACCCCATCATCCATACTGTACCCGTCTTCCTCCAAGCTACCCACCCATATTCCATACTGTACCCGTCCTCCTCCACGCTACCCACCCATACTCCATACTGTACCGGTCCTCCTCCACGCTACCCATCCATCACCCATACTGTACCCGTACTCCTCCACACTACCCACCCATACTGTACCCGTCCTCCTCCACGCTACCCACCCATCATCCATACTGTATCCGTCCTCCTCCACGCTACCCACCCATCATCCATACTGTACCCGTCCTCCTCCACGCTACACACCCATCATCCATACTGTACCCGTCCTCCTCCACACTACCCACCCATCACCCATACTGTACCCGTCCTCCTCCACGCTACCCACCCATCATCCATACTGTACCCGTCCTCCTCCACGCTACCCACCCATCATCCATACTGTACCCGTCCTCCTCCACGCTACACACCCATCATCCATACTGTACCCGTCCTCCTCCACGCTACCCACCCATCACCCATACTGTACCCGTCCTCCTCCACGCTACCCACCCATCATCCATACTGTACCCGTCCTCCTCCACGCTACCCACCCATCATCCATACTGTACCCGTCCTCCTCCACGCTACCCACCCATCACCCATACTGTACCCGTCCTCCTCCATGCTACCCACCCATCACCCATACTGTACCCGTCCTCCTCCACGCTACCCACCCATACTCCATACTGTACCCGTCCTCCTCCAGGCTACCCTCCCATCACCCATACTTTACCCATCCTCCTCCAGGCTACCCACCCATCACCCATACTGTACCCGTACTCCTACAGGCTACGCACCCATCATCCATACTGTACCCGTCCTCCTCCACGCTACCCACCCATCATCCATACTGTACCCGTCCTCCTTCACGCTACTCACCCATACTCCATACTGTACCCGTCCTCCTCCACGCTACCCACCCATCACCCATAATGTACCCGTCCTACTCCACGCTACCCACCCATACTGTACCCGTCCTCCTCCACGCTACCCACCCATACTGTACCCGTCCTCCTCCACGATACCCACCCATCATCCATACTGTACCCGTCCTCCTCCACGCTACCCACCCATCATCCATACTGTACCCGTCCTCATCCACGCTACCCACCCATACTCCATACTGTACCCGTCCTCCTCCATGCTACCCACCCATTCTCCATACTGTACCCGTCCTCCACGCTACCCACCCATACTCCATACTGTACCCGTCCTCCTCCACGCTACCCACCCATCATCCATACTGTACCCGTCCTCCTCCACGCTACCCACCCATCATCCATACTGTACCCGTCCTCCTCCACGCTACCCACCCATCATCCATACTGTACCCGTCCTCCTCCACGCTACCCACCCATCATTTATTCTGTACCCGTCCTCCTTCACGCTACTCACCCATACTCCATACTGTACTGGTCCTCCTCCACGCTACCCACCCATCACCCATACTGTACCCGTCCTCCTCCACGCTACCCACCCATACTGTACCAGTCCTCCTCCACGCTACCCACCCATACTGTACCCGTCCTCCTCCACGCTACCCACCCATACTGTACCCGTCCTCCTCCACGCTACCCACCCATCATCCATACTGTACCCGTCCTCCTCCACGCTACCCACCCATCATCCATACTGTACCCGTCCTCATCCACGCTACCCACCCATACTCCATACTGTACCCGTCCTCCTCCACGCTACCCACCCATCATCCATACTGTACCCGTCCTCATCCACGCTACCCACCCATCACCCATAATGTACCCGTCCTACTCCACGCTACCCACCCATACTGTACCCGTCCTCCTCCACGCTACCCACCCATACTGTACCCGTCCTCCTCCACGATACCCACCCATCATCCATACTGTACCCGTCCTCCTCCACGCTACCCACCCATCATCCATACTGTACCCGTCCTCATCCACGCTACCCACCCATACTCCATACTGTACCCGTCCTCCTCCACGCTACCCACCCATTCTCCATACTGTACCCGTCCTCCACGCTACCCACCCATACTCCATACTGTACCCGTCCTCCTCCACGCTACCCACCCATCATCCATACTGTACCCGTCCTCCTCCACGCTACCCACCCATCATCCTTACTGTACCCCTCCTCCTCCACGTTACCCACCCATCATCCATACTGTACCCGTCCTCCTCCACGCTACCCACCCATCATCCATACTGTACCCGTCCTCCTCCACGCTACCCACCCATACTCCATACTGTACCCGTCCTCCTCCACGCTACCCACCCATCATCCATACTGTACCCGTCCTCCTCCACGCTACCCACCCATACTGTACCCGTCCTCCTCCACGCTACCCACCCATACTGTACCCGTCCTCCTCCACGCTACCCACCCATACTGTACCCGTCCTCCTCCACGCTACCCACCCATCATCCATACTGTACCCGTCCTCCTCCACGCTACCCACCCATCATTGTTACTGTACCCCTCCTCCTCCACGTTACCTACCCATCATCCATACTGTACCCGTCCTCCTCCACGCTACCCACTCATCATCCATACTGTACCCATCCTCCTCCACGCTACCCACCCATACTCCAAACTGTACCAGTCCTCCTCCACACTACCCACCCATCATCCATACTGTACCCATCCTCCATACTGCACCCGTCGTCCTCCACGCTACCCACCCATACTGTATCCGTCCTCCTCCACGCTACCCACCCATCATCCATACTGTACCCCTCCTCCTCCACATAACCCACCCATCATCCATACTGTACCCGTCCTCCTCCACGCTACCCACCCATCATCCATACTGTACCCATCCTCCTCCACGCTACCCACCCATGCTCCATACTGTACCCGTCCTCCTCCACGCTACCCACCCATACTGTACCCGTCCTCCTCCACGCTACCCACCCATACTGTACCCGTCCTCCTCCACGCTACCCACCCATCATCCATACTGTACCCCTCCTCCTCCACATTACCCACCCATCATCCATACTGTACCCACCCTCCTCCAGGCTACCCACCCATCATCCATACTGTTCCCGTCCTCCTCCACGCTATCAACTCATACTGTACCCGTTCTCCTCCACGCTACCCACCCATCATACATACTGTACCCGTCCTCTTCCACACTACCCACCCATACTGTACCCGTCCTCCTCCACGCTACCCACCCATCCTCCATACTGTACCCGTCCTCCTCCACACTACCCACCCATACTGTACCCGTCCTCCTCCACGCTACCCACCCATACTGTACCCGTCCTCCTACAGGCTACCCACCCATCACCCATACTGTACCCGTCCTCCACACTGTACCCGTCCTCCTCCATGCTACCCACCCATCATCCATACTGTACCCGTCCTCCTCCACACTACCCACCCATACTGTACCCGTCCTCCTCCACGCTACCCACCCATACTGTACCCGTCCTCCTCCACGCTACCCACCCATCACCCATACTGTACCCGTCCTCCACACTGTACCCGTCCTCCTCCACGCTACCCACCCATCATCCATACTGTACCCCTCCTCCTCCACGTTACCCACCCATCATCCATACTGTACCCGTCCTCCTCCACGCTACCCACCCATACTCCATACTGTACCCGTCCTCCTCCACGCTACCCACCCATTCTCCATACTGTACCCGTCCTCCGCCACGCTACCCACCCATCATCCATACTGTACCCGTCCTCCTCCACGCTACTCACCCATACTGTACCCGTCCTCCTCCACGCTACCCACCCATCATCCATACTGTGCCCGTCCTCCTCCACGCTACCCACCCATCATCCATACTGTACACGTCCTCCTCCACGCTACCCACCCATCACCAATACTGTACCCGTCCTCCACGCTACCCACCCATCACCCATACTGTACCCGTCCTCCTCCACGCTACTTAACCATCATCCATACTGTACCCGTCCTCCTCCATGCTACCCACCCATCACCCATACTGTACCCGTCCTCCTCCACGCTACCCACCCATCACCCATACTGTACCCGTCCTCCTCCACGCTACCCACCCATCATCCATACTGTGCCCTTCCTCCTCCACGCTACCCACCCATCATCCATACTGTACCCGTCCTCCTCCACGCTACCCACCCATACTGTACCCGTCCTCCACGCTACCCACCCATCACCCATACTGTACCCGTCCTCCTCCACGCTACCCACCCATCACCCATACTGTACCCGTCCTCCTCCACGCTACCCACCCATCACCCATACTGTACCCGTCCTCCTCCACACTACCCACCCATCATCCATACTGTACCCCTCCTCCTCCACGTTACCCAACCATCATCCATACTGTACCCGTCCTCCTCCACGCTACCCACCCATACTCCATACTGTACCCGTCCTCCTCCAGGCTACCCTCCCATCACCCATACTTTACCCGTCCTCCTCCAGGCTACCCACCCATCATCCATACTGTACCCGTCCTCCTCCACGCTACCCACCCATCATCCATACTGTACCCGTCCTCCTTCACGCTACTCACCCATACTCCATACTGTACCCGTCCTCCTCCACGCTACCCACCCATCACCCATACTGTACCCGTCCTCCTCCACACTACCCACCCATACTGTACCCGTCCTCCTCCACGCTACCCACCCATACTGTACCCGTCCTCCTCCACGCTACCCACCCATCATCCATACTGTACCCGTCCTCCTCCACGCTACCCACCCATCATCCATACTGTACCCGTCCTCATCCACGCTACCCACCCATACTCCATACTGTACCCGTCCTCCTCCACGCTACCCACCCATTCTCCATACTGTACCCGTCCTTCACGCTACCCACCCATACGCCATACTGTACCCGTCCTCCTCCACGCTACCCACCCATCATCCATACTGTACCCCTCCTCCTCCACATTACCCACCCATCATCCATACTGTACCCGTCCTCCTCCTGGCTACCCACCCATCATCCATACTGTACCCGTCCTCCTCCACGCTACCAACTCATACTGTACCCGTCCTCCTCCACGCTACCCACCCATCATCCATACTGTACCCGTCCTCTTCCACACTACCCACCCATACTGTACCCGTCCTCCTCCACGCTACCCACCCATCCTCAATACTGTACCCGTCCTCCTCCACACTACCCACACATACTGTACCCGTCCTCCTCCACGCTACCCACCCATACTGTACCCGTCCTCCTCCACGCTACCCACCCATACTGTACCCGTCCTCCTCCACGCTACCCACCCATCATCCATACTGTGCCCGTCCTCCTCCACGCTACCCACCCATCATCCATACTGTACTCGTCCTCCTCCACGCTACCCACCCATCACCAATACTGTACCCGTCCTCGACGCTACTCACCCATCACCCATACTGTACCCGTCCTCCTCCACGCTACTTAACCATCATCCATACTGTACCCGTCCTCCTCCACGCTACCCACCCATCACCCATACTGTACCCGTCCTCCTCCACGCTACCCACCCATCATCCATACTGTGCCCTTCCTCCTCCACGCTACCCACCCATCATCCATACTGTACCCGTCCTCCTCCACGCTACCCACCCATACTGTACCCGTCCTCCACGCTACCCACCCATCACCCATACTGTACCCGTCCTCCTCCACGCTACCCACCCATCACCCATACTGTACCCGTCCTCCTCCACGCTACCCACCCATACTGTACCCGTCCTCCTCCACGCTACCCACCCATCATCCATACTGTACCCGTCCTCCTTCACGCTACTCACCCATACTCCATACTGTACCCGTCCTCCTCCACGCTACCCACCCATCACCCATACTGTACCCGTCCTCCTCCACACTACCCACCCATACTGTACCCGTCCTCCTCCACGCTACCCACCCATACTGTACCCGTCCTCCTCCACGCTACCCACCCATCATCCATACTGTACCCGTCCTCCTCCACGCTACCCACCCATCATCCATACTGTACCCGTCCTCATCCACGCTACCCACCCATACTCCATACTGTACCCGTCCTCCTCCACGCTACCCACCCATTCTCCATACTGTACCCGTCCTTCACGCTACCCACCCATACTCCATACTGTACCCGTCCTCCTCCACGCTACCCACCCATCATCCATACTGTACCCCTCCTCCTACACATTACCCACCCATCATCCATACTGTACCCGTCCTCCTCCTCCTGGCTACCCACCCATCATCCATACTGTACCCGTCCTCCTCCACGCTACCAACTCATACTGTACCCGTCCTCCTACACGCTACCCACCCATCATCCATACTGTACCCGTCCAATTCCACACTACCCACCCATACAGTACCCGTCCTCCTCCACGCTACCCACCCATCCTCAATACTGTACCCGTCCTCCTCCACACTACCCACACATACTGTACCCGTCCTCCTCCACGCTACCCACCCATACTGTACCTGTCCTCCTACAGGCTACCCACCCATCACCCATACTGTACCCGTCCTCCACACTGTACCCGTCCTCCTCCACGCTACCCACCCATCATCCATACTGTACCCGTCCTCCTCCACACTACCCACCCATACTGTACCCGTCCTCCTCCACGCTACCCACCCATCATCCATACTGTACCCGTCCTCCTCCACGCTACCCACCCATACTGTACCCATCCTCCTCCACGCTACCCACCCATACTGTACCCGTCCTCCTCCACGCTACCCACCCATCACCCATACTGTACCCGTCCTCCTCCACGCTACCCACCCATCACCCATACTGTACCCGTCCTCCTCCACGCTACCCACCCATCACCCATACTGTACCCGTCCTCCTCCACACTACCCACCCATCATCCATACTGTACCCCTCCTCCTCCACGTTACCCAACCATCATCCATACTGTACCCGTCCTCCTCCACGCTACCCACCCATACTCCATACTGTACCCGTCCTCCTCCAGGCTACCCTCCCATCACCCATACTTTACCCGTCCTCCTCCAGGCTACCCACCCATCATCCATACTGTACCCGTCCTCCTCCACGCTACCCACCCATCATCCATACTGTACCCGTCCTCCTTCACGCTACTCACCCATACTCCATACTGTACCCGTCCTCCTCCACGCTACCCACCCATCACCCATACTGTACCCGTCCTCCTCCACACTACCCACCCATACTGTACCCGTCCTCCTCCACGCTACCCACCCATACTGTACCCGTCCTCCTCCACGCTACCCACCCATCATCCATACTGTACCCGTCCTCCTCCACGCTACCCACCCATCATCCATACTGTACCCGTCCTCATCCACGCTACCCACCCATACTCCATACTGTACCCGTCCTCCTCCACGCTACCCACCCATTCTCCATACTGTACCCGTCCTTCACGCTACCCACCCATACGCCATACTGTACCCGTCCTCCTCCACGCTACCCACCCATCATCCATACTGTACCCCTCCTCCTCCACATTACCCACCCATCATCCATACTGTACCCGTCCTCCTCCTGGCTACCCACCCATCATCCATACTGTACCCGTCCTCCTCCACGCTACCAACTCATACTGTACCCGTCCTCCTCCACGCTACCCACCCATCATCCATACTGTACCCGTCCTCTTCCACACTACCCACCCATACTGTACCCGTCCTCCTCCACGCTACCCACCCATCCTCAATACTGTACCCGTCCTCCTCCACACTACCCACACATACTGTACCCGTCCTCCTCCACGCTACCCACCCATACTGTATCCGTCCTCCTCCACGCTACCCACCCATACTGTACCCGTCCTCCTCCACGCTACCCACCCATCATCCATACTGTGCCCGTCCTCCTCCACGCTACCCACCCATCATCCATACTGTACTCGTCCTCCTCCACGCTACCCACCCATCACCAATACTGTACCCGTCCTCCACGCTACTCACCCATCACCCATACTGTACCCGTCCTCCTCCACGCTACTTAACCATCATCCATACTGTACCCGTCCTCCTCCACGCTACCCACCCATCACCCATACTGTACCCGTCCTCCTCCACGCTACCCACCCATCATCCATACTGTGCCCTTCCTCCTCCACGCTACCCACCCATCATCCATACTGTACCCGTCCTCCTCCACGCTACCCACCCATACTGTACCCGTCCTCCACGCTACCCACCCATCACCCATACTGTACCCGTCCTCCTCCACGCTACCCACCCATCACCCATACTGTACCCGTCCTCCTCCACGCTACCCACCCATACTGTACCCGTCCTCCTCCACGCTACCCACCCATCATCCATACTGTACCCCTCCTCCTCCACGTTACCCAACCATCATCCATACTGTACCCGTCCTCCTCCACGCTACCCACCCATACTCCATACTGTACCCGTCCTCCTCCAGGCTACCCTCCCATCACCCATACTTTACCCGTCCTCCTCCAGGCTACCCACCCATCATCCATACTGTACCCGTCCTCCTTCACGCTACTCACCCATACTCCATACTGTACCCGTCCTCCTCCACGCTACCCACCCATCACCCATACTGTACCCGTCCTCCTCCACACTACCCACCCATACTGTACCCGTCCTCCTCCACGCTACCCACCCATACTGTACCCGTCCTCCTACACGCTACCCACCCATCATCCATACTGTACCCGTCCTCCTCCACGCTACCCACCCATCATCCATACTGTACCCGTCCTCATCCACGCTACCCACCCATACTCCATACTGTACCCGTCCTCCTCCACGCTACCCACCCATTCTCCATACTGTACCCGTCCTTCACGCTACCCACCCATACTCCATACTATACCCGTCCTCCTCCACGCTACCCACCCATCATCCATACTGTACCCCTCCTCCTACACATTACCCACCCATCATCCATACTGTACCCGTCCTCCTCCTGGCTACCCACCCATCATCCATACTGTACCCGTCCTCCTCCACGCTACCAACTCATACTGTACCCGTCCTCCTCCACGCTACCCACCCATCATCCATACTGTACCCGTCCAATTCCACACTACCCACCCATACAGTACCCGTCCTCCTCCACGCTACCCACCCATCCTCAATACTGTACCCGTCCTCCTCCACACTACCCACACATACTGTACCCGTCCTCCTCCACGCTACCCACCCATACTGTACCTGTCCTCCTACAGGCTACCCACCCATCACCCATACTGTACCCGTCCTCCACACTGTACCCGTCCTCCTCCACGCTACCCACCCATCATCCATACTGTACCCGTCCTCCTCCACACTACCCACCCATACTGTACCCGTCCTCCTCCACGCTACCCACCCATCATCCATACTGTACCCGTCCTCCTCCACGCTACCCACCCATACTGTACCCATCCTCCTCCACGCTACCCACCCATACTGTACCCGTCCTCCTCCACGCTACCCACCCATCACCCATACTGTACCCGTCCTCCTCCACGCTACCCACCCATCACCCATACTGTACCCGTCCTCCACACTGTACCCGTCCTCCTCCACGCTACCCACCCATCATCCATACTGTACACCTCCTCCTCCACGTTACCCACCCATCATCCATACTGTACCCGTCCTCCTCCACGCTACCCACCCATACTCCATACTGTACCCGTCCTCCTCCACGCTACCCACCCATTCTCCATACTGTACCCGTCCTCCTCCACGCTACCCACCCATCATCCATACTGTACCCGTCCTCCTCCACGCTACCCACCCATACTGTACCCGTCCTCCTCCACGCTACCCACCCATACTGTACCCGTCCTCCTCCACGCTACCCACCCATCATCCATACTGTGCCCGTCCTCCTCCACGCTACCCACCCATCATCCATACTGTACCCGTCCTCCTCCACGCTACCCACCCATCACCAATACTGTACCCGTCCTCCACGCTACCCAGCCATCACCCATACTGTACCCGTCCTCCTCCACGCTACTTAACCATCATCCATACTGTACCCGTCCTCCTCCACGCTACCCACCCATACTGTACCCGTCCTCCTCCACGCTACCCACCCATCATCCATACTGTGCCCGTCCTCCTCCACGTTACCCACCCATCATCCATACTGTACCCGTCCTTCTCCACGCTACCCACCCATACTGTACCCATCCTCCACGCTACCCACCCATCACCCATACTGTACCCGTCCTCCTCCACGCTACCCACCCATCACCCATACTGTACCCGTCCTCCTCCACGCTACCCACCCATCACCCATACTGTACCAGTCCTCCTCCACGCTACCCACCCATCATCCATACTGTACCCCTCCTCCTCCACGTTACCCAACCATCATCCATACTGTACCCGTCCTCCTCCACGCTACCCACCCATACTCCATACTGTACCCGTCCTCCTCCAGGCTACCCTCCCATCACCCATACTTTACCCGTCCTCCTCCAGGCTACCCACCCATCACCCATACTGTACCCGTCCTCCTCCAGGCTACCCACCCATCATCCATACTGTCCCCGTCCTCCTCCACGCTACCCACCCATCATCCATACTGTACCCGTCCTCCTTCACGCTACTCACCCATACTCCATACTGTAACCGTCCTCCTCCACGCTACCCACCCATCACCCATACTGTACCCGTCCTCCTCCACACTACCCACCCATACTGTACCCGTCCTCCTCCACGCTACCCACCCATACTGTACACGTCCTCCTCCACGCTACCCACCCATCATCCATACTGTACCCGTCCTCCTCAACGCTACCCACCCATCATCCATACTGTACCCGTCCTCATCCACGTTACCCACCCATACTCCATACTGCACCCGTCCTCCTCCACGCTACCCACCCATTCTCCATACTGCACCCGTCCTCCACGCTACCCACCCATACTCCATACTGTACCCGTCCTCCTCCACGCTACCCACCCATCATCCATACTGTACCCGTCCTCCTCCACGCTACCCACCCATACTCCATACTGTACCCGTCCTCCTCCACGATACCCACCCATCATCCATACTGTACCCGTCCTCCTCCACGCTACCCACCCATACTGTACCCGTCCTCCTCCACGCTACCCACCCATACTGTACCCGTCCTCCTCCACGCTACCCACCCATCATCCATACTGTACCCATCCTCCTCCACGCTACCCACCCATCATCCTTACTGTACCCCTCGTCCTCCACGTTACCCGCCCATCATCCATACTGTACCCGTCCTCCTCCACGCTACCCACCCATCATCCATACTGTACCCGTCCTCCTCCACGCTATCCACCCATCATCCATACTGTACCCGTCCTCCTTCACGCTGCTCACCCATACTCCATACTGTACCCGTCCTCCTCCACGCTACCCACCCATAACCCATACTGTACCCGTCCTCCTCCACGCTACCCACCCATACTGTACCCGTCCTCCTCCACGCTACCAACCCATCATCCATACTGTACCCGTCCTCCTCCACGCTACCCACCCATCATCCATACTGTACCCGTCCTCATCCACGCTACCCACCCATACTCCATACTGTACCCGTCCTCCTCCACGCTACCCACCCATTCTCGATACTGTACCCGTCCTCCACGCTACCCACCCATACTCCATACTGTACCCGTCCTCCTCCACGCTACCCACCCATCATCCATACTGTACCCGTCCTCCTCCACGCTACCCACCCATACTCTATACTGAACCCGTCCTCCTCCACACTACCCACCCATCATCCATACTGTACCCGTTCTCCTCCACGCTACCCACCCATACTGTACCCGTCCTCCTCCACGCTACCCACCCATCACCAATACTGTACCCGTCCTCCACGCTACCCACCCATCACCAATACTGTACCCGTCCTCCACGCTACCCACCCATCACCCATACTGTACCCGTCCTCCTCCACGCTACTTAACCATCATCCATACTGTACCCGTCCTCCTCCACGCTACCCACCCATACTGTACCCGTCCTCCTCCAAGCTACCCACCCATCATCAATACTATGCCCGTCCTCCTCCACGCTACCCACCCATCATCCATACTGTACCCGTCCTCCTCCACGCTACCCACCCATCACCAATACTGTACCCGTCCTCCACGCTACCCACCCATCACCCATACTGTACCCGTCCTCCTCCACGCTACCCACCCATCACCCATACTGTACCCGTCCTCCTCCACGCTACCCACCCATCACCCATACTGTACCCGTCCTCCTCCACGCTACCCACCCATCATCCATACTGTACCCCTCCTCCTCCACGTTACCGAACCATCATCCATACTGTACCCGTCCTCCTCCACGCTACCCACCCATACTCCATACTGTACCCGTCCTCCTCCAGGCTACCCTCCCATCACCCATACTTTACCCGTCCTCCTCCAGGCTACCCACCCATCACCCATACTGTACCCGTCCTCCTCCAGGCTACCCACCCATCATCCATACTGTCCCCGTCCTCCTCCACGCTACCCACCCATCATCCATACTGTACCCGTCCTCCTTCACGCTACTCACCCATACTCCATACTGTACCCGTCCTCCTCCACGCTACCCACCCATCACCCATACTGTACCCGTCCTCCTCCACACTACCCAACCATACTGTACCCGTCCTCCTCCACGCTACCCACCCATATTGTACCCGTCCTCCTCCACGCTAACCACCCATCATCCATACTGTACCCGTCCTCCTCCACGCTACCCACCCATCATCCATACTGTACCCGTCCTCATCCACGCTACCCACCCATACTCCACACTGTTCCCGTCCTCCTCCACGCTACCCACCCATTCTCCATACTGTACCCGTCCTCCTCCACGCTACCCACCCATACTGTACCCGTCCTCCTCCACGCTACCCACCCATCATCCATACTGTGCCCGTCCTCCTCCACGCTACCCACCCATCATCCATACTGTACCCGTCCTCCTCCACGCTACCCACCCATCACCAATACTGTACCCGTCCTCCACGCTACCCACCCATCACCCATACTGTACCCGTCCTCCTCCACGCTACCCACCCATCACCCATACTGTACCCGTCCTCCTCCACGCTACCCACCCATCACCCATACTGTACCCGTCCTCCTCCACGCTACCCACCCATCATCCATACTGTACCCCTCCTCCTCCACGTTACCCAACCATCATCAATACTGTACCCTTCCTCCTCCACGCTACCCACCCATCATCCATACTGTACCCGTCCTCCTTCACGCTACTCACCCATACTCCATACTGTACCCGTCCTCTTCCACGCTACCCACCCATCACCCATACTGTACCCGTCCTCCTCCACACTAACCACCCATACTGTACCCGTCCTCCTCCACGCTACCCACCCATACTGTACCCGTCCTCCTCCATGCTACCCACCCATCATCCATACTGTACCCGTCCTCCTCCACGCTACCCACCCATCATCCATACTGTACCCGACCTCATCCACGCTACCCACCCATACTCCATACTGTACCCATCCTCCTCCACGCTACCCACCCATTCTCCATACTGTACCCATCCTCCACGCTACCCACCCATACTCCATACTGTACCCGTCCTCCTCCAGGCTACCCACCCATCATCCATACTGTACCCGTCCTCCTCCACGCTACCCACCCATCATCCATACTGTACCCGTCCTCCTTCACGCTACTCACCCATACTCCATACTGTACCCGTCCTCCTCCACGCTACCCACCCATCATCCATACTGTACCCGTCCTCCTACACGCTACCCACCCATACTGTACCCGTCCTCCTCCACGCTACCCACCAATACTGTACCCGTCCTCCTCCACGCTACCCACCCATCATCCATACTGTACCCGTCCTCCTCCAGGCTACCCACCAATCACCCATACTGTACCCGTCCTCCTCCAGGCTACCCACCCATCACCCATACTGTATCCGTCCTCCTCCACGCTACCCACCCATTCTCCATACTGTACCCGTCCTCCTCCACGCTACCCACCCATTCTCCATACTGTACCCGTCCTCCACGCTACCCACCCATACTCCATACTGTACCCGTCCTCCTCCAGGCTACCCACCCATCATCCATACTGTACCCGTCCTCCTCCATGCTACCCACCCATCATCCATACTGTACCCGTCCTCCTTCACGCTACTCACCCATACTCCATACTGTACCCGTCCTCCTCCACGCTACCCACCCATCATCCATACTGTACCCGTCCTCCTACACGCTACCCACCCATACTGTACCCGTCCTCCTCCACGCTACCCACCAATACTGTACCCGTCCTCCTCCACGCTACCCACCCATCATCCATACTGTACCCGTCCTCCTCCAGGCTACCCACCCATCACCCATACTGTACCCGTCCTCCTGCAGGCTACCCACCCATCACCCATATTGTATCCGTCCTCCTCCACGCTACCCACCCATACTCCATACTGTACCCGTCCTCCTCCACGCTACCCACCCATCACCCATACTGTACCCGTCCTCCTCCACGCTACCCACCCATCACCCATACTGTACCCGTCCTCCTCCACGCTACCCACCCATACTGTACGAGTCCTCCTCCACGCTACCCACCCATCATCCATACTGTACCCGTCCTCCTCCACGCTACCCACCCATCATCCCCACTGTACCCGTCCTCCTCCACGCTACCCACCCATCATCCCCACTGTACCCGTCCTCCTCCACGCTACCCACCCATACTCCATACTGTACCCGTCCTCCTCCACGCTACCCACCCATCATCCACACTGTACCCGTCCTCCTCCACGCTACCCACCCATACTCCATACTGTATCCATCCTCCTCCACGCTACCCACCCATCATCCATACTGTACCCCTCCTCCTCCACATTACCCACCCATCATCCATACTGTACCCGTCCTCCTCCACGCTACCCACCCATACTGTACCCGTCCTCCTCCATGCTACCCATCCATACTGTACCCGTCCTCCTCCACGCTACCCACCCATACTGTACCCGTCCTCCTCCACCCTACCCACCCATACTGTACCCGTCCTCCTCCACGCTACCCACCCATACTGTACCCGTCCTCCTCCACGCTACCCACCCATACTGTACCCGTCCTCCTCCACGCTACCCACCCATACTGTACCCGTCCTCCTCCACACTACCCACCCATCATCCATACTGTACCCGTCCTCCTCCACGCTACCCACCCATCATCCATACTGTACCCGTCCTCCTCCACGCTACCCACCCATACTGTACCCGTCCTCCTCCAAGCTACCCACCCATCATCAATACTATGCCCGTCCTCCTCCACGCTACCCACCCATCATCCATACTGTACCCGTCCTCCTCCACGCTACCCACCCATCACCAATACTGTACCCGTCCTCCACGCTACCCACCCATCACCCATACTGTACCCGTCCTCCTCCACGCTACCCACCCATCACCCATACTGTACCCGTCCTCCTCCACGCTACCCACCCATCACCCATACTGTACCCGTCCTCCTCCACGCTACCCACCCATCATCCATACTGTACCCCTCCTCCTCCACGTTACCGAACCATCATCCATACTGTACCCGTCCTCCTCCACGCTACCCACCCATACTCCATACTGTACCCGTCCTCCTCCAGGCTACCCTCCCATCACCCATACTTTACCCGTCCTCCTCCAGGCTACCCACCCATCACCCATACTGTACCCGTCCTCCTCCAGGCTACCCACCCATCATCCATACTGTCCCCGTCCTCCTCCACGCTACCCACCCATCATCCATACTGTACCCGTCCTCCTTCACGCTACTCACCCATACTCCATACTGTACCCGTCCTCCTCCACGCTACCCACCCATCACCCATACTGTACCCGTCCTCCTCCACACTACCCAACCATACTGTACCCGTCCTCCTCCACGCTACCCACCCATATTGTACCCGTCCTCCTCCACGCTAACCACCCATCATCCATACTGTACCCGTCCTCCTCCACGCTACCCACCCATCATCCATACTGTACCCGTCCTCATCCACGCTACCCACCCATACTCCACACTGTTCCCGTCCTCCTCCACGCTACCCACCCATTCTCCATACTGTACCCGTCCTCCTCCACGCTACCCACCCATACTGTACCCGTCCTCCTCCACGCTACCCACCCATCATCCATACTGTGCCCGTCCTCCTCCACGCTACCCACCCATCATCCATACTGTACCCGTCCTCCTCCACGCTACCCACCCATCACCAATACTGTACCCGTCCTCCACGCTACCCACCCATCACCCATACTGTACCCGTCCTCCTCCACGCTACCCACCCATCACCCATACTGTACCCGTCCTCCTCCACGCTACCCACCCATCACCCATACTGTACCCGTCCTCCTCCACGCTACCCACCCATCATCCATACTGTACCCCTCCTCCTCCACGTTACCCAACCATCATCAATACTGTACCCTTCCTCCTCCACGCTACCCACCCATCATCCATACTGTACCCGTCCTCCTTCACGCTACTCACCCATACTCCACACTGTACCCGTCCTCTTCCACGCTACCCACCCATCACCCATACTGTACCCGTCCTCCTCCACACTAACCACCCATACTGTACCCGTCCTCCTCCACGCTACCCACCCATACTGTACCCGTCCTCCTCCATGCTACCCACCCATCATCCATACTGTACCCGTCCTCCTCCACGCTACCCACCCATCATCCATACTGTACCCGTCCTCATCCACGCTACCCACCCATACTCCATACTGTACCCATCCTCCTCCACGCTACCCACCCATTCTCCATACTGTACCCATCCTCCACGCTACCCACCCATACTCCATACTGTACCCGTCCTCCTCCAGGCTACCCACCCATCATCCATACTGTACCCGTCCTCCTCCACGCTACCCACCCATCATCCATACTGTACCCGTCCTCCTTCACGCTACTCACCCATACTCCATACTGTACCCGTCCTCCTCCACGCTACCCACCCATCATCCATACTGTACCCGTCCTCCTACACGCTACCCACCCATACTGTACCCGTCCTCCTCCACGCTACCCACCAATACTGTACCCGTCCTCCTCCACGCTACCCACCCATCATCCATACTGTACCCGTCCTCCTCCGTCACCAATCACCCATACTGTACCCGTCCTCCTCCAGGCTACCCACCCATCACCCATACTGTATCCGTCCTCCTCCACGCTACCCACCCATTCTCCATACTGTACCCGTCCTCCTCCACGCTACCCACCCATTCTCCATACTGTACCCGTCCTCCACGCTACCCACCCATACTCCATACTGTACCCGTCCTCCTCCAGGCTACCCACCCATCATCCATACTGTACCCGTCCTCCTCCATGCTACCCACCCATCATCCATACTGTACCCGTCCTCCTTCACGCTACTCACCCATACTCCATACTGTACCCGTCCTCCTCCACGCTACCCACCCATCATCCATACTGTACCCGTCCTCCTACACGCTACCCACCCATACTGTACCCGTCCTCCTCCACGCTACCCACCAATACTGTACCCGTCCTCCTCCACGCTACCCACCCATCATCCATACTGTACCCGTCCTCCTCCAGGCTACCCACCCATCACCCATACTGTACCCGTCCTCCTGCAGGCTACCCACCCATCACCCATACTGTATCCGTCCTCCTCCACGCTACCCACCCATACTCCATACTGTACCCGTCCTCCTCCACGCTACCCACCCATCACCCATACTGTACCCGTCCTCCTCCACGCTACCCACCCATCACCCATACTGTACCCGTCCTCCTCCACGCTACCCACCCATACTGTACGAGTCCTCCTCCACGCTACCCACCCATCATCCATACTGTACCCGTCCTCCTCCACGCTACCCACCCATCATCCCCACTGTACCCGTCCTCCTCCACGCTACCCACCCATCATCCCCACTGTACCCGTCCTCCTCCACGCTACCCACCCATACTCCATACTGTACCCGTCCTCCTCCACGCTACCCACCCATCATCCACACTGTACCCGTCCTCCTCCACGCTACCCACCCATACTCCATACTGTATCCATCCTCCTCCACGCTACCCACCCATCATCCATACTGTACCCCTCCTCCTCCACATTACCCACCCATCATCCATACTGTACCCGTCCTCCTCCACGCTACCCACCCATACTGTACCCGTCCTCCTCCATGCTACCCATCCATACTGTACCCGTCCTCCTCCACGCTACCCACCCATACTGTACCCGTCCTCCTCCACGCTACCCACCCATACTGTACCCGTCCTCCTCCACGCTACCCACCCATACTGTACCCGTCCTCCTCCACGCTACCCACCCATACTGTACCCGTCCTCCTCCACGCTACCCACCCATACTGTACCCGTCCTCCTCCACACTACCCACCCATCATCCATACTGTACCCGTCCTCCTCCACGCTACCCACCCATCATCCATACTGTACCCGTCCTCATCCATGCTACCCACCCATACTCCACACTGTACCCGTCCTCCTCCACGCTACCCACCCATTCTCCATACTGTACCCGTCCTCCTCCACGCTACCCACCCATACTGTACCCGTCCTCCTCCACGCTACCCACCCATCATCCATACCGTACCCGTCCTCCTCCACGCTACCCACCCATCACCAATACTGTACCCGTCCTCCACACTACCCACCCATCACCCATACTGTACCCGTCCTCCTCCACGCTACCCACCCATCACCCATACTGTACCCGTCCTCCTCCATGCTACCCTCCCATCACCCATACTGTACCCGTCCTCCTCCACGCTACCCACCCATCATCCATACTGTACCCCTCCTCCTCCACGTTACCCAACCATCATCCATACTGTACCCGTCCTCCTCCACGCTACCCACCCATACTCCATACTGTACCCGTCCTCCTCCAGGCTACCCTCCCATCACCCATACTTTACCCGTCCTCCTCCAGGCTACCCACCCATCACCCATACTGTACACTTCCTCCTCCACGCTACCCACCCATCATCCATACTGTACCCTTCCTCCTCCACGCTACCCACCCATCATCCATACTGTACCCGTCCTCCTCCACGCTACCCACCCATCATCCATACTGTACCCGTCCTCCTCCACACTACCCACCCATACTGTACCCGTCCTCCTCCACGCTACCCACCCATCATCCATACTGTACCCGTCCTCATCCATGCTACCCACCCATACTCCACACTGTACCCGTCCTCATCCACGCTACCCACCCATCACCCATACTGTACCCGTCCTCCTCCAGGCTACCCACCCATCATCCATACTGTCCCCGTCCTCCTCCACGCTACCCACCCATCATCCATACTGTACCCCTCCTCCTCCACGTTACCTACCCATCATCCATACTGTACCCGTCCTCCTCCACGCTACCCACTCATCATCCATACTGTACCCATCCTCCTCCACGCTACCCACCCATACTCCAAACTGTACCAGTCCTCCTCCACGCTACCCACCCATCATCCATACTGTACCCATCCTCCATACTGCACCCGTCGTCCTCCACGCTACCCACCCATACTGTATCCGTCCTCCTCCACGCTACCCACCCATCATCCATACTGTACCCCTCCTCCTCCACATAACCCACCCATCATCCATACTGTACCCGTCCTCCTCCACGCTACCCACCCATCATCCATACTGTACCCATCCTCCTCCACGCTACCCACCCATGCTCCATACTGTACCCGTCCTCCTCCACGCTACCCACCCATACTGTACCCGTCCTCCTCCACGCTACCCACCCATACTGTACCCGTCCTCCTCCACGCTACCCACCCATCATCCATACTGTACCCCTCCTCCTCCACATTACCCACCCATCATCCATACTGTACCCACCCTCCTCCAGGCTACCCACCCATCATCCATACTGTTCCCGTCCTCCTCCACGCTACCAACTCATACTGAACCCGTCCTCCTCCACGCTACCCACCCATCCTCCATACTGTACCCGTCCTCCTCCACGCTACCCACCCATCCTCCATACTGTACCCGTCCTCCTCCACGCTACCCACCCATCCTCCATACTGTACCCGTCCTCCTCCACGCTACCCACCCATCCTCCATACTGTACCCGTCCTCCTCCACGCTACCCACCCATACTGTACCCGTCCTCCTCCACGCTACCCACCCATCATCCTTACTGTACCCGTCCTCCTCCACGCTACCCACCGATCATCCATACTGTACCCGTCCTCCTCCACGCTACCCACCCATCACCCATACTGTACCCGTCCTCCTCCAGGCTACCCACCCATCACCCATACTGTACCCGTCCTCCTCCACGCTACCCACCCATCACCCATACTGTACCCGTCCTCCTCCACGCTACCCACCCATCACCCATACTGTACCCGTCCTCCTCCACGCTACCCACCCATCACCCATACTGTACCCGTCCTCCTCCACGCTACCCACCCATACTCCATACTGTACTCGTCCTCCTCCACGCTACCCACCCATACGCCATACTGTACCCGTCCTCCTCCACGCTACCCACCCATCATCCATACTGTACCCGTCCTCCTCCACGCTACCCACCCATCCTCCATACTGTACCCGTCCTCCTCCACGCTACCCACCCATCATCCATACTGTACCCGTCCTCCTCCACGCTCCCCACCCATCCTCCATACAGTACCCGTCCTCCTCCACGCTACCCACCCATCATCCATACTGTACCCGTCCTCCTCCACGCTCCCCAGCTATCATCCATACTGTACCCGTCCTCCTCCACGCTACCCACCCATCCTCCATACTGTACCCGTCCTCCTCCACGCTACCCACCCATCCTCCATACTGTACCCGTCCTCCTCCACGCTACCCACCCATCCTCCATACTGTACCCGTCCTCCTCCACGCTACCCACCCATACTGTACCCGTCCTCCTCCACGCTACCCAACCATCATTCTTACTGTACCCCTCCTCCTCCACGTTACCCACCCATCATCCATACTGTACCCGTCCTCCTCCACGCCACCCACCCATACTCCAAACTGTACCCGTCCTCCTCCACGCTACCCACCCATTCTCCATACTGTACCCGTCCTCCTCCACGCTACCCACCCATCACCCATACTGTACCCGTCCTCCTCCACGCTACCCACCCATCATCCATACTGTGCCCGTCCTCCTCCACGCTACCCACCCATCATCCATACTGTACCTGTCCTCCTCTACGCTACCTACCCACCCATACTGTACCCGTCCTCCTCCACGCTACCCACCCATCACCAATACTGTTCCCTTCCTCCACGCTACCCAACCATACTGTACCCGTCCTCCTCCACGCTACCCAACCATACTGTACCCGTCCTCCTCCACGCTACCCACCCATCATCCATACTGTACCTGTCCTCCTCCACGCTACCCACCCATCACCCATACTGTACCCGTCCTCCTCCACGCTACCCACCCATTATCCATACTGTACCCCTCCTCCTCCACGTTACCCACCCATCATCCATACTGTACCCGTCCTGCTCCACGCTACCCACCCATCACCCATATTGTACCCCTCCTCCTCCACGCTACCCAGCCATCATCCATACTGTACCCGTCCCCCTCCACGCTACCCACCCATCATCCATACTGTACCCGTCCTCCTCCACGCTACACACCCATACTCCATACTGTATCCGTCCTCCTCCACGCTACCCACCCATACTCCATACTGTACCCGTCCTCCTCCACGCTACCCACCCATCATCCATACTGTACCCGTCCTCCTCCACGCTACCCACCCATACTTCATATACTCCATACTGTACCCGTCCTCCTCCACGCTACCCACCCATCATCCATACTGTACCCGTCCTCCTCCTCGCTACCCACCCATCATCCATACTGTACCCGTCCTCCTCCAGGCTACCCACCCATCACCCATACTGTACCGGTCCTCCTGCAGGCTACCCACCCATACTCCATACTGTACCCGTCCTCGTCCACGCTACCCACCCATCATCCATACTGTACCCGTCCTCCTCCACGCTACCCACCCATCATCCATACTGTACCCGTCCTCCTCCACGCTACCCACCCATACTCCATACTGTACCTGTCCTCCTCCACGCTACCCACCCATCACCCATACTGTACCCGTCCTCCTCCAGGCTACCCACCCATCACCCATACTGTACCCGTCCTCCTCCAGGCTACCCACCCATCACCCATACTGTACCCGTCCTCCTCCACGCTACCCACCCATATTCCATACTGTACCCGTCCTCGTCCACGCTACCCACCCATCACCCATACTGTACCCGTCCTCCTCCACGCTACCCACCCATCATCCATACTGTACCAGTCCTTCTCCACGCTACCCACCCATCATCCATACTGTACCCGTCCACCTCCACGCTACCCACCCATCACCCATACTGTACCCGTCCTCCTCCACGCTACCCACCCATACTGTACCCGTCCTCCTCCACGCTACCCACCCATCATCCATACTGTACCCGTCCTCCTGCACGCTACCCACCCATCATCCATACTGTACCCGTCCTCCTCCACGCTGCCCACCCATCATCCATACTGTACCCGTCCTCCTCCACGCTACCCACCCATCATCCATACTGTACCCATCCTCCTCCACGCTACCCACCCATCATCCATACTGTACCCGTCCTCCTCCACGCTGCCCACCCCATCATCCATACTGTACCCGTTCTCCTCCACGCTACCCACCCATCATCCATACTGTACCCATCCTCCTCAACGCTACCCACCAATACTCCATACTGTACCCGTCCTCCTCCACGCTACCCACCAATCATCCATACTGTACCCCTCCACCTCCACGTTACCCACCCATCATCCATACTGTACCCGTCGTCCTCCACGCTACCCACCCATCCTCCATACTACACCCGTCCTCCTCCACGCTACCCACCCATACTGTACCCGTCCTCCTCCACGCTACCCACCCATACTGTACCCCTCCTCCTCCACGCTACCCACCCATACTGTACCCGTCCTCCTCCACGCTACCCACACATCATCCATACTGTACCCCTCCTCCTCCACATTACCCACCCATCATCCATACTGTACCCGTCGTCCTCCACGCTACCCACTCATCATCCATACTGTACCCGTCCTCCTCCAGGCTACCCACCCATACTCCATACTGTACCCGTCCTCTTCCACGCTACCCACCCATTCTCCATACTGTACCCGTCCTCCTCCACGGTACCCACCCATCATCCATACTGTACCCGTCCTCCTCCACGCTACCCACCCATACTGTACCCGTCCTCCTCCACGCTACCCACCCATCATCCATACTGTGCCCGTCCTCCTCCACGCTACCCACCCATCATCCATACTGTACCCGTCCTTCTCCACGCTACCCACCCATCACCAATACTGTACCCGTCCTCCATGCTACCCACCCACCCATACTGTACCCGTCCTCCTCCACGCTACTTAACCATCATCCATACTGTACCCGTCCTCCTCCACGCTACCCACCCATACTGTACCCGTCCTCCTCCACGCTACCCACCCATCATCCATACTGTGCCCGTCCTCCTGCACGCTACCCACCCATCATCCATACTGTACCCGTCCTCCTCCACGCTACCCACCCATATTCCATACTGTACCCGTCCTCGTCCACGCTACCCACCCATCACCCATACTGTACCCGTCCTCCTCCACGCTACCCATCCATCATCCATACTGTACCAGTCCTTCTCCACGCTACCCACCCATCATCCATACTGTACCCGTCCACCTCCACGCTACCCACCCATCACCCATACTGTACCCGTCCTCCTCCACGCTACCCACCCATACTGTACCCGTCCTCCTCCACGCTACCCACCCATCATCCATACTGTACCCGTCCTCCTCCACGCTACCCACCCATCATCCATACTGTACCCGTCCTCCTCCACGCTGCCCACCCATCATCCATACTGTACCCGTCCTCCTGCACGCTACCCACCCATCATCCATACTGTGCCCGTCCTCCTGCACGCTACCCACCCATCATCCATACTGTACCCGTCCTCCTCCACGCTGCCCACCCATCATCCATACTGTACCCGTGCTCCTGCACGCTACCCACCCATCATCCATACTGTGCCCGTCCTCCTGCACGCTACCCACCCATCATCCATACTGTACCCGTCCTCCACGCTACCCACCCATACTCCATACTGTACCCGTCCTCCTCCACGCTACCCACCCATTCTCCATACTGTACCCGTCCTCCACACTACCCACCCATACTCCATACTGTACCCGTCCTCCTCCACGCTACCCACCCATACTCCATACTGTACCTGTCCTCCTCCACGCTACCCACCCATAACCCATACTGTACCCGTCCTCCTCCAGGCTACCCACCCATCACCCATACTGTACCCGTCCTCCTCCAGGCTACCCACCCATCATCCATACTGTACCCGTCCTCCTCCACGCTACCCACCCATATTCCATACTGTACCCGTCCTCGTCCACGCTACCCACCCATCACCCATACTGTACCCGTCCTCCTCCACGCTACCCACCCATCATCCATACTGTACCAGTCCTTCTCCACGCTACCCACCCATCATCCATACTGTACCCGTCCACCTCCACGCTACCCACCCATCATCCATACTGTACCTGTCCTCCTCCACGCTACCCACCCATACTGTACCCGTCCTCCTCCACGCTACCCACCCATCATCCATACTGTACCCGTCCTCCTCCACGCTACCCACCCATCATCCATACTGTACCCGTCCTCCTCCACGCTGCCCACCCATCATCCATACTGTACCCGTCCTCCTCCACGCTACCCACCCATCATCCATACTGTACCCATCCTCCTCCACGCTACCCACCCATCATCCATACTGTACCCGTCCTCCTCCACGCTGCCCACCCCATCATCCATACTGTACCCGTTCTCCTCCACGCTACCCACCCATCATCCATACTGTACCCATCCTCCTCAACGCTACCCACCCATACTCCATACTGTACCCGTCCTCCTCCACGCTACCCACCCATCATCCATACTGTACCCCTCCTCCTCCACGTTACCCACCCATTATCCATACTGTACCCGTCCTCCTCCACGCTACCCACCCATCCTCCATACTGCACCCGTCCTCCTCCACGCTACCCACCCATACTGTACCCGTCCTCCTCCACGCTACCCACCCATACTGTACCCCTCCTCCTCCACGCTACCCACCCATACTGTACCCGTCCTCCTCCACGCTACCCACCCATCATCCATACTGTACCCCTCCTCCTCCACATTACCCACCCATCATCCATACTGTACCCGTCGTCCTCCACGCTACCCACTCATCATCCATACTGTACCCCTCCTCCTCCACGTTACCCACCCATCATCCATACTGTACCCGTCCTCCTCCACGCTACCCACCCATACTCCATACTGTACCCGTCCTCCTCCACGCTACCCACCCATTCTCCATACTGTACCCGTCCTCCTCCACGGTACCCACCCATCATCCATACTGTACCCGTCCTCCTCCACGCTACCCACCCATACTGTACCCCGTCCTCCTCCACGCTACCCACCCATCATCCATACTGTGCCCGTCCTCCTCCACGCTACCCACCCATCATCCATACTGTACCCGTCCTTCTCCACGCTACCCACCCATCACCAATACTGTAGCCGTCCTCCATGCTACCCACCCACCCATACTGTACCCGTCCTCCTCCACGCTACTTAACCATCATCCATACTGTACCCATCCTCCTCCACGCTACCCACCCATACTGTACCCGTCCTCCTCCACGCTACCCACCCATCATCCATACTGTGCCCGTCCTCCTGCACGCTACCCACCCATCATCCATACTGTACCCGTCCTCCTCCACGCTACCCACCCATACTCCATACTGTACCCGTCCTCCTCCACGCTACCCACCCATTCTCCATACTGTACCCGTCCTCCACACTACCCACCCATACTCCATACTGTACCCGTCCTCCTCCACGCTACCCACCCATCATACATACTGTACCCGTCCTCCTCCACACTACCCACCCATACTGTACCCGTCCTCCTCCACGCTACCCACCCATACTGTACCCGTCCTCCTCCACGCTACCCACCCATCATCCTTACTGTACCCCTCCTCCTCCACGTTACCCACCCATCATCCATACTGTACCCGTCCTCCTCCACGCTACCCACCCATCATCCATACTGTACCCATCCTCCTCCACGCTACCCACCCATACTCCAAACTGTACCCGTCCTCCTCCACGCTACCCACCCATCATCCATACTGTACCCATCCTCCATACTGCACCCGTCCTCCTCCACGCTACCCACCCATACTGTACCCGTCCTCCTCCACGCTAACCACCCATACTGTACCCGTCCTCCTCCACGCTACCCACCCATCATCCATACTGTACCCCTCCTCCTCCACATTACCCACCCATCATCCATACTGTACCCGTCCTCCTCCACGCTACCCACCCATCATCCATACTGTACCCCTCCTCCTCCACGTTACCCACCCATCATCCATACTGTACCCGTCCTCCTCCACGCTACCCACCCATACTCCATACTGTACCCGTCCTCCTCCACGCTACCCACCCATTCTCCATACTGTACCCGTCCTCCTCCACGCTACCCACCCATCATCCATACTGTACCCGTCCTCCTCCACGCTACCCACCCATACTGTACCCGTCCTCCTCCACGCTACCCACCCATCATCGATACTGTGCCCGTCCTCCTTCACGCTACCCACCCATCATCCATACTGTACCCGTCCTCCTCCACGCTACCCACCCATCACCAATACTGTTCCCGTCCTCCACGCTACCCACCCATCACCCATACTGTACCCGTCCTCCTCCACGCTACCCACCCATACTGTACCCGTCCTCCTCCAAGCTACCCACCCATCATCCATACTGTGTCCGTCCTCCTCCACGCTACCCACCCATCATCCATACTGTACCCGTCCTCCTCCACGCTACCCACCCATCACCAATACTTTACCCGTCCTCCACGCTACCCACCCATCACCCATACTGTACCCGTCCTCCTCCACGCTACCCACCCATCATCCATACTGTACCCCTCCTCCTCCACGTTACCGAACCATCATCCATACTGTACCCGTCCTCCTCCACGCTACCCACCCATACTCCACACTGTACCCGTCCTCCTCCAGGCTACCCTCCCATCACCCATACTTTACCCGTCCTCCTCCAGGCTACCCACCCATCACCCATACTGTACCCGTCCTCCTCCAGGTTACCCACCCATCATCCATACTGTACCCGTCCTCCTCCACGCTACCCACCCATCATCCATACTGTACCCGTCCTCCTTCACGCTACCCACCCATACTCCATACTGTACCCGTCCTCCTCCACGCTACCCACCCATCACACATACTGTACCCGTCCTCCTCCACGCTACCCACCCATCACCCATACTGTACCCGTCCTCCTCCACACTACCCACCCATACTGTACCCGTCCTCCTCCACGCTACCCACCCATACTGTACCCGTCCTCCTCCACGCTACCCACCCATCATCCATACTGTACCCGCCCTCCTCCACGCTACCCACCCATCATCCATACTGTACCCGTCCTCATCCACGCTACCCACCCATACTCCATACTGTACCCGTCCTCCTCCATGCTACCCACCCATCATTCATACTGTACCTGTCCTCCTCCACGCTACCCACCCATACTCCATACTGTACCCGTCCTCCTCCACGCTACCCACCCGTCATCCATATCGTACCCGTCCTCCTCCACGCTACCCACCCATACTGTACCCGTCCTCCTCCACGCTACCCACCAATACTGTACCCGTCCACCTTCACGCTACCCACCCATCATCCATACTGTACCCGTCCTCCTCCACGCTACCCACCCATCATCCTTACTGTACCCCTCCTCCTCCACGTTACCCACCCATCATCCATACTGTACCCGTCCTCCTCCACGCTACCCACCCATCATCCATACTGTACCCGTCCTCCTCCACGCTACCCACCCATACTCCAAACTGTACCCGTCCTCCTCCACGCTACCCACCCATTCTCCATACTGTACCCGTCCTCCTCCACGCTACCCACCCATCACCCATACTGTACCCGTCCTCTTCCACGCTACCCACCCATCATCCATACTGTACCCGTCCTCCTCCACGCTACCCACCCATCATCCATACTGTGCCCGTCCTCCTCCACGCTACCCACCCATCATCCATACTGTACCTGTCCTCCTCCACGCTACCCACCCATCACCAATACTGTACCCGTCCTCCACGCTACCCACCCATCACCCATACTGTACCCGTCCTCCTCCACGCTACCCACCCATACTGTATCCGTCCTCCTCCACGCTACCCACCCATCACCAATACTGTACCCGTCCTCCACGCTACCGAACCATACTGTACCCGTCCTCCTCCACGCTACCCAACCATACTGTACCCGTCCTCCTCCAGGCTACCCACCCATCATCCATACTGTACCCGTCCTCCACACTACCCACCCATACTCCATACTGTACCCGTCCTCCTCCACGCTACCCACCCATACTCCATACTGTACCTGTCCTCCTCCACGCTACCCACCCATAACCCATACTGTACCCGTCCTCCTCCAGGCTACCCACCCATCACCCATACTGTACCCGTCCTCCTCCAGGCTACCCACCCATCATCCATACTGTACCCGTCCTCCTCCACGCTACCCACCCATATTCCATACTGTACCCGTCCTCGTCCACGCTACCCACCCATCACCCATACTGTACCCGTCCTCCTCCACGCTACCCACCCATCATCCATACTGTACCAGTCCTTCTCCACGCTACCCACCCATCATCCATACTGTACCCGTCCACCTCCACGCTACCCACCCATCATCCATACTGTACCTGTCCTCCTCCACGCTACCCACCCATACTGTACCCGTCCTCCTCCACGCTACCCACCCATCATCCATACTGTACCCGTCCTCCTCCACGCTACCCACCCATCATCCATACTGTACCCGCCCTCCTCCACGCTGCCCACCCATCATCCATACTGTACCCGTCCTCCTCCACGCTACCCACCCATCATCCATACTGTACCCATCCTCCTCCACGCTACCCACCCATCATCCATACTGTACCCGTCCTCCTCCACGCTGCCCACCCCATCATCCATACTGTACCCGTTCTCCTCCACGCTACCCACCCATCATCCATACTGTACCCATCCTCCTCAACGCTACCCACCCACTCCATACTGTACCCGTCCTCCTCCACGCTACCCACCCATACTCCATACTGTACCCGTCCTCCTCCACGCTACCCACCCATTCTCCATACTGTACCCGTCCTCCTCCACGCTACCCACCCATCATCCATACTGTACCCGTCCTCCTCCATGCTACCCACCCATACTGTACCCGTCCTCCTCCACGCTACCCACCCATCATCGATACTGTGCCCGTCCTCCTTCACGCTACCCACCCATCATCCATACTGTACCCGTCCTCCTCCACGCTACCCAGCTATCATCCATACTGTACCCGTCCTCCTCCACGCTACCCACCCATCCTCCATACTGTCCCGTCCTCCTCCACGCTACCCACCCACCATACTGTACCCGTCCTCCTCCACGCTACCCACCCACCTCCATACTGTACCCGTCCCCCCACGCTACCCACCCATACTGTACCCGCCTCCCCACGCTACCCAACCATCATCCTTACTGTACCCCTCCCCCCACGTTACCCACCCATCACCATACTGTACCCGTCCTCCCCACGCCACCCACCCATACCCAAACTGTACCCGTCCTCCTCCACGCTACCCACCCATTCTCCATACTGTACCCGTCCTCCTCCACGCTACCCACCCATCACCCATACTGTACCCGCCCTCCTCCACGCTACCCACCCATCATCCATACTGTGCCCGCCCTCCTCCACGCTACCCACCCACACCATACTGTACCTGTCCCCCCACGCTACCCACCCACCCATACTGTACCCGTCCTCCTCCACGCTACCCACCCACACCAATACTGTTCCCTCTCCTCCACGCTACCCAACCATACTGTACCCGTCCTCCTCCACGCTCCACCCAACCATACTGTACCCGTCCTCCTCCACGCTACCCACCCATCATCCATACTGTACCTGTCCTCCTCCACGCTACCCACCCATCACCCATACTGTACCCGTCCTCCTCCACGCTACCCACCCATTATCCATACTGTACCCCTCCTCCTCCACGTTACCCACCCATCATCCATACTGTACCCGTCCTGCTCCACGCTACCCACCCATCACCCATATTGTACCCCTCCTCCTCCACGCTACCCAGCCATCATCCATACTGTACCCGTCCCCCTCCACGCTACCCACCCATCATCCATACTGTACCCGTCCTCCTCCACGCTACACACCCATACCCATACTGTATCCGTCCTCCTCCACGCTACCCACCCATACCCATACTGTACCCGTCCTCCTCCACGCTACCCACCCATCATCCATACTGTACCCGTCCTCCTCCACGCTACCCACCCATACTTCATACCACTCCATACTGTACCCGTCCTCCTCCACGCTACCCACCCATCATCCATACTGTACCCGTCCTCCTCCTCCGCTACCCACCCATCATCCATACTGTACCCGCCCTCCTCCAGGCTACCCACCCATCACCCATACTGTACCGGTCCTCCTGCAGGCTACCCACCCATACTCCATACTGTACCCGTCCTCGTCCACGCTACCCACCCATCATCCATACTGTACCCGTCCTCCTCCACGCTACCCACCCATCATCCATACTGTACCCGTCCTCCTCCACGCTACCCACCCATACTCCATACTGTACCTGTCCTCCTCCACGCTACCCACCCATCACCCATACTGTACCCGTCCTCCTCCAGGCTACCCACCCATCACCCATACTGTACCCGTCCTCCTCCAGGCTACCCACCCATCACCCATACTGTACCCGTCCTCCTCCACGCTACCCACCCATATTCCATACTGTACCCGTCCTCGTCCACGCTACCCACCCATCACCCATACTGTACCCGTCCTCCTCCACGCTACCCACCCATCATCCATACTGTACCAGTCCTTCTCCACGCTACCCACCCATCATCCATACTGTACCCGTCCACCTCCACGCTACCCACCCATCACCCATACTGTACCCGTCCTCCTCCACGCTACCCACCCATACTGTACCCGTCCTCCTCCACGCTACCCACCCATCATCCATACTGTACCCGTCCTCCTGCACGCTACCCACCCATCATCCATACTGTACCCGTCCTCCTCCACGCTGCCCACCCATCATCCATACTGTACCCGTCCTCCTCCACGCTACCCACCCATCATCCATACTGTACCCATCCTCCTCCACGCTACCCACCCATCATCCATACTGTACCCGTCCTCCTCCACGCTGCCCACCCCATCATCCATACTGTACCCGTTCTCCTCCACGCTACCCACCCATCATCCATACTGTACCCATCCTCCTCAACGCTACCCACCAATACCCATACTGTACCCGTCCTCCTCCACGCTACCCACCAATCATCCATACTGTACCCCTCCACCTCCACGTTACCCACCCATCATCCATACTGTACCCGTCGTCCTCCACGCTACCCACCCATCCTCCATACTACACCCGTCCTCCTCCACGCTACCCACCCATACTGTACCCGTCCTCCTCCACGCTACCCACCCATACTGTACCCCTCCTCCTCCACGCTACCCACCCATACTGTACCCGTCCTCCTCCACGCTACCCACACATCATCCATACTGTACCCCTCCTCCTCCACATTACCCACCCATCATCCATACTGTACCCGTCGTCCTCCACGCTACCCACTCATCATCCATACTGTACCCGTCCTCCTCCACGCTACCCACCCATACTCCATACTGTACCCGTCCTCCTCCACGCTACCCACCCATTCTCCATACTGTACCCGCCCTCCTCCACGGTACCCACCCATCATCCATACTGTACCCGTCCTCCTCCACGCTACCCACCCATACTGTACCCGTCCTCCTCCACGCTACCCACCCATCATCCATACTGTGCCCGTCCTCCTCCACGCTACCCACCCATCATCCATACTGTACCCGTCCTTCTCCACGCTACCCACCCATCACCAATACTGTACCCGTCCTCCATGCTACCCACCCACCCATACTGTACCCGTCCTCCTCCACGCTACTTAACCATCATCCATACTGTACCCGTCCTCCTCCACGCTACCCACCCATACTGTACCCGTCCTCCTCCACGCTACCCACCCATCATCCATACTGTGCCCGTCCTCCTGCACGCTACCCACCCATCATCCATACTGTACCCGTCCTCCTCCACGCTACCCACCCATATTCCATACTGTACCCGTCCTCGTCCACGCTACCCACCCATCACCCATACTGTACCCGTCCTCCTCCACGCTACCCATCCATCATCCATACTGTACCAGTCCTTCTCCACGCTACCCACCCATCATCCATACTGTACCCGTCCACCTCCACGCTACCCACCCATCACCCATACTGTACCCGTCCTCCTCCACGCTACCCACCCATACTGTACCCGTCCTCCTCCACGCTACCCACCCATCATCCATACTGTACCCGTCCTCCTCCACGCTACCCACCCATCATCCATACTGTACCCGTCCTCCTCCACGCTGCCCACCCATCATCCATACTGTACCCGTCCTCCTGCACGCTACCCACCCATCATCCATACTGTGCCCGTCCTCCTGCACGCTACCCACCCATCATCCATACTGTACCCGTCCTCCTCCACGCTGCCCACCCATCATCCATACTGTACCCGTGCTCCTGCACGCTACCCACCCATCATCCATACTGTGCCCGTCCTCCTGCACGCTACCCACCCATCATCCATACTGTACCCGTCCTCCACGCTACCCACCCATACTCCATACTGTACCCGTCCTCCTCCACGCTACCCACCCATTCTCCATACTGTACCCGTCCTCCACACTACCCACCCATACTCCATACTGTACCCGTCCTCCTCCACGCTACCCACCCATACTCCATACTGTACCTGTCCTCCTCCACGCTACCCACCCATAACCCATACTGTACCCGTCCTCCTCCAGGCTACCCACCCATCACCCATACTGTACCCGTCCTCCTCCAGGCTACCCACCCATCATCCATACTGTACCCGTCCTCCTCCACGCTACCCACCCATATTCCATACTGTACCCGTCCTCGTCCACGCTACCCACCCATCACCCATACTGTACCCGTCCTCCTCCACGCTACCCACCCATCATCCATACTGTACCAGTCCTTCTCCACGCTACCCACCCATCATCCATACTGTACCCGTCCACCTCCACGCTACCCACCCATCATCCATACTGTACCTGTCCTCCTCCACGCTACCCACCCATACTGTACCCGTCCTCCTCCACGCTACCCACCCATCATCCATACTGTACCCGTCCTCCTCCACGCTACCCACCCATCATCCATACTGTACCCGTCCTCCTCCACGCTGCCCACCCATCATCCATACTGTACCCGTCCTCCTCCACGCTACCCACCCATCATCCATACTGTACCCATCCTCCTCCACGCTACCCACCCATCATCCATACTGTACCCGTCCTCCTCCACGCTGCCCACCCCATCATCCATACTGTACCCGTTCTCCTCCACGCTACCCACCCATCATCCATACTGTACCCATCCTCCTCAACGCTACCCACCCATACTCCATACTGTACCCGTCCTCCTCCACGCTACCCACCCATCATCCATACTGTACCCCTCCTCCTCCACGTTACCCACCCATTATCCATACTGTACCCGTCCTCCTCCACGCTACCCACCCATCCTCCATACTGCACCCGTCCTCCTCCACGCTACCCACCCATACTGTACCCGTCCTCCTCCACGCTACCCACCCATACTGTACCCCTCCTCCTCCACGCTACCCACCCATACTGTACCCGTCCTCCTCCACGCTACCCACCCATCATCCATACTGTACCCCTCCTCCTCCACATTACCCACCCATCATCCATACTGTACCCGTCGTCCTCCACGCTACCCACTCATCATCCATACTGTACCCCTCCTCCTCCACGTTACCCACCCATCATCCATACTGTACCCGTCCTCCTCCACGCTACCCACCCATACTCCATACTGTACCCGTCCTCCTCCACGCTACCCACCCATTCTCCATACTGTACCCGTCCTCCTCCACGGTACCCACCCATCATCCATACTGTACCCGTCCTCCTCCACGCTACCCACCCATACTGTACCCGTCCTCCTCCACGCTACCCACCCATCATCCATACTGTGCCCGTCCTCCTCCACGCTACCCACCCATCATCCATACTGTACCCGTCCTTCTCCACGCTACCCACCCATCACCAATACTGTAGCCGTCCTCCATGCTACCCACCCACCCATACTGTACCCGTCCTCCTCCACGCTACTTAACCATCATCCATACTGTACCCATCCTCCTCCACGCTACCCACCCATACTGTACCCGTCCTCCTCCACGCTACCCACCCATCATCCATACTGTGCCCGTCCTCCTGCACGCTACCCACCCATCATCCATACTGTACCCGTCCTCCTCCACGCTACCCACCCATACTCCATACTGTACCCGTCCTCCTCCACGCTACCCACCCATTCTCCATACTGTACCCGTCCTCCACACTACCCACCCATACTCCATACTGTACCCGTCCTCCTCCACGCTACCCACCCATCATACATACTGTACCCGTCCTCCTCCACACTACCCACCCATACTGTACCCGTCCTCCTCCACGCTACCCACCCATACTGTACCCGTCCTCCTCCACGCTACCCACCCATCATCCTTACTGTACCCCTCCTCCTCCACGTTACCCACCCATCATCCATACTGTACCCGTCCTCCTCCACGCTACCCACCCATCATCCATACTGTACCCATCCTCCTCCACGCTACCCACCCATACTCCAAACTGTACCCGTCCTCCTCCACGCTACCCACCCATCATCCATACTGTACCCATCCTCCATACTGCACCCGTCCTCCTCCACGCTACCCACCCATACTGTACCCGTCCTCCTCCACGCTAACCACCCATACTGTACCCGTCCTCCTCCACGCTACCCACCCATCATCCATACTGTACCCCTCCTCCTCCACATTACCCACCCATCATCCATACTGTACCCGTCCTCCTCCACGCTACCCACCCATCATCCATACTGTACCCCTCCTCCTCCACGTTACCCACCCATCATCCATACTGTACCCGTCCTCCTCCACGCTACCCACCCATACTCCATACTGTACCCGTCCTCCTCCACGCTACCCACCCATTCTCCATACTGTACCCGTCCTCCTCCACGCTACCCACCCATCATCCATACTGTACCCGTCCTCCTCCACGCTACCCACCCATACTGTACCCGTCCTCCTCCACGCTACCCACCCATCATCGATACTGTGCCCGTCCTCCTTCACGCTACCCACCCATCATCCATACTGTACCCGTCCTCCTCCACGCTACCCACCCATCACCAATACTGTTCCCGTCCTCCACGCTACCCACCCATCACCCATACTGTACCCGTCCTCCTCCACGCTACCCACCCATACTGTACCCGTCCTCCTCCAAGCTACCCACCCATCATCCATACTGTGTCCGTCCTCCTCCACGCTACCCACCCATCATCCATACTGTACCCGTCCTCCTCCACGCTACCCACCCATCACCAATACTTTACCCGTCCTCCACGCTACCCACCCATCACCCATACTGTACCCGTCCTCCCTCCACGCTACCCACCCATCATCCATACTGTACCCCTCCTCCTCCACGTTACCGAACCATCATCCATACTGTACCCGTCCTCCTCCACGCTACCCACCCATACTCCACACTGTACCCGTCCCTCCTCCAGGCTACCCTCCCATCACCCATACTTTACCCGTCCTCCTCCAGGCTACCCACCCATCACCCATACTGTACCCGTCCTCCTCCAGGTTACCCACCCATCATCCATACTGTACCCGTCCTCCTCCACGCTACCCACCCATCATCCATACTGTACCCGTCCTCCTTCACGCTACCCACCCATACTCCATACTGTACCCGTCCTCCTCCACGCTACCCACCCATCACACATACTGTACCCGTCCTCCTCCACGCTACCCACCCATCACCCATACTGTACCCGTCCTCCCTCCACACTACCCACCCATACTGTACCCGTCCTCCTCCACGCTACCCACCCATACTGTACCCGTCCTCCTCCACGCTACCCACCCATCATCCATACTGTACCCGTCCTCCTCCACGCTACCCACCCATCATCCATACTGTACCCGTCCTCATCCACGCTACCCACCCATACTCCATACTGTACCCGTCCTCCTCCATGCTACCCACCCATCATTCATACTGTACCTGTCCTCCTCCACGCTACCCACCCATACTCCATACTGTACCCGTCCTCCTCCACGCTACCCACCCGTCATCCATATCGTACCCGTCCTCCTCCACGCTACCCACCCATACTGTACCCGTCCTCCTCCACGCTACCCACCAATACTGTACCCGTCCACCTTCACGCTACCCACCCATCATCCATACTGTACCCGTCCTCCTCCACGCTACCCACCCATCATCCTTACTGTACCCCTCCTCCTCCACGTTACCCACCCATCATCCATACTGTACCCGTCCTCCTCCACGCTACCCACCCATCATCCATACTGTACCCGTCCTCCTCCACGCTACCCACCCATACTCCAAACTGTACCCGTCCTCCTCCACGCTACCCACCCATTCTCCATACTGTACCCGTCCTCCTCCACGCTACCCACCCATCACCCATACTGTACCCGTCCTCTTCCACGCTACCCACCCATCATCCATACTGTACCCGTCCTCCTCCACGCTACCCACCCATCATCCATACTGTGCCCGTCCTCCTCCACGCTACCCACCCATCATCCATACTGTACCTGTCCTCCTCCACGCTACCCACCCATCACCAATACTGTACCCGTCCTCCACGCTACCCACCCATCACCCATACTGTACCCGTCCTCCTCCACGCTACCCACCCATACTGTATCCGTCCTCCTCCACGCTACCCACCCATCACCAATACTGTACCCGTCCTCCACGCTACCGAACCATACTGTACCCGTCCTCCTCCACGCTACCCAACCATACTGTACCCGTCCTCCTCCAGGCTACCCACCCATCATCCATACTGTACCCGTCCTCCACACTACCCACCCATACTCCATACTGTACCCGTCCTCCTCCACGCTACCCACCCATACTCCATACTGTACCTGTCCTCCTCCACGCTACCCACCCATAACCCATACTGTACCCGTCCTCCTCCAGGCTACCCACCCATCACCCATACTGTACCCGTCCTCCTCCAGGCTACCCACCCATCATCCATACTGTACCCGTCCTCCTCCACGCTACCCACCCATATTCCATACTGTACCCGTCCTCGTCCACGCTACCCACCCATCACCCATACTGTACCCGTCCTCCTCCACGCTACCCACCCATCATCCATACTGTACCAGTCCTTCTCCACGCTACCCACCCATCATCCATACTGTACCCGTCCACCTCCACGCTACCCACCCATCATCCATACTGTACCTGTCCTCCTCCACGCTACCCACCCATACTGTACCCGTCCTCCTCCACGCTACCCACCCATCATCCATACTGTACCCGTCCTCCTCCACGCTACCCACCCATCATCCATACTGTACCCGTCCTCCTCCACGCTGCCCACCCATCATCCATACTGTACCCGTCCTCCTCCACGCTACCCACCCATCATCCATACTGTACCCATCCTCCTCCACGCTACCCACCCATCATCCATACTGTACCCGTCCTCCTCCACGCTGCCCACCCCATCATCCATACTGTACCCGTTCTCCTCCACGCTACCCACCCATCATCCATACTGTACCCATCCTCCTCAACGCTACCCACCCACTCCATACTGTACCCGTCCTCCTCCACGCTACCCACCCATACTCCATACTGTACCCGTCCTCCTCCACGCTACCCACCCATTCTCCATACTGTACCCGTCCTCCTCCACGCTACCCACCCATCATCCATACTGTACCCGTCCTCCTCCATGCTACCCACCCATACTGTACCCGTCCTCCTCCACGCTACCCACCCATCATCGATACTGTGCCCGTCCTCCTTCACGCTACCCACCCATCATCCATACTGTACCCGTCCTCCTCCACGCTACCCACCCATCACCAATACTGTTCCCGTCCTCCACGCTACCCACCCATCACCCATACTGTACCCGTCCTCCTCCACGCTACCCACCCATACTGTACCCGTCCTCCTCCAAGCTACCCACCCATCATCCATACTGTGTCCGTCCTCCTCCACGCTACCCACCCATCATCCATACTGTACCCGTCCTCCTCCACGCTACCCACCCATCACCAATACTGTACCCGTCCTCCACGCTACCCACCCATCACCCATATTGTATCCGTCCTCCTCCACGCTACCCACCCATCATCCATACTGTACCCCTCCTCCTCCACGTTACCGAACCATCATCCATACTGTACCCGTCCTCCTCCACGCTACCCACCCATACTCCACACTGTACCCGTCCTCCTCCAGGCTACCCTCCCATCACCCATACTTTACCCGTCCTCCTCCAGGCTACCCACCCATCACCCATACTGTACCCGTCCTCCTCCAGGTTACCCACCCATCATCCATAGTGTACCCGTCCTCCTCCACGCTACCCACCCATCATCCATACTGTACCCGTCCTCCTTCACGCTACCCACCCATACTCCATACTGTACCCGTCCTCCTCCACGCTACCCACCCATCACACATACTGTACCCGTCCTCCTCCACGCTACCCACCCATCACCCATACTGTACCCGTCCTCCTCCACACTACCCACCCATACTGTACCCGTCCTCCTCCACGCTACCAACCCATACTGTACCCGTCCTCCTCCACGCTACCCACCCATCATCCATACTGTACCCGTCCTCCTCCACGCTACCCACCCATCATCCATACTGTACCCGTCCTCATCCACGCTACCCACCCATACTCCATACTGTACCCGTCCTCCTCCACGCTACCCACCCATCATTCATACTGTACCTGTCCTCCTCCACGCTACCCACCCATACTCCATACTGTACCCGTCCTCCTCCACGCTACCCACCCATGATCCATATCGTACCCGTCCTCCTCCACGCTACCCACCCATACTGTACCCGTCCTCCTCCACGCTACCCACCAATACTGTACCCGTCCTCCTTCACGCTACCCACCCATCATCCATACTGTACCCGTCCTCCTCCACGCTACCCACCCATCATCCTTACTGTACCCCTCCTCCTCCACGTTACCCACCCATCATCCATACTGTAACCGTCCTCCTCCACGCTACCCACCCATCATCCATACTGTACCCGTCCTCCTCCACGCTACCCACCCATACTCCAAACTGTACCCGTCCTCCTCCACGCTACCCACCCATTCTCCATACTGTACCCGTCCTCCTCCACGCTACCCACCCATCACCCATACTGTACCCGTCCTCTTCCACGCTACCCACCCATCATCCATACTGTACCCGTCCTCCTCCACGCTACCCACCCATCATCCATACTGTGCCCGTCCTCCTCCACGCTACCCACCCATCATCCATACTGTACCTGTCCTCCTCCACGCTACCCACCCATCACCAATACTGTACCCGTCCTCCACGCTACCCACCCATCACCCATACTGTACCCGTCCTCCTCCACGCTACCCACCCATACTGTATCCGTCCTCCTCCACGCTACCCACCCATCACCAATACTGTACCCGTCCTCCACGCTACCGAACCATACTGTACCCGTCCTCCTCCACGCTACCCAACCATACTGTACCCGTCCTCCTCCAGGCTACCCACCCATCATCCATACTGTACCCGTCCTCCTCCACTCTACCCACCCATCACCCATACTGTACCCGTCCTGCTCCACGCTACCCACCCATCACCCATACTGTACCCCTCCTCCTCCACGCTACCCAGCCATCATCCATACTGTACCCGTCCTCCTACACGCTACCCACCCATCATCCATACTGTACCCGTCCTCCTCCACGCTACACACCCATACTCCATACTGTATCCGTCCTCCTCCACGCTACCCACCCATACTCCATACTGTACCCGTCCTCCTCCACGCTACCCACCCATCATCCATACTGTACCCGTCCTCCTCCACGCTACCCACCCATACTTCATATACTCCATACTGTACCCGTCCTCCTCCACGCTACCCACCCATCATCCATACTGTACCCGTCCTCCTCCACGCTACCCACCCATCATCCATACTGTACCCGTCCTCCTCCACGCTACCCACCCATCATCCATACTGTACCCGTCCTCCTCCACGCTACCCACCCATCATCCATACTGTACCCGTCCTCCTCCACGCTACCCACCCATACTCCATACTGTACCCGTCCTCGTCCACGCTACCCACCCATCACCCATACTGTACCCGTCCTCCTCCACGCTACCCACCCATACTGTACCCGTCCTTCTCCACGCTACCCACCCATCATCCATACTGTACCCCTCCTCCTTCACATTACCCACTCATCATCCATACTGTACCCGTCCTCCTCCACGCTACCCACCCATCATCCATACTGTACCCATCCTCCTCCACGCTACCCACCCATCCTCCATACTGTACCCGTCCTCCTCCACGCTACCCACCCATACTGTAACCGTCCTCCTCCACGCTACCCACCCATACTGTACCCGTCTTCCTCCACGCTACCCACCCATCATCCATACTGTACCCCTCCTCCTCCACATTACCCACCCATCATCCATACTGTACCCGTCCTCCTCCACTCTACCCACCCATCATCCATACTGTACCCGTCCTCCTCCAGGCTACCCACCCATCATCCATACTGTTACCGTCCTCCTCCACGCTACCCACCCATCATCCATACTGTACCCGTCCTCCTTCACGCTACTCACCCATACTCCATACTGAACCCGTCCTCCTCCACGCTACCCACCCATCACCCATACTGTACCCGTCCTCCTCCACACTACCCACCCATACTGTACCCGTCCTCCTCCACGCTACCCACCCATCATCCATACTGTACCCGTCCTCCTCCACGCTACCCACCCATCATCCATACTGTACCCGTCCTCATCCACGCTACCCACCCATACTCCATACTGTACCCGTCCTCCTCCACGCTACCCACCCATTCTCCATACTGTACCCGTCCTCCACACTACCCACCCATACTCCATACTGTACCCGTCCTCCTCCACGCTACCCACCCATACTCCATACTGTACCCGTCCTCCTCCACGCTACCCACCCATCATGCATACTGTACCCATCCTCCTCCACGCTACCCACCCATCACCCATATTGTACCCGTCCTCCTCCACACTACCCACCCATACTGTACCCGTCCTCCTCCACGCTACCCACCCATCATCCATACTGTACCCATCCTCCATACTGCACCCGTCCTCCTCCACGCTACCCACCCATCATCCATACTGTACCCATCCTCCTCCACGCTACCCACCCATTCTCCATAATGTACCCGTCCTCCTCCACGCCACCCACCCATACTGTACCCGTCCTCCTCCACGCTACCCACCCATACTGTACCCGTCCTCCTCCACGCTACCCACCCATCATCCATACTGTACCCCTCCTCCTCCACATTACCCACCCATCATCCATACTGTACCTGTCCTCCTCCACGCTACCCACCCATCATCCATACTGTACCCCTCCTCCTCCACGTTACCCACCCATCATCCATACTGTACCCGTCCTCCTCCACGCTACCCAGCCATACTCCATACTGTACCCGTCCTCCTCCACGCTACCCACCCATCATCCATACTGTACCCGTCCTCCTCCACGCTACCCACCCATCACCAATACTGTACCCGTCCTCCACGCTACCCACCCATCACCCATACGGAACCCGTCCTCCTCCACGCTACTTAACCATCATCCATACTGTACCCGTCCTCCTCCACGCTACCCACCCATACTGTAACCGTCCTCCTCCAAGCTACCCACCCATCATCCATACTGTGCCCGTCCTCCTCCACGCTACCCACCCATCACCAATACTGTACCCGTCCTCCATGCTACCCACCCATCACCCATACTGTACCCGTCCTCCTCCACGCTACCCACCCATCACCCATACTGTACCCGTCCTCCTCCACGCTACCCACCCATCATCCATACTGTAACCCTCCTCCTCAACGTTACCGAACCATCATCCATACTGTACCCGTCCTCCTCCACGCTACCCACCCATACTCCATACTGTACCCGTCCTCCTCCAGGCTACCCACCCATCATCCATACTGTACCCGTCCTCCTCCACGCTACCCACCCATCATCCATACTGTACCCGTCCTCCTTCACGCTACTCACCCATACTCCATAGTGTACCCGTCCTCCTCCACGCTACCCCCCCATCACCCATACTGTACCCGTCCTCCTCCACGCTACCCACCCATACTGTACCCGTCCTCCTCCACGCTACCCACCAATACTGTACCCGTCCTTCTTCACGCTACCCACCAATACTGTACTCGTCCTCCTTCACGCTACCCACCCATCATCCATACTGTACCCGTCCTCCTCCACGCTACCCACCCATCATCCTTACTGTACCCCTCCTCCTCCACGTTACCCACCCATCATCCATACTGTACCCGTCCTCCTCCATGCTACCCACCCATCATCCATACTGTACCCATCCTCCTCCACGCTACCCACCCATTCTCCATACTGTACCCGTCCTCCTCCACACTACCCACCCTTCACCCATACTGTACCCGTCCTCCTCCACGCTACCCACCCATCATCTACTGTACCCGTCCTCCTCCACGCTACCCACCCATCATCCATACTGTACCCGTCCTCCTCCAGGCTACCCACCCATCACCCATACTGTACCCGTCCTCTTCCACGCTACCCACCCATCATCCATACTGTACCCGTCCTCCTCCACGCTACCCACCCATCATCCATACTGTACCTGTCCTCCTCCACGCTACCCACCCATCATCCATACTGTACCCGTCCTCCTCCAGGCTACCCACCCATCAGCCATACTGTACCCGTCCTCCTCCACACTACCCACCTATACTGTACCCGTCCTCCTCCACGCTACCCACCCATCAGCCATACTGTACCCGTCCTCCTCCACGCTACCCACCCATCAGCCATACTGTACCCGTCCTCCTCCACGCTACCCACCCATCACCCATACTGTACCCGTCCTCCTCCACGCTGCCCACCCATCATCCATACTGTACCCCTCCTCCTCCACGCTACCCACCCATCATCCATACTGTACCCCTCCTCCTCCACGTTACCCAACCATCATCCATACTGTACCCCTCCTCCTCCACGCTACCCACCCATCATCCGTACTGTACCCGTCCTCCTCCACACTACAGTTTCATGGTGATGAGCTCTAGTACCAGCCATAGGTGCCCTCTCTGCTGCCCGCTGTATTATGGCACTGATGATCTTATTACACGCGGTGCCGCTAGTTTTCCCCTCACATCGATAACTAGTGACATATCCTTGTTTACCCGTCTTATACACCGTCAGCTGATCACAAGGAGTCTTCCTGTAGTGGACACATACTTACCTTCACCTTTACACACAATCATTCCTCCTCCGTGCACTGGCACCGCCATGGGCAGTAAAATACGCCAGACTGTTCCCAGAGAAAGTGAGGAGCGACCTCCTTGGATCCAGCACCTAGAGCTGCAATATAAAGTATATCATCACCGGCCGGACGGCGCCGAACCACAACGAACAAGAGTCCAAACATTCAACAAACACATCCCCAAAAACTGAAAGAATCGCCCATAGAATGTACTGGATGATGTCACATCGGGGGTCTCTGTGTGGTAACATCCTATGGGGGGGTCTCATGCAGTGATGTCCTTTATATAGCAGGTAGGGGATGTTACTAGTGGGATAAGATCTCCTGATCCATATACACAAAGCATCAGTTTAGGCCCCTGTCTATATGTGTTTCTAAGAGAGGAGAAATGTGTGGCTGGACCCCTCTGTCCCAACCCAGACTTCTCTGTATCCACTCCAGACCCCTCTGTCCCAAACCAGACCCCTCTGTCCCAACCCAGACTTCTCTGCCCCCCTTCCAGACCCCGCTGTCCCCCCTCGATTCCTGTCCATCTCCAGACTTCTCTGTCCTTCTCCAAACCCCTATGTCCCACTCCAGAATCCTCTGTATCCCCTCCAGACCCCGCTGTCCCCCCTCCATTCCTGTCCCACTCCAGACTCCTCTGTACCCCCTCCAGTACCCCTATGTCCCACTCCAGACTCCTCTGTATCCCCTCCAGACCCCGCTGTCCCCCCTCCATTCCTGTCCCACTCCAGACTCCTCTGTACCCCCCTCCGACCCCGCTGTCCCCCCTCCATTCCTGTCCCACTCCAGAACTCCTCTGTATCCCCTCCAGACCCCGCTGTCCCCCCTCCATTCCTGTCCCACTCCAGACTCCTCTGTACCCCCTCCAGACCCCGCTGTCCCCCTCCATTCCTGTCCCACTCCAGACTCCTCTGTACCCCCTCCAGACCCCGCTGTCCCCCTCCATTCCTGTCCCACTCCAGAATCCTCTGTATCCCCTCCAGACCCCGCTGTCCCCCCTCCATTCCTGTCCCACTCCAGACTCCTCTGTACCCCCTCCAGTACCCCTATGTCCCACTCCAGACTCCTCTGTATCCCCTCCAGACCCCGCTGTCCCCCCTCCATTCCTGTCCCACTCCAGTACCCCTCTGTATACCACGGGCAGCTGCTGTCCTCTAGGACACAATAATATTCATTATGCCTGATGATGATGAGCCAATTAATTCAGCACAAATCAAATTTGTTACAATTTTCCCAAAATTTTCACATTTTAGCAACCTTGAAACTTTTCGGATTCTTCCAGCAGCTGCCATTGTACTGATCAAGACAGAGTGGAAGGGTGACGTGACCCCAGGCGGCTGCCCTGCAGACAGCCCTCCGTCTAGTACAGCCGGTCATGCGGGACTATATAGGTGTGAGGTCTGCGGCAAGTTACAGCCGGTATAAAACAGCCCAAGCAGGAAACAGAGAGGACGCCAGAGATACAGATAGTACAAGACAGAATACAGACAGGTGAGCGGCCTCATACAGAGTGTCCGGCAGGCACAGCAGGCCGCCATCTTCACCAGTGCGCCGCTGCCTTCTGAGACGGACGCCATGGACAGGACATCACTCTTTGTTTTACATGTATCTAATATGAAGTCATTTTTGTGAAAGCCAGGGCTTCCTCCTCTAGCACCATGTATGTCTGAACACCCTCAGGCATCTGCCCCCAAGGAGTCCTCATTTTATCACACAAGCTGTCCATGACCCCCGTGGACCATCCATGACACTGACATTACTAAGGCTGTCTGGGTCAAGAGCTCAGAAGTGGTCAGAGACCGTCCTCTGAGACCTCAGGGCGTCACACGTGACATGTTAGGATTCAGAATCCTGGTAAATTCGCTCATCTCTAGTTACTTCAATAAATCAAGTCAACAGTACAGGCAAATATAAGACACTGTCATTTATCTCAGGCCGTGTTCACATCAGGGTCGGTCTCTCCGCATGAAATCAGTTTTTGAAAGTCTAAAAATCCTCAAAAATGGATTTGAAACAGTTTGTTATAAAATTCATTGATTTCAATGGGTTGTAAAAACCATTCGCAGGTGTCTGTCTGTACCATCTCTAATGTGGATCTGCTCTTTAGGCACAAGTCGGACTTGCAGGATACAGAACGGACAGCAATCAATCCATTATTTATTTTTCTTAAACATTAAAGGGTTTTTCTGGGCATTATCAGAAAGTGTGCGCGGGGCAGTCACATGACCACGGCCGCCGTGTAAGGTGTCACATGACCGCCCCAGGCATATGGGGAATTATAGATTTTTTTAAATATAAGTAAATTAGAAGTTATGCGGGGGAGGGGGTTTAGCTTAGGGGTTAATTTTTATTTCATCCCGGACAACCCCTTTAAGGTCTATGGAAGGCGGACACAATCGTATTACCACTGGATAGCAATCAGTTTTTCTCTCTTCATTCTCTGCACATGCTCAGAATAAAGAAGGGGGAAAAAAAGGGATTTGTCAAACACACCCATTGTCTAATCCGTCAAAAAGACGGACTATGGTGGCCGCTGTGTAAGGCGTGGCGGCCTCCATGTATGGTAAGGTGTGGCGGTCGCCGTGTAAGGCGTGGCGGCCTCCGTGTATGGTAAGGTGTGGCGGCCGCCGTGTAAGGTGTGGTGTCCGCCGTGTAAGGCGTGGCGGCCTCCATGTATGGTAAGGTGTGGCAGTCGCCGTGTAAGGCGTGGCGGCCTCCATGTATGGTAAGGTGTGGCGGTCGCCGTGTAAGGCGTGGCGGCCTCCATGTATGGTAAGGTGTGGCGGTCGCCGTGTAAGGCGTGGCGGCCTCCATGTATGGTAAGGTGTGGCGGTCGCCGTGTAAGGCGTGGCGGCCTCCATGTATGGTAAGGTGTGGCGGTCGCCGTGTAAGGCGTGGCGGCCTCCATGTATGGTAAGGTGTGGCGGTCGCCGTGTAAGGCGTGGCGGCCTCCATGTATAGTAAGGTGTGGCGGCCGCCGTGTAAGGTGTGGCGGCCGCCGTAATCTGTTTTTTCACCAATCCATCTTTTATATAGGGATTGGCAGGGGAAGGATACCAGATGCAAGTGTGAACCTAGACTTACCGGCGAAAAATGCTTTTTTTTTTGCCTCTTAGGGTGGGTTCACGCTGGAGTCTGTCCACTGCCAATCCAAGTGAAAATCTCGGGGAACGGGATAGACATCGGATACCGTCAGGTCAGCGACGCATTGGTTAAAAAACCCCATTCATTTGAATGGGTTTTTAAAGCAATGCGCGGGTGTGCGCTTACACCCTCTGCTCTGCAAATCCTTTTTTTTTCGTCGGAAACAAAGTCGGACATGCAGGATTTCGAGTCCAACGAAAAAAAACGGCTTCGCAGCGCAGAGGGTGTAAGCGCACACCCGCACATTGCTTTAAAAATCCATTCAAATGAATGGGTTTTTAACCAATGCGTCGCTGACCTGTCGGTATACGATGCCGATCCCGTTCCCTGAGATTTTCACTCGGATTGGCAGCGGACGGACTCAAGCACAGGTGTGAACACACCCTTAACTATCACTCTAATATTCCTGCTATCTCTGTCTTGAGCAGATGATGAGTTACAGAGCGCACGTCTATAGCTGTCTATGGACTTAGGAAGAGAGAGACAAAGCCCACACAAGCCACTGAATGGACGGCTTTATTCCCAGGAGTACAGAGCGGGGTCTCCGCACTGCCCTGTGCGTAATGGAGCAGGATCTCCTCCATGACGGGAGCTAGCCGGCAGCTCAGGGAGAATAACAGAGAGCCTGCAGAGGGGAAAACTGCTAAAAACTCACAATACAAGTCATAATGGCCAGATCTAGTGTTTACACACATAGCAACGGATCCTGAAAAGTCACCTGAAACTACAGGTCCACCAGGACTGGCCATACACATCAGACAGCATTTGGCCTTCAGGCCTTTCTCCCCCAAAACCACACATGCACACTGGGCTTGGCCAATGATACGTGTTCTTTATGAGGAGAGGCGTAAGCTGCTGCCAGACTCTGATTCCTTCCTCCAGATCCCCCTGACCCTCCTTAAGGGTGGCATATCATTATCTCCTGAGTGTCTCATGCTCGGTTATTTCCGGCTTTGCCCCCCTCTAGTGTCCTGCACCGCTTGCTCCCTATTGTTCTGATGACCACCCGGCTCCAGCCTCACCGGCCCTCCATTCTCAGGACAGCCGGGTTGGGGTACTGAGGAACCTCGATGGCTCTTTCCCCAAACTTCATCTTTAGCAGCTCCACATGGCGATTTGGGGCCTGAACTAAAGCCCCCGCAAAAGGCAGCGTCTGTAGCGGCTGGAGGAAGCTCTCTGGAAACTCAATGTCCTGCGGATGACCAGTCCAAGAGTCCCGGGTCATCAGCCCATCCCGTGGGTAAAAAGGCCATAGATCAACATGGAGGTGGTTGCTCTGACTGTACTGCACCCTGAAAAAGTCACCCTCAATAGCCCGCTCCCACACAAAGCCTTCTTCATCTATGAGAGACCCTCCCTGAGCCCCCCGCAGCTCTGGACACAGAGTGAGGTCTTCCAGATATATGCCCAGATCCACGTCATAGTCCCAGGGGATGAGATCTCCATGGCGGGCGGCCCCCAGCAGGCTTCCCCCCTCCAGCCAGTAGCGCACATTGTTGGCTTCCAGGACCTTGATGACATGGAGGGCAGTGACCCTTAGTGCACGGAGGCAGCAGGGGGCGTCCAGCGCCCTTCATACAGGTAATCTGGGGGTTTCTCCAACCACAGTCCCAAAACAGCGCGGAGTCTCCTTAGTGCAGCCGAACCAGCGATCCCCTCCACCCAGACCGCGGACTAGCCTCACATTCAGTGCTCGCATTGTCGCTGCCTCTTCTGCTCGCGCCGCCTGCTCTGCCTTCCAGCGACCATGGTCTGTGGCTGGAAAAGGAGTGCGAGGAAACCTAAGACCATCCATCACCTTCACCCTCCACCCACGGAGAGCTGCCTGAATAAATATGGTTGCCTGTAGAGGGCGGGAGAGAGGAAAGGGCAAGTCAAAAAGGTCTCGGGATCTCATCAGAATCACTGCAGCCCCAGACACGGCTCCGCAGGACTCTTCGCTGCTCGCCACACTGTACTGCGCTGTCCACTCCCGCTGAGACACATTCAAGTGAAGGCAACGCAGGGAGGTGCCAGCTCCGGCTGCCACAAGTCTGACTCCAGGTGGAGCATCACGCAGTCCTCGAGCCATTCGCTCCAATAGGTCAGAAGGGTTCAGAGCACAACCATCTGGTACTAGAGCCACCAGACGGGTATGAACATGGCCCTCCAGGCGGGACACAGAGCCGGGCTGCTCCGGGGATGGCTGAAGCCTCAGCAGGGTTACTCCAGGCACCGGTGGGTATAGAGCCGTCTCTGAAGCCACAAGTATCTGGAGAGCAGGGCGGGCCCGCAGGAAGGAGTGCTGCAGCTCTGCCAGGCCATGCTCAAACGGACGGAACTCCCGCACAATGACCGTGACACCAGCGGACAGAAGGGGTGAGGGGTGCCCGGCCGGGCGCACGTGGAGGTGCCACGTATAGTACAACAGCAACACGTTACAGATCAGTGTCAGAGCAACCAGGACATGGCAGAGCGGGCAGCGCATCCTGAGCCCATCACACAGAGCACGGCCGGGCCTAGGGAACAAGACAAGACCCCCATTAATAGAAGGACAAGGAGACACAGTATGGGGGGCATCACTGACCAGAGGGACTACAGAGACCAGCAAACATCCCGATACCGGCTCTGTGGTAGGGGGGACAGTCTGTACTGACGCTATAGGAGGGGGGGGGACAGTCTGTACTGACGCTATAGGAGGGGGGGGACAGTCTGTACTGACACTATAGGGGGGGGGGGGGACAGTCTGTACTGACGCTATAGGAGGGGGGGGGACAGTCTGTACTGACGCTATAGGAGGGGGGGGACAGTCTGTACTGACGCTATAGGAGGGGGGGGGGACAGTCTGTACTGACACTATAGGGGGGGGGGGGGGACAGTCTGTACTGACGCTATAGGAGGGGGGGGACAGTCTGTACTGACGCTATAGGAGGGGGGGGACAGTCTGTACTGACGCTATAGGAGGGGGGGGGGACAGTCTGTACTGACGCTATAGGGGGGAGGGGGGGGGGACAGTCTGTACTGACGCTATAGGAGGGGGGGGGACAGTCTGTACTGACGCTATAGGAGGGGGGGGACAGTCTGTACTGACGCTATAGGAGGGGGGGACAGTCTGTACTGACGCTATAGGAGGGGGGGGGGACAGTCTGTACTGACGCTATAGGAGGGGGGGGGGACAGTCTGTACTGACGCTATAGGAGGGGGGGACAGTCTGTACTGACGCTATAGGAGGGGGGGGGACAGTCTGTACTGACGCTATAGGGGGGGGGGACAGTCTGTACTGACGCTATAGGAGGGGGGGGGGACAGTCTGTACTGACGCTATAGGAGGGGGGGGGACAGTCTGTACTGACGCTATAGGAGGGGGGGGGACAGTCTGTACTGACGCTATAGGAGGGGGGGGGACAGTCTGTACTGACGCTATAGGAGGGGGGGGGGGACAGTCTGTACTGACGCTATAGGAGGGGGGGGGGAAAGTCTGTACTGACGCTATAGGAGGGGGGGGGACAGTCTGTACTGACGCTATAGGAGGGGGGGACAGTCTGTACTGACGCTATAGGAGGGGGGGGGGACAGTCTGTACTGACGCTATAGGGGGGGGGACAGTCTGTACTGACGCTATAGGAGGGGGGGGGACAGTCTGTACTGACGCTATAGGAGGGGGGGGGACAGTCTGTACTGACGCTATAGGAGGGGGGGGGACAGTCTGTACTGACGCTATAGGAGGGGGGGGACAGTCTGTACTGACGCTATAGGAGGGGGGGGGGACAGTCTGTACTGACGCTATAGGAGGGGGGGACAGTCTGTACTGACGCTATAGGAGGGGGGGGGACAGTCTGTACTGACGCTATAGGAGGGGGGGGGACAGTCTGTACTGACGCTATAGGAGGGGGGGACAGTCTGTACTGACGCTATAGGAGGGGGGGGGACAGTCTGTACTGACGCTATAGGAGGGGGGACAGTCTGTACTGACGCTATAGGAGGGGGGGGACAGTCGTTACCAGGTATATGGAGGGGACAGTCGTTACCAGGTATATGGAGGGGACAGGGTCGTTACCAGGTATATGGGGGGGCAGTTGTTACCGACTCTCTATGGGGGGGGGGGGGCAGTCGTTACCAGGTATATGGGGGGGCAGTTGTTACCGACTCTCTATTGGGGGGGGGGCAGTCGTTACCGGCTCTCTATTGGGGGGGGGGGGGCAGTCGTTACCGGCTCTCTATTGGGGGGGGGGGGCAGTCGTTACCGGCTCTCTGTGGGGGGGGGGGGCAGTCGTTACCGGCTCTCTATTGGGGGGGGGGGCAGTCGTTACCGGCTCTCTATGGGGGGGGGGCAGTCGTTACCGGCTCTCTATTGGGGGGGGGGGGGCAGTCGTTACCGGCTCTCTATGGGGGGGGGGGGGGGGGCAGTCGTTACCGGCTCTCTATGGGGGGGGGCAGTCGTTACCGGCTCTCTATGGGGGGGGCAGTCGTTACCGGCTCTCTATGGGGGGGGCAGTCGTTACCGGCTCTCTATGGGGGGGCAGTCGTTACCGGCTCTCTATGGGGGGGGGGCAGTCGTTACCGGCTCTCTATGGGGGGGGCAGTCGTTACCGGCTCTCTATGGGGGGGGCAGTCGTTACCGGCTCTCTATGGGGGGGGCAGTCGTTACCGGCTCTCTGGGGGGGGCAGTCGTTACTGGCTCTCTATGGGGGAGGGGGGGAGTCGTTACCTGTCTCTGCCGCTGTTTACATTGCAGCTCTCCTCATTTACATCAGGAACAGCCCACGTGCCTTCCGCTTATCCCGCCCCCTCTGACGTCACTTATCCTAAACTTTATTGTTCTCTGTGACACAGACATAAATAACAGCAGCTTTGGTCCCGCCCACTATTCCTAGTTCCGCCCATTGACACTTAGCTCCAGCTAACCCCTCCTACGGCCCCGCCCATCTTTGCTGCTATATCTGTCTCTCGCTCTTGTTTGACGTGGCAGCGCTTTGGGGGCGTGGCTATCACTGAGATTGCATTTATAGCTGCAACCTAGGCAACTGAGCGCTTATTGGTTCCCTGAATGGCGCAGACTGGCTGATGATTGGCTGTCACAACTCACAGGCAGATATTATTGACTAAGAGATATGTCAGTCATCTGCGATTAATTCAACCTTATCTTGGAGGCGGGGCAATTCTCGGGCCAAGAACTGGGCGTGGTAACTGTCTATCAAAAAATATGTAAATAATCCGTCACGTGATTGGTTAAGACACAAAGATGAAAAAGGTTGCGAGCGACGACTGGGCGGGGCTATGTCCTTGCGATGCGGCCTGTCGGTAGGGGGCGGGCCTTGTCAGAATCTTCTGCCTGTGATTGGATAAGGCGCAGAGCATCGCATCAGCAGCGGCCTGTGATTGGTCAGTTCGGCGCTCCGGGCCGCTGAGCTCTGGCTGCGGCTGCTCAGTCACATCTCTGCCGGCTCCTGGTGACATGCTGGGCTCGGGCGGCTCTGTGGACCGGGGGCGACTCCGTCAGTTGTTGCGGGGGAGTGTGGCCGGGCTGTGCGAGCTGAAACTATTGCGGGAGCGGCAGGAGGTGCGAGTGCGGCGGGCGCTGCGGGGCGGAGAGGTGAGAAGGCGGCGATGATGAGAGTAGTAGTCACCGGAGACTGTGCAATGTACATTCTTACCATGTGTGCAGGATCCGAAGGATAAAACCCATCATCACTGTATATACCTTCCCTTCCCTGTATATACCTTATCCTCCCTGTATATACCCTACCCTCTCCATATACAACTCCCATCATCCCTGTATATACCCTGTGTGTAACAACCCTCACCTGTCTACAGTCATGGCCAAAAGCTTTGAGAATGACACAAATATTGTATTTTCACATGATCTGCTGCCCTCTGGTTTTTCTGTGTGTTTGTCAGATGTTTTTATCACATACAGAAATAGAATTGCATTCATATTATGAGTAACAGAAGCTTATATTGACAGTTAGAATGAGTTAATGCAGCAAGGCAATATTTGCAGTGTTGACCCTTCTTCTTCAGGACCTCTGCAATTCTCCCTGGCATGCTCTCAATCAACTTCTGGACCAAATCCTGACTGATAGCAGTCCATTCTTGCAGAATCAATGCTTTCATTTTGTCTGAATTTGTTGGTTTTTGTTTGTCCACCCGTCTCTTGATGATTGACCACAAGTTCTCAATGGGATTAAGATCTGGGGAGTTTCCAGGCCATGGACCCAAAATCTCTATGTTTTGTTCCCTGAGCCATTTAGTTCTCACCTTTGCTTTATGGCAAGGTGCTCCACCATGCTGGAAAAGGCATTGTTGAGCGCCAAACTGCTCTTGGACGGTTGGGAGAAGTTGCTCTTGGAGGACATTCTGGTACCATTCTTTATTCATGGCAAGACTGTGAGAGAGCCGATTCCCTTGGCTGAGAAGCAACCCCACACATGAATGGTTTCAGGATGCTTTACAGTTGACATGAGACAAGACTGGTGGTAGCGCTCACCTCTTCTTCTCCGAATAAGCTGTTTTCCAGATGTTCCAAACAATGGAAAAGGGGATTCATCAGAGAAAATGACTTTCCCCCAGTCCTCAGCAGTCCACTCCCTGTACTTTTTGCAGAATATCAGTCTGTCCCTGATGTTTTTTCTGGAGAGAAGTGGCTTCTTTGCTGCCCTCCTTGATACCAGGCCTTGCTCCAAGAGTCTCCGCCTCACAGTGCGTGCAGATGCACTCACACCTGCCTGCTGCCATTCCTCAGCAAGCTCTGCACTGCTGGTAGCCCCATCCCGCAGCTGAAACACTGTTAAAAGACGGTCCTGCCGCTTGCTGGTCTTTCTTGGGCGCCCTGAGCCTTTTTGGCGCCAATGGAACCCCTCTCTTTAATTTTTTTGATGTTTTGATAGTTGATTGATGGTGTGGCCTTTTTTTTTCCTCTATAATCCTCCCTTTTTCCCCCTTTTTTTTGTTGTTCATTGTACTCCCCCCTTTTTTTTTTAAAAAAAACATGGTTAAAAAAAAAAAAAAAAAAAAAGGCAAGCACCAGCCTCCTTTTAAAGTGTCCAGTGGTGTCATTCTTACTTAATCATGACAGATTGATCTCCAGCCCTGTCCTCATCAACACCCACACCTGTGTTAATGGAGCAATCACTGAAACGATGTTAGGTGGTCCTTTTAAGGCAGGGCTGCAATGATGTTGAAATGTGTTTTGGGGGATAAAGTTCATTTTCTAGGCAAATATTGACTTTGCAAGTAATTGCTGTTAAGCTGATCACTCTTTATAACATTCTGGAGTATATGCAAATTGCCATTAGAAAAACTGAAGCAGTAGACTTTGTAAAAATTAATATTTGTATCATTCTCAAAACTTTTGGCCATGACTGTATATACCTTACCCTACCTGTATATAACACCCACCATCCCTGTATATACCTTACCCTACCTGTATATAACACCCACCATCCCTGTATATACCTTACCCTACCTGTATATAGCACCCACCATCCCTGTATATACCTTACCCTCCTGTATATAGCACCCACCATCCCTGTATATACCTGACCCTACCTGTATATAACACCCACCATCCCTGTATATACCTGACCCTACCTGTATATAACACCCACCATCCCTGTATATACCTTACCCTACCTGTATATAACACCCACCCTCCCTGTATATACCTGACCCTACCTGTATATAGCACCCACCATCCCTGTATATACCTGACCCTACCTGTATATAACACCCACCATCCCTGTATATACCTTACCCTACCTGTATATAGCACCCACCATCCCTGTATATACCGTACCCTCCTGTATATAGCACCCACCATCCCTGTATATACCTGACCCTACCTGTATATAGCACCCACCATCCCTGTATATACCTGACCCTACCTGTATATAACACCCACCATCCCTGTATATACCTTACCTACCTGTATATAACACCCACCATCCCTGTATATACCTTACCTACCTGTATATAACACCCACCATCCCTGTATATACCTGACCCTACCTGTATATAACACCCACCATCCCTGTATATACCTGACCCTAACTGTATATAGCACCCACCATCCCTGTATATACCTGACCCTACCTGTATATAGCACCCACCATCCCTGTATATACCTGACCCTACCTGTATATAACACCCACCATCCCTGTATATACCTTACCTACCTGTATATAGCACCCACCATCCCTGTATATACCTGACCCTACCTGTATATAGCACCCACCATCCCTGTATATACCTGACCCTACCTGTATATAACACCCACCATCCCTGTATGTACCTTACCTACCTGTATATAACACCCACCATCCCTGTATATACCTTACCTACCTGTATATAACACCCACCATCCCTGTATATACCTTACCCTCCTGTATATAACACCCACCATCCCTGTATATACCTTACCCTACCTCTATATAACACCCACCATCCCTGTATATACCTGACCCTACCTGTATATAACACCCACCATCCCTGTATATACCTGACCCTACCTGTATATAACACCCACCATCCCTGTATATACCTTACCCTACCTGTATATAACACCCACCATCCCTGTATATACCTTACCCTACCTGTATATAACACCCACCATCCCTGTATGTACCTTACCTACCTGTATATAACACCCACCCTCCCTGTATATACCTTACCCTACCTGTATATAACACCCACCATCCCTGTATATACCTGACCCTACCTGTATATAGCACCCACCATCCCTGTATATACCTTACCCTACCTGTATATAACACCCACCATCCCTGTATATACCTGACCCTACCTGTATATAACACCCACCATCCCTGTATATACCTTTACCCTACCTGTATATAACACCCACCATCCCTGTATATACCTGACCCTACCTGTATATACCTGACCCTACCTGTATATAACACCCACCATCCCTGTATATACCTGACCCTATCTGTATATAACACCCACCATCCCTGTATATACCTTACCCTACCTGTATATAGCACCCACCATCCCTGTATATACCTTACCCTACCTGTATATAACACCCACCATCCCTGTATATACCTTACCCTACCTGTATATAACACCCACCATCCCTGTATATACCTTACCCTACCTGTATATAGCACCCACCATCCCTGTATATACCTTACCTACCTGTATATAACACCCACCATCCCTGTATATACCTGACCCTACCTGTATATAGCACCCACCATCCCTGTATATACCTGACCCTACCTGTATATAACACCCACCATCCCTGTATATACCTTACCCTACCTGTATATAACACCCACCATCCCTGTATATACCTGACCCTACCTGTATATAACACCCACCATCCCTGTATATACCTTACCTACCTGTATATAGCACCCACCATCCCTGTATATACCTTACCCTACCTGTATATAACACCCACCATCCCTGTATATACCTGACCCTACCTGTATATAACACCCACCATCCCTGTATATACCTTACCCTACCTGTATATAACACCCACCCTCCCTGTATATACCTTACCCTACCTGTATATAGCACCCACCATCCCTGTATATACCTTACCCTACCTGTATATAGCACCCACCATCCCTGTATGTACCTTACCCTCCTGTATATAACACCCACCATCCCTGTATATACCTGACCCTCCTGTATATAGCACCCACCATCCCTGTATATACCTTACCCTCCTGTATATAGCACCCACCATCCCTGTATATACCTGACCCTACCTGTATATAACACCCACCATCCCTGTATATACCTGACCCTACCTGTATATAACACCCACCATCCCTGTATATACCTTACCTACCTGTATATAACACCCACCATCCCTGTATATACCTTACCTACCTGTATATAACACCCACCATCCCTGTATATACCTGACCCTACCTGTATATAACACCCACCATCCCTGTATATACCTGACCCTAACTGTATATAGCACCCACCATCCCTGTATATACCTGACCCTACCTGTATATAGCACCCACCATCCCTGTATATACCTGACCCTACCTGTATATAACACCCACCATCCCTGTATATACCTTACCCTACCTGTATATAACACCCACCATCCCTGTATATACCTGACCCTACCTGTATATAACACCCACCATCCCTGTATATACCTGACCCTACCTGTATATAACACCCACCATCCCTGTATATACCTTACCCTACCTGTATATAACACCCACCATCCCTGTATATACCTGACCCTACCTGTATATAGCACCCACCATCCCTGTATATACCTTACCCTACCTGTATATAACACCCACCATCCCTGTATATACCTGACCCTACCTGTATATAACACCCACCATCCCTGTATATACCTGACCCTACCTGTATATAACACCCACCATCCCTGTATATACCTGACCCTACCTGTATATAGCACCCACCATCCCTGTATATACCTTACCCTACCTGTATATAACACCCACCATCCCTGTATATACCTGACCCTACCTGTATATAGCACCCACCATCCCTGTATATACCTTACCCTCCTGTATATAGCACCCACCATCCCTGTATATACCTGACCCTACCTGTATATAACACCCACCATCCCTGTATATACCTGACCCTACCTGTATATAACACCCACCATCCCTGTATATACCTTACCCTACCTGTATATAACACCCACCATCCCTGTATATACCTGACCCTACCTGTATATAACACCCACCATCCCTGTATATACCTGACCCTACCTGTATATAGCACCCACCATCCCTGTATATACCTGACCCTACCTGTATATAGCACCCACCATCCCTGTATATACCTTACCCTACCTGTATATAACACCCACCCCTCCCTGTATATACCTGACCCTACCTGTATATAACACCCACCATCCCTGTATATACCTTACCTACCTGTATATAACACCCACCATCCCTGTATATACCTGACCCTACCTGTATATAGCACCCACCATCCCTGTATGTACCTTACCTACCTGTATATAACACCCACCATCCCTGTATATACCTGACCCTACCTGTATATAGCACCCACCATCCCTGTATGTACCTTACCTACCTGTATATAACACCCACCATCCCTGTATATACCTGACCCTACCTGTATATAGCACCCACCATCCCTGTATATACCTTACCTACCTGTATATAGCACCCACCATCCCTGTATATACCTGACCCTACCTGTATATAACACCCACCATCCCTGTATGTACCTTACCTACCTGTATATAACACCCACCATCCCTGTATATACCTGACCCTACCTGTATATAACACCCACCATCCCTGTATATACCTTACCCTACCTGTATATAACACCCACCATCCCTGTATGTACCTTACCCTACCTGTATATAACACCCACCATCCCTGTATATACCTGACCCTACCTGTATATAACACCCACCATCCCTGTATATACCTGACCCTCCTGTATATAGCACCCACCATCCCTGTATATACCTGACCCTACCTGTATATAACACCCACCATCCCTGTATATACCTTACCCTACCTGTATATAGCACCCACCATCCCTGTATATACCTGACCCTCCTGTATATAGCACCCACCATCCCTGTATATACCTGACCCTACCTGTATATAACACCCACCATCCCTGTATATACCTTACCCTCCTGTATATAACACCCACCATCCCTGTATGTACCTGACCCTACCTGTATATAGCACCCACCATCCCTGTATATACCTGACCCTACCTGTATATAACACCCACCATCCCTGTATATACCTTACCCTACCTGTATATAGCACCCACCATCCCTGTATATACCTTACCCTACCTGTATATAACACCCACCATCCCTGTATATACCTGACCCTACCTGTATATAACACCCACCATCCCTGTATATACCTGACCCTACCTGTATATAGCACCCACCATCCCTGTATATACCTTACCCCTACCTGTATATAACACCCACCCTCCCTGTATATACCTGACCCTACCTGTATATAGCACCCACCATCCCTGTATATACCTTACCCTACCTGTATATAGCACCCACCATCCCTGTATATACCTGACCCTACCTGTATATAACACCCACCATCCCTGTATATACCTTACCCTACCTGTATATAGCACCCACCATCCCTGTATATACCTTACCCTACCTGTATATAACACCCACCATCCCTGTATATACCTGACCCTACCTGTATATAACTCCTCTCACCCTCCCTGTTTGCTGTATGTGGCTCTTACCTACATCTTCCTCAGGATCTGGACCGGCAGCTTTGGGAGCTGGAGCGGCAACTTGGAGAATTGCGGCTGAGAGCAGAGAGTGACCAGGAGAATGGTGAGTCATGTGACATTTCCAGCACCACGGGGCAGTCTGTATATTGGGCAGTGTGGGACGGGGTTACTATATATAGCAGGCTAGGGGTGCTGGTCCGGGGGCTGAAGAGTCCACGTCTGAAACAAATGACCAACTCAGCATCCGGCTTTAAAATACAATGATGAATTATTTTATATTATGGGTGATGGAGTCCTGTATATATCAGGCAGCGTGAGCCGTGGGCCCCTGCGTGTACCTGGCAGCGTGAGCCGTGGGCCCCTGCGTGTACCTGGCAGCGTGAGCCGTGGGCCCCTGCGTGTACCGGGCAGCGTGAGCTGTGGGGCCCTGCGTGTACCTGGCAGCGTGAGCCGTAGGCCCCTGCGTGTACCTGGCAGCGTGAGCCGTGGGCCCCTGCGTGTACCTGGCAGCGTGAGCCGTGGGCCCCTGTGTGTACCTGGCAGCGTGAGCTGTGGGGCCCTGCGTGTACCTGGCAGCATGAGCCGTGGGCCCCTGCGTGTACCTGGCAGCGTGAGCCGTGGGCCCCTGCGTGTACCTGGCAGCGTGAGCCGTGGGCCCCTGCGTGTACCTGGCAGCGTGAGCCGTGGGCCCCTGCGTGTACCGGGCAGCGTGAGCTGTGGGGCCCTGCGTGTACCGGGTAAGCGTGAGCCGTAGGCCCCTGCGTGTAGCGGGCAGCATGAGCTGTAGGCCCCTGCGTGTACCTGGCAGCATGAGCCATGGACCCCTGCGTGTATCTGGCAGCGTGAGCCGTGGACCCCTGCGTGTACCTGGCAGCGTGAGCTGTGGGGCCCTGCGTGTATCTGGCAGCGTGAGCCGTAGGCCCCTGCGTGTACCTGGCAGTGTGAGCCGTGGACCCCTGCGTGTACCTGGCAGCGTGAGCTGTGGGGCCCTGCGTGTATCTGGCAGCGTGAGCCGTGGACCCCTGCGTGTACCTGGCAGCGTGAGCCGTGGACCCCTGCGTGTACCTGGCAGCGTGAGCCGTGGGCCCCTGCGTGTACCTGGCAGCGTGAGCCGTGGGCCCCTGCGTGTACCTGGCAGCGTGAGCCGTGGGCCCCTGCGTGTACCTGGCAGCGTGAGCCGTGGGCCCCTGCGTGTACCGGGCAGCGTGAGCTGTGGGGCCCTGCGTGTACCGGGTAAGCGTGAGCCGTAGGCCCCTGCGTGTAGCAGGCAGCATGAGCCATGGACCCCTGCGTGTATCTGGCAGCGTGAGCCGTGGACCCCTGCGTGTACCTGGCAGCGTGAGCTGTGGACCCCTGCGTGTATCTGGCAGCGTGAGCCGTGGACCCCTGCGTGTACCTGGCAGCGTGAGCTGTGGGGCCCTGCGTGTACCTGGCAGCGTGAGCCGTGGACCCCTGCATGTACCTGGCAGCGTGAGCTGTGGACCCCTGCGTGTATCTGGCAGCGTGAGCCGTGGACCCCTGCGTGTACCTGGCAGCGTGAGCTGTGGGGCCCTGCGTGTACCTGGCAGCGTGAGCCGTGGACCCCTGCGTGTACCTGGCAGCGTGAGCTGTGGGGCCCTGCGTGTATCTGGCAGCGTGAGCCGTGGACCCCTGCGTGTACCTGGCAGCGTGAGCTGTGGACCCCTGCGTGTATCTGGCAGCGTGAGCCGTGGACCCCTGCGTGTATCTGGCAGCGTGAGCCGTGGACCCCTGCGTGTACCTGGCAGCGTGAGCCGTGGACCCCTGCGTGTACCTGGCAGCGTGAGCCGTAGGCCCCTGCGTGTACCTGGCAGCGTGAGTCGTAGGCCCCTGCGTGTACCGGGCAGCGTGAACTGTGGGGCCCTGCGTGTACCTGGCAGCGTGAGCTGTGGGGCCCTGCGTGTACCGGGTAAGCGTGAGCCGTAGGCCCCTGCGTGTACCTGGCAGCGTGAGCCGTGGGCCCCTGCGTGTACCTGGCAGCGTGAGCCATGGACCCCTGCGTGTACCTGGCAGCGTGAGCCGTAGGCCCCTGCGTGTACCGGGTAAGCGTGAGCCGTAGGCCCCTGCGTGTACCTGGCAGCGTGAGCCATGGACCCCTGCGTGTACCTGGCAGTGTGAGCCGTAGGCCCCTGCGTGTACCTGGCAGCGTGAGCCGTGGGCCCCTGTGTGTACCTGGCAGCGTGAGCCGAGGGCCCCTGTGTGTACCTGGCAGCGTGAGTCGTGGGCCCCTGCGTTATATTCTTTCTCTTCTCCGCCGTTAGCTCCGGGCCCCATACTTACGTTCTGTCTCTGCCGAGCGTCCTTCTGCACCTACCCCTGTGTGTAGAGTGGCCAATGCCTCGTACACCGGGCAGCGTGAGCCATGGACCCCTGCGTGTACCGGGCAGCGTGAGCCGTGGAGTCCTTCGTGTACCGGGCAGCGTGAGCCATGGAGTCCTTCGTGTATCGGACAGTGTGAGCCGTGGGGTCCTTCGTGTATCGGGCAGCGTGAGCCGTGGAGTCCTTTGTGTATCGGACAGTGTGAGCCGTGGGGTCCTTCGTGTACCGTGCAGCGTGAGCCGTGGAGTCCTTCGTGTACCGGGCAGCGTGAGCCGTGGAGTCCTTCGTGTACCGGGCAGCGTGAGCCATGGAGTCATTCGTGTATCGGACAGTGTGAGCCGTGGGGTCCTTCGTGTACCGTGCAGCGTGAGCCGTGGAGTCCTTCGTGTACCGGGCAGCGTGAGCCGTGGAGTCCTTTGTGTATCGGACAGTGTGAGCCGTGGGGTCCTTCGTGTACCGGGCAGTGTGAGCCGTGGGGTCCTTCGTGTACCGTGCAGCGTGAGCCGTGGAGTCCTTTGTGTATCGGACAGTGTGAGCCGTGGGGTCCTTCGTGTACCGGGCAGCGTGAGCCGTGGAGTCCTTCGTGTACCGGGCAGCGTGAGCCGTGGAGTCCTTTGTGTATCGGACAGTGTGAGCCGTGGAGTCCTTCGTGTATCGGACAGTGTGAGCCGTGGGGTCCTTCGTGTACCGTGCAGCGTGAGCCGTGGAGTCCTTCGTGTACCGGGCAGCGTGAGCCGTGGAGTCCTTCGTGTACCGAGCAGCGTGAGCCGTGGAGTCCTTCGTGTACCGGGCAGCGTGAGCCGTGGGGTCCTTCGTGTACCGGGCAGCGTGAGCCGTGGAGTCCTTCGTGTACCGGGGAGTGTGAGCCGTGGAGTCCTTCGTGTACCGGGCAGCGTGAGCCGTGGAGTCCTTCGTGTACCGGGCAGCGTGAGCCGTGGGGTCCTTTGTGTATCGGACAGCGTGAGCCGTGGGGTCCTGCACAGATGCCAGCAAGTGTTGGTGTTGTATACTGTCATGTTTGTTTGCCACCTGCACTGGGAACACTACCAGGACATACTTGTAACCTATCCATAGCCACGTGGTGGTCTCTATCGCTGAGAGCCAGTGGTCAGCTACTGTATATGTGAGATACATATCCTGAATACTGGTGTGGCCTGTCGGTGCCGTAGACGTTCTCAGCTTTTAAATAGCCATGTGACCGCCTTCTGTCGCTGCGCCCTTTTATCTGACATTTTTCTAATTTCTGGATTATTTATTTGTGTGCCACCATTGCCTTTACCCTTCCGTTTTGACCCTCCGTGGCACCTGTTCCACCTTGACTTTGCCTTACCCTGACCGTCCTCAGCACTGATGGCACCATTGCCTTTACTCTCCCCGCACTGGTGCTGCCACTACCCCTGACCAGCATCTACAACCCCATTGCCTCACCTTCTTCTGTCTGTGTCACCCTTGCCCTGACCCTGCACATTGCCGCCTTCACCCTGTGGTAGGTTTTTCCTTTCCTCCTGAGAATGGATGGGGTTGGGTTGTGAGTTGATTGACAGGTCTTGTTCATTCCTGCCCAGCGCACGTGTGGATCTGGATGTTTTCCTTCTCTTGCCCAGTAGACCGTGCCCAGCACCCGTCAATCCTGCTGTATGAGGGGGCAGGGGAGGAAAATTAACCATTTGGGAATCATAAACCGTGCTCCCCCCTACCACGCACACAGACACACACACACACTCACCTTCTTCACGTGACCCCCTTCCTTACCCCATTTGGTCCCCTATCTAATGTCCACGGCGGGAGCTCAGTGCATGCCGGGCGGCGGGGGCTCAGTGCATGCCGGGCGGCGGGGCTCCCAGGTGCATGCCGGGCGGCGGGGCTCAGTGCATGCCGGGCGGCGGGGCTCAGTGCATGCCGGGCGGCGGGGCTCCAGTGCATGCCGGGCGGCGGGGCTCAGTGCATGCCGGGCGGCGGGGCTCAGTGCATGCCGGGCGGCGGGGGTCAGTGTCTGCCCGGGCGGCGGGGGTCAGTGTGTGCCGGGCGGCGGGGCTCAGTGTATGCCGGGCGGCGGGGCTCAGTGTATGCCGGGCGGCGGGGCTCAGTGTGTGCCGGGCGGCGGGGGTCCCGAGTGTGTGCCGGGCGGCGGGGGTCCGAGTGTGTGCCGGGCGGCGGGGCTCAGTGTATGCCGGGCGGCGGGGCTCAGTGTGTGCCGGGCGGCGGGGGTCAGTGTGTGCCGGGCGGCGGGGCTCCAGTGTGTGCCGGGCGGCGGGGGCTCAGTGTATGCCGGGCGGCGGGGGTCAGTGTGTGCCGGGCGGCGGGGCTCAGTGTGTGCCGGGCGGCGGGGCTCCGAGTGTATGCCGGGCGGCGGGGGCTCAGTGTGTGCCGGGCGGCGGGGGCTCCGTGTGTGTGCCGGGCGGCGGGGCTCAGTGTGTGCCGGGCGGCGGGGCTCAGTGTGTGCCGGGCGGCGGGGGTCGGGTGTGTGCCGGGCGGCGGGGGTCCGCGGTGTGTGCCGGGCGGCGGGGGCTCAGTGTGTGCCGGGCGGCGGGGCTCCAGTGTGTGCCGGGCGGCGGGGCTCCCGGTGTGTGCCGGGCGGCGGGGGTCAGTGTATGCCGGGCGGCGGGGGCTCCCAGTGTGTGCCGGGCGGCGGGGCGGGCGGCGGGGCTCAGTGTATGCCGGGCGGCGGGGCTCAGTGTGTGCCGGGCTGCGGGGGTCCCGGTGTGTGCCGGGCGGCGGGGCTCAGTGTGTGCCGGGCGGCGGGGCTCAGTGTGTGCCGGGCGGCGGGGCTCCGAGTGTTGCCGGGCGGCGGGGCTCAGTGTATGCCGGGCTGCGGGGGGTCAGTGTGTGCCGGGCGGCGGGGCTCAGTGTATGCCGGGCGGCGGGGCTCAGTGTGTGCCGGGCGGCGGGGGCTCAGTGTATGCCGGGCGGCGGGGGCTCAGTGTATGCCGGGCAGCAGGGTTGTGAGTGCTCTGAGATTGCTGTGATTGGATTTATTTGTGTGCCTTGTATTTGCCATTTAGTTTGTAGGGCTTGCCCCTGCTATATGTCTATAATTATTTTTGTCTCTCTCTTTTTGCAGCGGAGTTCGAGGCCGATGGCCCAGAGTCATGTGACGTATTCCTGGAGCGGTCCCCCCGGGGGGGACAGGCTGAGGCCCGGATGCATTATGCCAGTGAGCGCCCCAAGAGTGCAGGTGAGGTCTTGTGTGGTCCCCGCTGCTCCTGCCTCTTCTCCTCTTCTGTGTGTAACTGCCCCGCTCTTCTTTCTGCCCTCAGGTGATCTGGTTGTGGGATCCCATCACCCTCGTTCCTCTTCTTCTCGCCTTCTGGTGCCTCGCTCCATGTCTGCCCCTTACCCCTCCCCCTCATCTCCCCCCCCCTCCCTCCACCACCACCGCCTCCGGCCCGCCGGGCTGAAGGTTATATTCTTTCTCTTCTCCGCCGTCAGCTCCGGGCCCCGTACTTACGTTCTGTCTCTACCGAGCGTCCTCCGGCACCTGCCCCTGTGTGTAGAATGGCCAATGCCTCGTACACTCCAACACACCGGGGCCCCCGCAGAAAGCACCCCCCTCTGTTAAAGGGCCACAGCGTGGAGGGGTCTCCACCAAAACCTCCTAGAAAATGTCTTTCTGCAGAGGAACCACCGCGCAAAAGAGGAGGTAGGAGGACTCCAAGGTCCCTCTCAGAAACTAGCCTGAGGGACCCTGCTCCGCGTCCAGAGGAGAACGCAGACCTCAGGGTCCCCCCAGAAGTGTGGCAGGGCTCTAGGGGTCACTTAGATGGCTGGGTGAACCCCCGCACTTATAAGGAGAGTTGGGCTAATACGAGAGCACACACAGAGGGCTGGGCAGATCCACAGGCCTTTGTGGAGGAATGGGGAGACCCCCCGAGCTCATATGCAAGAGGGGGGTCGCTGTTACACCCTGGGAAGAGATGGGAGGGCCCCGACAGCAAAAATTGGACCCCCATGCAGAAAGTGGAGGTCAACAGCTGAAATCAGTGCCGGGGTCCCAGAGGGGGAGGCCAGGGTGGACTCAGAAGGAGAAGAGGAAGAAGAAGAGGAGGGTGGCTTGGTATGGCCAATGCAGCTGCCTCCCCGGGATGCCGATGGGCGCCCCCAAATGTTTAAGGTCAAAGCTTCTCAGGCCCTTAAGAAAAAGATTATGAGGTTCCACACAGGGTCACTGAAAGTCATGACAACTGTGTGACCGACATCCCGGATCCACAGGCTACAGTCGTATCCAGCTCCCCCAAAATGCACTTATGTCACTTGTCCATTGAAAGGCGCTACAGTCAGTCTCTCCTTGTCCTTCTCCTGCAGTGGCTGATAACAGAGAGTAATAGATTGTATTCCCCTGTCCTACAGTCGGCCTCTCCTGACATGGCTGATAACAGATAGTAATAGATTGTATTCCCCTGTCCTACAGTCGGCCTCTACTCTCCTGACATGGCTGATAACAGATAGTAATAGATTGTATTCCCCTGTCCTACAGTCGGCCTCTCCTGACATGGCTGATAACAGATAGTAATAGATTGTATTCCCCTGTCCTACAGTCGGCCTCTCCCCTCCTGACATGGCTGATAACAGAGAGTAATAGATTGTATTCCCCTGTCCTACAGTCGGCCTCTCCCCTCCTGGCATGGCTGATAACAGATAGTAATAGATTGTATTCCCCTGTCCTACAGTCGGCCTCTCCCCTCCTGACATGGCTGATAACAGAGAGTAATAGATTGTAATCACCTGTCCTACAGTCGGCCTCTCCTCTCCTGACGTGGCTGATAACAGATAGTAATAGATTGTATCCCCCTGTCCTACAGTCGGCCTCTCCCCCTCCTGACGTGGCTGATAACAGATAGTAATAGATTGTAGTCTCCTGTCCTACAGTCGGCCTCTCCCCTCCTGACATGACTGATAACAGATAGTAATAGATTGTATTCCCCTGTCCTACAGTCGGCCTCTCCTCTCCTGACATGGCTGATAACAGATAGTAATAGATTGTATTCCCCTGTCCTACAGTCGGCCTCTCCCCTCCTGACATGGCTGATAACAGATAGTAATAGATTGTATTCCCAGTCCTACAGTCGGCCTCTCCCCTCCTGACATGGCTGATAACAGATAATAATACATTGTATTCCCCTGTCCTACAGTCGGCCTCTCCTCTCCTGACATGGCTGATAACAGATAGTAATAGATTGTATTCCTCTGTCCTACAGTCGGCCTCTCCTCTCCTGACATGGCTGATAACAGATAGTAATAGATTGTATTCCCCTGTCCTACAGTCGGCCTCTCCTCTCCTGACATGGCAGATAACAGATAGTAATAGATTGTATTCCCCTGTCCTACAGTCGGCCTCTCCTCTCCTGACATGGCAGATAACAGATAGTAATAGATTGTATTCCCCTGTCCTACAGTCGGCCTCTCCCCTCCTGATATGGCTGATTATAGATAGTAATAGATTGTATTCCCCTGTCCTACAGTCAGCCTCTCCTCTCCTGACATGACTGATAACAGATAGTAATAGATTGTATTCCCCTGTCCTACAGTCGGCCTCTCCTCTCCTGACGTAGCTGATAACAGATAGTAATAGATTGTATTCCCCTGTCCTACAGTCGGCCTCTCCTCTCCTGACACGACTGATAACAGATAGTAATAGATTGTATTCCCCTGTCCTACAGTCGGCCTCTCCTCTCCTGACACGACTGATAACAGATAGTAATAGATTGTATTCCCCTGTCCTACAGTCGGCCTCTCCTCTCCTGACGTAGCTGATAACAGATAGTAATAGATTGTATTCCCCTGTCCTACAGTCGGCCTCTCCCCTCCTGACATGGCTGATAACAGATAGTAATAGATTGTATTCCCCTGTCCTACAGTCGGCCTCTCCCCTCCTGACATGGCTGATAACAGATAGTAATAGATTGTATTCACCTGTCCTACAGTCGGCCTCTCCTCTCCTGACATGGCTGATAACAGATAGTAATAGATTGTATTCCCCTGTCCTACAGTCGGCCTCTCCCCCCTGACGTGGCTGATAACAGATAGTAATAGATTGTATTCCCCTGTCCTACAGTCGGCCTCTCCTCTCCTGACGTGGCTGATAACAGATAGTAATAGATTGTATTCCCCCGTCCTACAGTCGGCCTCTCCCCTCCTGACATGGCTGATAACAGATAGTAATAGATTGTATTCCCCTGTCCTACAGTCGGCCTCTCCCCTCCTGACATGGCTGATAACAGATAGTAATAGATTGTAGTCACCTGTCCTACAGTCGGCCTCTCCCCTCCTGACATGGCTGATAACAGATAGTAATAGATTGTATTCCCCTGTCCTACAGTCGGCCTCTCCCCTCCTGACATGGCTGATAACAGAGAGTAATAGATTGTATTCCCCTGTCCTACAGTCGGCCTCTCCCCTCCTGACATGGCTGATAACAGATAGTAATAGATTGTATTCCCCTGTCCTACAGTCAGCCTCTCCTGACATGGCTGATAACAGATAGTAATAGATTGTATTCCCCTGTCCTACAGTCGGCCTCTCCTCTCCTGACATGGCTGATAACAGATAGTAATAGATTGTAGTCACCTGTCCTACAGTCGGCCTCTCCTCTCCTGACATGGCTGATAACAGAGAGTAATAGATTGTATTCCCCTGTCCTACAGTCGGCCTCTCCCCCTCCTGACATGGCTGATAACAGATAGTAATAGATTGTATTCCCCTGTCCTACAGTCAGCCTCTCCTGACATGGCTGATAACAGATAGTAATAGATTGTATTCCCCTGTCCTACAGTCGGCCTCTCCTCTCCTGACATGGCTGATAACAGATAGTAATAGATTGTATTCCCCTGTCCTACAGTCGGCCTCTCCTCTCCTGACATGGCTGATAACAGATAGTAATAGATTGTATTCCCCTGTCCTACAGTTGGCCTCTCCCCTCCTGACATGGCTGATAACAGATAGTAATAGATTGTATTCCCCTGTCCTACAGTCGGCCTCTCCCCTCCTGACATGGCTGATAACAGATAGTAATAGGTTGTATTCCCCTGTCCTACAGTCGGCCTCTCTCCTCCTGACATGGCTGATAACAGATAGTAATAGATTGTATTCCCCTGTCCTACAGTCAGCCTCTCCTCTCCTGACGTGGCTGATAACAGATAGTAATAGATTGTATTCCCCTGTCCTACAGTCGGCCTCTCCCCTCCTGACATGGCTGATAACAGATAGTAATAGATTGTATTCCCCTGTCCTACAGTTGGCCTCTCCCCTCCTGACATGGCTGATAACAGATAGTAATAGATTGTATTCCTCTGTCCTACAGTCGGCCTCTCCTCTCCTGACATGGCTGATAACAGATAGTAATAGATTGTATTCCCCTGTCCTACAGTCGGCCTCTCCCTCCTGACATGGCTGATAACAGATAGTAATAGATTGTAGTCACCTGTCCTACAGTCGGCCTCTCCTCTCCTGACATGGCTGATAACAGATAGTAATAGATTGTATTCCCCTGTCCTACAGTCGGCCTCTCCTCTCCTGACATGGCTGATAACAGATAGTAATAGATTGTAGTCACCTGTCCTACAGTCGGCCTCTCCCCTCCTGACATGGCTGATAACAGATAGTAATAGATTGTATTCCCCTGTACTACAGTCGGCTTCTCCCCTCCTGACATGGCTGATAACAGATAGTAATAGATTGTATTCACCTGTCCTACAGTCGGCCTCTCTCCTCCTGACATGGCTGATAACAGATAGTAATAGATTGTATTCCCCTGTCCTACAGTCAGCCTCTCCTCTCCTGACGTGGCTGATAACAGATAGTAATAGATTGTATTCCCCTGTCCTACAGTCGGCCCTCTCCCCTCCTGACATGGCTGATAACAGATAGTAATAGATTGTATTCACCTGTCCTACAGTCGGCCTCTCCCCCTCCTGACATGGCTGATAACAGATAGTAATAGATTATATTCCCCTGTCCTACAGTCGGCCTCTCCCCTCCTGATATGGCTGATAACAGATAGTAATAGATTGTATTCCTCTGTCCTACAGTCGGCCTCTCCTCTCCTGACATGGCTGATAACAGATAGTAATAGATTGTATTCCCCTGTCCTACAGTTGGCCTCTCCCCTCCTGACATGGCTGATAACAGATAGTAATAGATTGTATTCCTCTGTCCTACAGTCGGCCTCTCCTCTCCTGACATGGCTGATAACAGATAGTAATAGATTGTATTCCCCTGTCCTACAGTCGGCCTCTCCCTCCTGACATGGCTGATAACAGATAGTAATAGATTGTAGTCACCTGTCCTACAGTCGGCCTCTCCTCTCCTGACATGGCTGATAACAGATAGTAATAGATTGTATTCCCCTGTCCTACAGTCGGCCTCTCCTCTCCTGACATGGCTGATAACAGATAGTAATAGATTGTAGTCACCTGTCCTACAGTCGGCCTCTCCCCTCCTGACATGGCTGATAACAGATAGTAATAGATTGTATTCCCCTGTACTACAGTCGGCTTCTCCCCTCCTGACATGGCTGATAACAGATAGTAATAGATTGTATTCACCTGTCCTACAGTCGGCCTCTCCCCTCCTGACATGGCTGATAACAGATAGTAATAGATTGTATTCCCCTGTCCTACAGTCGGCCTCTCCTCTCCTGACGTGGCTGATAACAGATAGTAATAGATTGTATTCCCCTGTCCTACAGTCAGCCTCTCCTCTCCTGACATGGCTGATAACAGATAGTAATAGATTGTATTCCCCTGTCCTACAGTCGGCCTCTCCCCTCCTGACATGGCTGATAACAGATAGTAATAGATTGTATTCCCCTGTCCTACAGTCGGCCTCTCCCCCTCCTGACACGGCTGATAACAGATAGTAATAGATTGTATTCACCTGTCCTACAGTCGGCCTCTCCTCTCCTGACATGGCTGATAACAGATAGTAATAGATTGTATTCCCCTGTCCTACAGTCGGCCTCTCCTCTCCTGACATGGCTGATAACAGATAGTAATAGATTGTATTTCCCTGTCCTACAGTCGGCCTCTCCCCTCCTGACATGGCTGATAACAGATAGTAATAGATTGTATTCCCCTGTCCTACAGTCGGCCTCTCCCTCCTGACATGGCTGATAACAGATAGTAATAGATTGTATTCCCCTGTCCTACAGTCGGCCTCTCCCCTCCTGACATGGCTGATAACAGATAGTAATAGATTGTATTCCCCTGTCCTACAGTCGGCCTCTCCTCTCCTGACATGGCTGATAACAGATAGTAATAGATTGTATTCCCCTGTCCTACAGTCGGCCTCTCCCTCCTGACATGGCTGATAACAGATAGTAATAGATTGTATTCCCCTGTCCTACAGTCGGCCTCTCCCTCCTGACATGGCTGATAACAGATAGTAATAGATTGTAGTCACCTGTCCTACAGTCGGCCTCTCCTCTCCTGACATGGCTGATAACAGATAGTAATAGATTGTATTCCCCTGTCCTACAGTCGGCCTCTCCTCTCCTGACATGGCTGATAACAGATAGTAATAGATTGTAGTCACCTGTCCTACAGTCGGCCTCTCCCCTCCTGACATGGCTGATAACAGATAGTAATAGATTGTATTCCCCTGTACTACAGTCGGCTTCTCCCCTCCTGACATGGCTGATAACAGATAGTAATAGATTGTATTCACCTGTCCTACAGTCGGCCTCTCCCCTCCTGACATGGCTGATAACAGATAGTAATAGATTGTATTCCCCTGTCCTACAGTCGGCCTCTCCTCTCCTGACGTGGCTGATAACAGATAGTAATAGATTGTATTCCCCTGTCCTACAGTCAGCCTCTCCTCTCCTGACATGGCTGATAACAGATAGTAATAGATTGTATTCCCCTGTCCTACAGTCGGCCTCTCCCCTCCTGACATGGCTGATAACAGATAGTAATAGATTGTATTCCCCTGTCCTACAGTCGGCCTCTCCCCTCCTGACACGGCTGATAACAGATAGTAATAGATTGTATTCACCTGTCCTACAGTCGGCCTCTCCTCTCCTGACATGGCTGATAACAGATAGTAATAGATTGTATTCCCCTGTCCTACAGTCGGCCTCTCCTCTCCTGACATGGCTGATAACAGATAGTAATAGATTGTATTTCCCTGTCCTACAGTCGGCCTCTCCCCTCCTGACATGGCTGATAACAGATAGTAATAGATTGTATTCCCCTGTCCTACAGTCGGCCTCTCCCTCCTGACATGGCTGATAACAGATAGTAATAGATTGTATTCCCCTGTCCTACAGTCGGCCTCTCCCCTCCTGACATGGCTGATAACAGATAGTAATAGATTGTATTCCCCTGTCCTACAGTCGGCCTCTCCCCTCCTGACATGGCTGATAACAGAGAGTAATAGATTGTATTCCCCTGCCCTACAGTCGGCCTCTCCTCTCCTGACATGGCTGATAACAGATAGTAATAGATTGTATTCCCCTGTCCTACAGTCGGCCTCTCCCCTCCTGACATGGCTGATAACATATAGTAATAGATTGTATTCCCCTGTCCTACAGTCGGCCTCTCCCCCCCTGACATGGCTGATAACAGATAGTAATAGATTGTATTCCCCTGTCCTACAGTCGGCCTCTCCTCTCCTGACATGGCTGATAACAGATAGTAATAGATTGTATTTCCCTGTCCTACAGTCGGCCCTATCCTCTCCTGACGTGGCTGATAACAGATAGTAATAGATTGTAGTCACCTGTCCTACAGTCGGCCTCTCCCCTCCTGACATGGCTGATAACAGATAGTAATAGATTGTATTCCCCTGTCCTACAGTCGGCCTCTCCCTCCTGACATGGCTGATAACAGATAGTAATAGATTGTATTCCCCTGTCCTACAGTCGGCCTCTCCCCTCCTGACACGGCTGATAACAGATAGTAATAGATTGTATTCCCCTGGCCTACAGTCAGCCTCTCCTCTCCTGACGTGGCTGATAACAGATAGTAATAGATTGTATTCCCCTGTCCTACAGTCGGCCTCTCCCCTCCTGACATGGCTGATAACAGATAGTAATAGATTGTATTCCCCTGTCCTACAGTCGGCCTCTCCCCTCCTGACATGGCTGATAACAGGGAGCAGTAGACTGTATTCTCTCTGGCTGTTCTGCAATGTTCCTCTGATGTGACTACTCTCTGTACTGTGTCTCCCATTATGCATCATGTTAGTTGGAGGACTACAACTCCCATGATGCATGTCTGCATGACTGTTTAACCCTTTCTCTGTCTGCCCTGTGGAATCTCTCATGAAAGTTCTTGGAGCAGAATTGACTACAATCCCCATCAAATGTCCCTGTGCCCCTCTCTCTCGGGGTGTCTCACGGCCGGGCCCCCAGTGGTTTGTACAGTACTCGGGCCCCTGTGTACAGATGTATAGAGGAGGTGCCATTGATTGGATTGTATATAGTCTCGTGTACAGGAGGCGCCGCCATCACAGACGCTGTAAATATTCGCCATCATTTTGTATCAGATCTTGTAAATAAAGTGTTTCTGTTCATTCTGTGTCGTCAAATTTATTGGGATGTTGTGGGGTGCTGCACATTCTGGAGTACAGCAGGGGGCGCTAGAGATCAGGCCACTGGAAATTACAGCCAAGACATTACATTACTCAGAGAAGTTGTCACTGCCATCAAAATCTGTTTTGACTGGGTGTCAGTCCTTACTGTAGGCCTTGCATTATATTACTCTACCAGGATGATTGTGATTATAGGTTCCAGTTGTCTTCCTGACCCCGCTTTTGAATACTTTGGGGTGCGGTTGTGTTCTGCATAGGTTCGGTTTGATACATAACGTAGCAGACTCCATCACTGCAGAATCTGCGTCCACATCTGCCCCTCACACACAAAGCGCCGTCTGTCTCATCCTCGAGTCGTCATGGAAACTGAACAAAAACCCCCAGTCCAAATATAACACAGAATGTGATTCATGCCGTGTGCGAGAGGTGGGGGGTTGTAATCCACAGGCTGGACACTGCTGTGTTGTGAGGGATTATAATGTACAGTCTCATGCTATATGTGCCCCCCATATTATGTGATAATAGAAGAGGGATGGTCAACGGGCCATGAGGAATAATCCAGAGTCTGCCTGTTAAATCGATCTGATATCTGTACAGACACGTCACATTCTTCTAGAGCACTGTACACATGACAAAAACAAGTACAATAAACCTGAACTGACTGTGTGACCGCCTGACACAGAGGAGGGGAAGGGGGAGAAGCTGGGCAGGTTGTGGCTGCAGATTATTGTGTGGACCGGAGATTACATGTGAGGAGATTAGGTCATGTATGGAGAGGGCAGGTTGTGGAGATTACATGTGAGGAGGTATCAGGAGATTAGGTCATGTATGGAGAGGACAGGCTGTGGAGATTACATGTGAGGTATCAGGAGATTAGGCCATGTATGGAGAGGACAGGTTGTGGAGATTACATGTGAGGGGGTATCAGGAGATTAGGCCATGTATGGAGAGGACAGGTTGTGGAGATTACACGTGAGGAGGTATCAGGAGATTAGGTCATGTATGGAGAGGACAGGTTGTGGAGATTACATGTGAGGAGGTATCAGGAGATTAGGTCATGTATGGAGAGGACAGGTTGTGGAGATTACACGTGAGGAGGTATCAGGAGATTAGGTCATGTATGGAGAGGACAGGTTGTGGAGATTACATGTGGGGGGGGGGTATCAGGAGATTAGGTCATGTATGGAGAGGACAGGTTGTGGAGATTACATGTGAGGAGGTATCAGGAGATTAGGTCATGTATGGAGAGGACAGGTTGTGGAGATTACACGTGAGGGGGTATCAGGAGATTAGGCCATGTATGGAGAGGACAGGTTGTGGAGATTACATGTGAGGTATCAGGAGATTAGGCCATGTATGGAGAGGACAGGTTGTGGAGATTACATGTGAGGGGGTATCATGAGATTAGGCCATGTATGGAGAGGACAGGTTGTGGAGATTACACGTGAGGAGGTATCAGGAGATTAGGTCATGTATGGAGAGGACAGGTTGTGGAGATTACATGTGAGGAGGTATCAGGAAATTAGGTCATGTATGGAGAGGACAGGTTGTGGAGATTACACGTGAGGAGGTATCAGGAGATTAGGTCATGTATGGAGAGGACAGGTTGTGGAGATTACATGTGAGGAGGTATCAGGAGATTAGGTCATGTATGGAGAGGACAGGTTGTGGACCGGAGATTACATGTGAGGAGATTAGGTCATGTATGGAGAGGACAGGTTGTGGAGATTACATGTGAGGAGGTATCAGGAGATTAGGTCAAGTATGGAGAGGACAGGTTGTGGAGATTACATGTGAGGAGGTATCAGGAGATTAGGTCATGTATGGAGAGGACAGGTTGTGGAGATTACATGTGAGGAGGTATCAGGAGATTAGGTCATGTATGGAGAGGACAGGTTGTGGAGATTACATGTGAGGGGGTATCAGGAGATTAGGTCATGTATGGAGAGGACAGGTTGTGGCCTGGAGATTACATGTGAGGAGTTATCAGGAGATTAGGTCATGTATGGAGAGGACAGGTTGTGGAGATTACATGTGAGGGGGTATCGGGAGATTAGGTCATGTATGGAGAGGACAGGTTGTGGAGATTACATGTGAGGGGGTATCGGGAGATTAGGTCATGTATGGAGAGGACAGGTTGTGGAGATTACATGTGAGGAGGTATCTGGAGATTAGGTCATGTATGGAGAGGACAGGTTGTGGAGATTACATGTGAGGAGGTATCAGGAGATTAGGTCATGTATGGAGAGGACAGGCTGTGGAGATTACATGTGAGGAGGTATCAGGAGATTAGGTCATGTATGGAGAGGACAGGTTGTGGAGATTACACGTGAGGGGGTATCAGGAGATTAGGCCATGTATGGAGAGGACAGGCTGTGGAGATTACATGTGAGGAGGTATCAGGAGATTAGGTCATGTATGGAGAGGACAGGTTGTGGCCTGGAGATTACATGTGAGGAGATTAGGTCATGTATGGAGAGGACAGGCTGTGGCCTGGAGATTACATGTGAGGAGATTAGGTCATGTATGGAGAGGACAGGTTGTTGCCTGGAGATTACATGTGAGGAGATTAGGTCATGTATGGAGAGGACAGTCTGTGGCCTGGAGATTGCATGTGAGGAGATATCAGGAGATTAGGTCATGTATGGAGAGGACAGGTTGTGGAGATTACATGTGAGGAGGTATCAGGAGATTAGGTCATGTATGGAGAGGACAGGTTGTGGAGATTACATGTGAGGAGATATCAGGAGATTAGGCCATGTATGGAGAGGACAGGTTGTGGAGATTACATGTGAGGGGGTATCAGGAGATTAGGTCATGTACGGAGAGGACAGGTTGTGGAGATTACACATGAGGAGGTATCAGGAGATGAGGCCATGTATGGAGAGGACAGGTTGTGGAGATTACACGTGAGGAGGTATCAGGAGATTAGGCCATGTATGGAGAGGACAGGTTGTGGAGATTACACGTGAGGAGGTATCAGGAGATTAGGCCATGTATGTAGAGGACAGGTTGTGGAGATTACATGTGAGAGGGTATCAGGAGATTAGGTCATGTATGGAGAGGACAGGTTGTGGAGATTACATGTGAGGAGGTATCAGGAGATTAGGTCATGTATGGAGAGGACAGGTTGTGGAGATTACACGTGAGGAGGTATCAGGAGATTAGGTCATGTATGGAGAGGACAGGTTGTGGAGATTACACGTGAGGGGTTATCAGGAGATTAGGTCATGTATGGAGAGGACAGGTTGTGGACCGGAGATTACATGTGAGGAGATTAGGTCATGTATGGAGAGGACAGGTTGTGGAGATTACATGTGAGGAGGTATCAGGAGATTAGGTCATGTATGGAGAGGACAGGTTGTGGAGATTACATGTGAGGAGGTATCAGGAGATTAGGTCATGTATGGAGAGGACAGGTTGTGGAGATTACATGTGAGGAGGTATCAGGAGATTAGGTCATGTATGGAGAGGACAGGTTGTGGAGATTACATGTGAGGAGGTATCAGAAGATTAGGTCATGTATGGAGAGGACAGGTTGTGGAGATTACATGTGAGAAGGTATCAGGAGATTAGGTCATGTATGGAGAGGACAGGTTGTGGAGATTACATGTGAGGAGGTATCAGGAGATTAGGTCATGTATGGAGAGGACAGGTTGTGGAGATTACATGTGAGGGGTATCAGGAGATTAGGTCATGTATGGAGAGGACAGGTTGTGGAGATTACATGTAGGGGTTATCAGGAGATTAGGTCATGTATGGAGAGGGCAGGTTGTGGAGATTACATGTGAGGAGATATCAGGAGATTAGGCCATGTATGGAGAGGACAGGTTGTGGAGATTACATGTGAGGGGTATCAGGAGATTAGGTCATGTATGGAGAGGACAGGTTGTGGAGATTACACATGAGGAGGTATCAGGAGATGAGGCCATGTATGGAGAGGACAGGTTGTGGAGATTACACGTGAGGAGGTATCAGGAGATGAGGCCATGTATGGAGAGGACAGGTTGTGGAGATTACAGTGAGGAGGTATCAGGAGATTAGGCCATGTATGTAGAGGACAGGTTGTGGAGATTAATGTAGGGGGTATCAGGAGATTAGGTCATGTATGGAGAGGACAGGTTGTGGAGATTACATGTGAGGAGGTATCAGGAGATTAGGTCATGTATGGAGAGGACAGGTTTGGAGATTACACGTGAGGAGGTATCAGGAGATTAGGTCATGTATGGAGAGGACAGGTTGTGGAGATTACACGTAGGGTTATCAGGAGATTAGGTCATGTATGGAGAGGACAGGTTGTGGACCGAGATTACATGTGAGGAGATTAGGTCATGTATGGAGAGGACAGGTTGTGGAGATTACATGTGAGGAGGTATCAGGAGATTAGGTAATGTATGGAGAGGACAGGTTGTGGAGATTACATGTGAGGAGGTATCAGGAGATTAGGTCATGTATGGAGAGGACAGGTTGTGGAGATTACATGTGAGGAGGTATCAGGAGATTAGGTCATGTATGGAGAGGACAGGTTGTGGAGATTACATGTAGGAGGTATCAGAAGATTAGGTCATGTATGGAGAGGACAGGTTGTGGAGATTACATGTGAGGAGGTATCAGGAGATTAGGTCATGTATGGAGAGGACAGGTTGTGGAGATTACATGTGAGGAGGTATCAGGAGATTAGGTCATGTATGGAGAGGACAGTTGTGGAGATTACATGTGAGGGGGTATCAGGAGATTAGGTCATGTATGGAGAGGACAGGTTGTGGAGATTACATGTGAGGGGTTATCAGGAGATTAGGTCATGTATGGAGAGGACAGGTTGTGGCCTGGAGATTACATGTGAGGAGGTATCAGGAGATTAGGTCATGTATGGAGAGGACAGGTTGTGGAGATTACATGTAGGGGGTATCAGGAGATTAGGTCATGTATGGAGAGGACAGGTTGTGGAGATTACATGTGAGGGGGTATCGGGAGATTAGGTCATGTATGGAGAGGACAGGTTGTGGAGATTACACGTAGGGGGTATCAGGAGATTAGGTCATGTATGGAGAGGACAGCTGTGGAGATTACATGTGAGAGGTATCAGGAGATTAGGTCATGTATGGAGAGGACAGGTTGTGGAGATTACACGTGAGGGGGTATCAGGAGATTAGGCCATGTATGGAGAGGACAGCTGTGGAGATTACATGTGAGGAGGTATCAGGAGATTAGGTCATGTATGGAGAGGACAGGTTGTGGAGATTACATGTGAGGGGTATCGGGAGATTAGGTCATGTATGGAGAGGACAGGTTGTGGAGATTACACGTGAGGGGGTATCAGGAGATTAGGTCATGTATGGAGAGGACAGGCTGTGGAGATTACATGTAGGAGGTATCAGGAGATTAGGTCATGTATGGAGAGGACAGGTTGTGGAGATTACACGTGAGGGGTATCAGGAGATTAGGCCATGTATGGAGAGGACAGGCTGTGGAGATTACATGTGAGGAGGTATCAGGAGATTAGGTCATATATGGAGAGGACAGGTTGTGGCCTGGAGATTACATGTGAGGAGATTAGGTCATGTATGGAGAGGACAGGCTGTGGCCTGGAGATTACATGTGAGGAGATTAGGTCATGTATGGAGAGGACAGGTTGTTGCCTGGAGATTACATGTGAGGAGATTAGGTCATGTATGGAGAGGACAGTCTGTGGCCTGGAGATTACATGTGAGGAGATATCAGGAGATTAGGTCATGTATGGAGAGGACAGGTTGTGCAGATTACATGTGAGGAGGTATCAGGAGATTAGGTCATGTATGGAGAGAACAGGTTGTGGAGATTACATGTGAGGGGGTATCAGGAGATTAGGCCATGTATGGAGAGGACAGGTTGTGGACCGGAGATTACATGTGAGGAGGTATCAGGAGATTAGGCCATGTATGGAGTGGACAGGTTGTGGAGATTACATGTGAGGAGGTATCAGGAGATTAGGTCATTTATGGAGAGGATAGGTTGTGGCCTGGAGATTACATGTGAGGAGATATCAGGAGATTAGGTCATGTATGGAGAGGACAGGTTGTGGAACGAATTACATGTGAGGAGATATCAGGAGATTAGGTCATGTATGGAGAGGACAGGTTGTGGAAGGAGATTACATGTGAGGAGATTAGGTCATGTATGGAGAGGACAGGTTGTGAAGATTACACGTGAGGAGGTATCAGGAGATTAGGTCATGTATGGAGAGGACAGGTTGTGGAGATTAATGTAGAGGTATCAGGAGATTAGGTCATGTATGGAGAGGACAGGTTGTGGAGATTACATGTGAGGAGGTATCAGGAGATTAGGTCATGTATGGAGAGGACAGGTTGTGGAGATTACATGTGAGGAGGTATCAGGAGATTAGGTCATGTATGGAGAGGACAGGTTGTGGAGATTACGTGTGAGGAGGTATCAGGAGATTAGGTCATGTATGGAGAGGACAGGTTGTGGAGATTACATGTGAGGAGGTATCAGGAGATTAGGTCATGTATGGAGAGGACAGGTTGTGGAGATTACGTGTGAGGAGGTATCAGGAGATTAGGTCATGTATGGAGAGGACAGGTTGTGGAGATTACATGTGAGAGGTATCAGGAGATTAGGTCATGTATGGAGAGGACAGGTTGTGGAGATTACACGTGAGGGGGTATCAGGAGATTAGGCCATGTATGGAGAGGACAGGCTGTGGAGATTACATTGAGGTATCAGGAGATTAGGCCATGTATGGAGAGGACAGGTTGTGGAGATTACATGTAGGGGTATCAGGAGATTAGGCCATGATGGAGAGGACAGGTTGTGGAGATCACACGTAGGAGGTATCAGGAGATTAGGTCATGTATGGAGAGGACAGGTTGTGGAGATTACATGTGAGGAGGTATCAGGAGATTAGGTCATGTATGGAGAGGACAGGTTGTGGAGATTACGTGTGAGGAGGTATCAGGAGATTAGGTCATGTATGGAGAGGACAGGTTGTGGAGATTACATGTGAGGAGGTATCAGGAGATTAGGTCATGTATGGAGAGGACAGGTTGTGGAGATTACGTGTGAGGAGGTATCAGGAGATTAGGTCATGTATGGAGAGGACAGGTTGTGGAGATTACATGTGAGGAGGTATCAGGAGATTAGGTCATGTATGGAGAGGACAGGTTGTGGAGATTACACGTAGGGGGTATCAGGAGATTAGGCCATGTATGGAGAGGACAGCTGTGGAGATTAATGTGAGGTATCAGGAGATTAGGCCATGTATGGAGAGGACAGGTTGTGGAGATTACATGTAGGGGGTATAGGAGATTAGGCCATGTATGGAGAGGACAGGTTGTGGAGATTACACGTGAGGAGGTATCAGGAGATTAGGTCATGTATGGAGAGGACAGGTTGTGGAGATTACATGTGAGGAGGTATCAGGAGATTAGGTATGTATGGAGAGGACAGGTTGTGGAGATTACATGTAGGAGGTATCAGGAGATTGGGTCATGTATGGAGAGGACAGGTTGTGGAGATTACGTGTGAGGAGGTATCAGGAGATTAGGTCATGTATGGAGAGGACAGGTTGTGGAGATTACATGTGAGGAGGTATCAGGAGATTAGGTCATGTATGGAGAGGACAGGTTGTGGAGATTACGTGTGAGGAGGTATCAGGAGATTAGGTCATGTATGGAGAGGACAGGTTGTGGAGATTACATGTGAGGAGGTATCAGGAGATTAGGTCATGTATGGAGAGGACAGGTTGTGGAGATTACACGTAGGGGGTATCAGGAGATTAGGCCATGTATGGAGAGGACACTTGAGATTAATGTGAGGTATCAGGAGATTAGGCCATGTGGAGAGGACAGGTTGTGGAGATTAATGTAGGGTATAGGAGATTAGGTCATGTATGGAGAGGACAGGTTGTGGAGATTACCGTGAGGAGGTATCAGGAGATTAGGTCATGTATGGAGAGGACAGTTGTGGAGATTACATGTGAGGAGGTATCAGGAGATTAGGTCATGTATGGAGAGGACAGGTTGTGGAGATTACAGTGAGGAGGTATCAGGAGATTAGGTCATGTATGGAGAGGACAGGTTGTGGAGATTACATTGGGGGGGTATCAGAGATTAGGTCATGTATGGAGAGGACAGGTTGTGGAGATTACATGTGAGGAGGTATCAGGAGATTAGGTCATGTATGGAGAGGACAGGTTGTGGAGATTACACGTGAGGGGGTATCAGGAGATTAGGCCATGTATGGAGAGGACAGGTTGTGGAGATTACATGTGAGGTATCAGGAGATTAGGCCATGTATGGAGAGGACAGGTTGTGGAGATTACATGTAGGGGTATCATGAGATTAGGCCATGTGGAGAGGACAGTTGTGGAGATTACACGTAGGAGGTATCAGGAGATTAGGTCATGTTGGAGAGGACAGTTTGGAATTACATGTGAGGAGGTATCAGGAAATTAGGTCATGTATGGAGAGGACAGGTTTGGAGATTACACGTAGGAGGTATCAGGAGATTAGGTCATGTATGGAGAGGACAGGTTTGGAGATTAATGTAGGAGGTATCAGGAGATTAGGTCATGTATGGAGAGGACAGTTGTGGACCAATTACATGTGAGGAGATTAGGTATTTGGAGAGGACAGGTTGTGGAGATTACATGTGAGGAGGTATCAGGAGATTAGGTCAAGTATGGAGAGGACAGGTTGTGGAGATTACATGTAGGAGGTATCAGGAGATTAGGTCATGTATGGAGAGGACAGTTTGGAGATTACATGTAGGAGGTATCAGGAGATTAGGTCATGTATGGAGAGGACAGGTTGTGGAGATTACATGTAGGGGTATCAGGAGATTAGGTCATGTATGGAGAGGACAGGTTGTGGCCTGGAGATTACATGTGAGGAGTTATCAGGAGATTAGGTCATGTATGGAGAGGACAGGTTGTGGAGATTACATGTGAGGGGTATCGGGAGATTAGGTCATGTATGGAGAGGACAGGTTGTGGAGATTACATGTGAGGGGTATCGGGAGATTAGGTCATGTATGGAGAGGACAGGTTGTGGAGATTACATGTGAGGAGGTATCTGGAGATTAGGTCATGTATGGAGAGGACAGGTTGTGGAGATTACATGTGAGGAGGTATCAGGAGATTAGGTCATGTATGGAGAGGACAGGCTGTGGAGATTACATGTGAGGAGGTATCAGGAGATTAGGTCATGTATGGAGAGGACAGGTTGTGGAGATTACACGTGAGGGAGTATCAGGAGATTAGGCCATGTATGGAGAGGACAGCTGTGGAGATTACATGTGAGGAGGTATCAGGAGATTAGGTCATGTATGGAGAGGACAGGTTGTGGCCTGGAGATTACATGTGAGGAGATTAGGTCATGTATGGAGAGGACAGGCTGTGGCCTGGAGATTACATGTGAGGAGATTAGGTCATGTATGGAGAGGACAGGTTGTTGCCTGGAGATTACATGTGAGGAGATTAGGTCATGTATGGAGAGGACAGTCTGTGGCCTGGAGATTGCATGTGAGGAGATATCAGGAGATTAGGTCATGTATGGAGAGGACAGGTTGTGGAGATTACATGTGAGGAGGTATCAGGAGATTAGGTCATGTATGGAGAGGACAGGTTGTGGAGATTACATGTGAGGAGATATCAGGAGATTAGGCCATGTATGGAGAGGACAGGTTGTGGAGATTACATGTGAGGGAGTATCAGGAGATTAGGTCATGTACGGAGAGGACAGGTTGTGGAGATTACACATGAGGTGGTATCAGGAGATGAGGCCATGTATGGAGAGGACAGGTTGTGGAGATTACACGTAGGAGGTATCAGGAGATTAGGCCATGTTGGAGAGGACAGGTTGTGGAGATTACACGTAGGAGGTATCAGGAGATTAGGCCATGTATGTAGAGGACAGGTTGTGGAGATTACATGTGAGAGGGTATCAGGAGATTAGGTCATGTATGGAGAGGACAGGTTGTGGAGATTACATGTGAGGAGGTATCAGGAGATTAGGTCATGTATGGAGAGGACAGGTTGTGGAGATTACACGTGAGGAGGTATCAGGAGATTAGGTCATGTATGGAGAGGACAGGTTGTGGAGATTACACGTGAGGGGTTATCAGGAGATTAGGTCATGTATGGAGAGGACAGGTTGTGGACCGAGATTACATGTGAGGAGATTAGGTCATGTATGGAGAGGACAGGTTGTGGAGATTACATGTGAGGAGGTATCAGGAGATTAGGTCATGTATGGAGAGGACAGGTTGTGGAGATTACATGTAGGAGGTATCAGGAGATTAGGTCATGTATGGAGAGGACAGGTTGTGGAGATTACATGTGAGGAGGTATCAGGAGATTAGGTCATGTATGGAGAGGACAGGTTGTGGAGATTACATGTAGGAGGTATCAGAAGATTAGGTCATGTATGGAGAGGACAGGTTGTGGAGATTACATGTGAGAAGGTATCAGGAGATTAGGTCATGTATGGAGAGGACAGGTTGTGGAGATTACATGTGAGGAGGTATCAGGAGATTAGGTCATGTATGGAGAGGACAGGTTGTGGAGATTACATGTAGGGGTATCAGGAGATTAGGTCATGTATGGAGAGGACAGGTTTGGAGATTACATGTGAGGGGTTATCAGGAGATTAGGTCATGTATGGAGAGGGCAGGTTGTGGAGATTACATGTAGGAGATATCAGGAGATTAGGCCATGTATGGAGAGGACAGGTTGTGGAGATTACATGTGAGGGGGTATCAGGAGATTAGGTCATGTATGGAGAGGACAGGTTGTGGAGATTACAATAGGAGGTATCAGGAGATGAGGCCATATATGGAGAGGACAGGTTGTGGAGATTACACGTGAGAGGTATCAGGAGATTAGGCCATGTATGGAGAGGACAGGTTGTGGAGATTACACGTGAGGAGGTATCAGGAGATTAGGCCATGTATGTAGAGGACAGGTTGTGGAGATTACATGTGAGGGGGTATCAGGAGATTAGGTCATGTATGGAGAGGACAGGTTGTGGAGATTACATGTGAGGAGGTATCAGGAGATTAGGTCATGTATGGAGAGGACAGGTTGTGGAGATTACACGTGAGGAGGTATCAGGAGATTAGGTCATGTATGGAGAGGACAGGTTGTGGAGATTACACGTGAGGGGTTATCAGGAGATTAGGTCATGTATGGAGAGGACAGGTTGTGGACCGGAGATTACATGTGAGGAGATTAGGTCATGTATGGAGAGGACAGGTTGTGGAGATTACATGTGAGGAGGTATCAGGAGATTAGGTAATGTATGGAGAGGACAGGTTGTGGAGATTACATGTGAGGAGGTATCAGGAGATTAGGTCATGTATGGAGAGGACAGGTTGTGGAGATTACATGTGAGGAGGTATCAGGAGATTAGGTCATGTATGGAGAGGACAGGTTGTGGAGATTACATGTGAGGAGGTATCAGAAGATTAGGTCATGTATGGAGAGGACAGGTTGTGGAGATTACATGTAGGAGGTATCAGGAGATTAGGTCATGTATGGAGAGGACAGGTTGTGGAGATTACATGTGAGGAGGTATCAGGAGATTAGGTCATGTATGGAGAGGACACGTTGTGGAGATTACATGTGAGGGGGTATCAGGAGATTAGGTCATGTATGGAGAGGACAGGTTGTGGAGATTACATGTGAGGGGTTATCAGGAGATTAGGTCATGTATGGAGAGGACAGGTTGTGGCCTGGAGATTACATGTGAGGAGGTATCAGGAGATTAGGTCATGTTGGAGAGGACAGGTTGTGGAGATTACATGTGAGGGGGTATCAGGAGATTAGGTCATGTATGGAGAGGACAGGTTGTGGAGATTACATGTGAGGGGGTATCGGGAGATTAGGTCATGTATGGAGAGGACAGGTTGTGGAGATTACACGTGAGGGGGTATCAGGAGATTAGGTCATGTATGGAGAGGACAGGCTGTGGAGATTACATGTGAGGAGGTATCAGGAGATTAGGTCATGTTGGAGAGGACAGGTTGTGGAGATTACACGTAGGGGGTATCAGGAGATTAGGCCATGATGGAGAGGACAGGCTGTGGAGATTACATGTGAGGAGGTATCAGGAGATTAGGTCATGTATGGAGAGGACAGGTTTTGGAGATTACACGTGAGGGGGTATCAGGAGATTAGGTCATGTATGGAGAGGACAGGCTGTGGAGATTACATGTGAGGAGGTATCAGGAGATTAGGTCATGTATGGAGAGGACAGGTTGTGGAGATTACACGTGAGGGGTATCAGGAGATTAGGCCATGTATGGAGAGGACAGGCTGTGGAGATTAATGTGAGGAGGTATCAGGAGATTAGGTCATGTATGGAGAGGACAGGTTGTGGCCTGGAGATTACATGTGAGGAGATTAGGTCATGTATGGAGAGGACAGGCTGTGGCCTGGAGATTACATGTGAGGAGATTAGGTCATGTATGGAGAGGACAGGTTGTTGCCTGGAGATTACATGTGAGGAGATTAGGTCATGTATGGAGAGGACAGTCTGTGGCCTGGAGATTACATGTGAGGAGATATCAGGAGATTAGGTCATGTATGGAGAGGACAGGTTGTGCAGATTACATGTGAGGAGGTATCAGGAGATTAGGTCATGTATGGAGAGGACAGGTTGTGGAGATTACATGTGAGGGGGTATCAGGAGATTAGGCCATGTATGGAGAGGACAGGTTGTGGACCGGAGATTACATGTGAGGAGGTATCAGGAGATTAGGCCATGTATGGAGTGGACAGGTTGTGGAGATTACATGTGAGGAGGTATCAGGAGATTAGGTCATTTATGGAGAGGATAGGTTGTGGCCTGGAGATTACATGTGAGGAGATATCAGGAGATTAGGTCATGTATGGAGAGGACAGGTTGTGGAACGGAGATTACATGTGAGGAGATATCAGGAGATTAGGTCATGTATGGAGAGGACAGGTTGTGGAACGGAGATTACATGTGAGGAGATTAGGTCATGTATGGAGAGGACAGGTTGTGAAGATTACACGTGAGGAGGTATCAGGAGATTAGGTCATGTATGGAGAGGACAGGTTGTGGAGATTACATGTGAGGAGGTATCAGGAGATTAGGTCATGTATGGAGAGGACAGGTTGTGGAGATTACATGTGAGGCGGTATCAGGAGATTAGGTCATGTATGGAGAGGACAGGCTGTGGCCTGGAGATTACATGTGAGTAGGTATCAGGAGATTAGGCCATGATGGAGAGGACAGGCTGTGGAGATTACATGTGAGGAGATTAGGTCATGTATGGAGAGGACAGGTTGTGGCCTGGAGATTACATGTGAGGAGATTAGGTCATGTTTGGAGAGGACAGGCTGTGGACTGGAGATTACATGTGAGATTAGGTCATGTATGGAGAGGACAGGCTGTGGCATGGAGATTACATGTGAGGAGGTATCAGGAGATTAGGCCATGTATGGAGAGGACAGGTTGTGGAGATTACGTGTAGGAGGTATCAGAAGATTAGGCCATGTATGGAGAGGACAGGTTGTGGAGATTACATGTGAGGAGGTATCAAGAGATTAGGCCATGTTGGAGAGGACAGGTTGTGGAGATTACATGTGAGGAGGTATCAGGAGATTAGGCCATGATGGAGAGGCGGTTGTGGACCGAGATTACATGTGAGGAGATTAGGTCATGTTGGAGAGGACAGCTGTGGCCTGGAGATTACATGTAGGGGTATCAGGAGATTAAGTCATGTATGGAGAGGACAGGTTGTGGAGATTACATGTGAGGAGGTATCGGGAGATTAGATCATTTATGGAGAGGACAGGTTGTGGCCTGGAGATTACATGTGAGGAGATTAGGTCATGTATGGAGAGGACAAGCTGTGGCCTGGAGATTACATGTGAGGAGATATCAGGAGATTAAGTCATGTATGGAGAGGACAGGTTGTGGAGATTATGTGTGAGGGGGTATCAGGAAATTAGGCCATGTATGGAGAGGACAGGTTGTGGAGATTACATGTAAGGGGTATCAGGAGATTAGGTCATGTATGGAGAGGACAGGTTGTGGAGATTACACGTGAGGAGGTATCAGGAGATTAGGTCATGTATGGAGAGGACAGGTTGTGGAGATTACATGTGAGGAGGTATCAGGAGATTAGGTCATGTATGGAGAGGACAGGCTGTGGCCTGGAGATTACATGTGAGGAGATATCAGGAGATTAAGTCATGTATGGAGAGGACAGGTTGTGGAGATTACGTGTGAGGGGGTATCAGGAAATTAGGCCATGTATGGAGAGGACAGGTTGTGGAGATTACATGTGAGGAGGTATCGGGAGATTAGGCCATGTATGGAGAGGACAGGTTGTGGAGATTACATGTGAGGAGGTATCATGAGATTAGGCCATGTATGGAGAGGACAGTCTGTGGAGATTACATGTGAGGAGGTATCAGGAGATTTGTTCATGTATGGAGGGGACAGGTTGTGGCCTGGAGATTACATGTGAGGAGATTAGGTCATGTAAGGAGAGGACAGGCTGTGGCCTGGAGATTACATGTGAGGAGATTAGGTCATGTATGAAGAGGACAGGTTGTGGCCTGGAGATTACATGTGAGGAGATTAGGTCATGTATGGAGAGGACAGGCTGTGGCCTGGAGATTACATGTGAGGAGATATCAGGAGATTAGGTCATGTATGGAGAGGACAGGTTGTGGAGATTACATGTGAGGGGGTATCAGGAAATTAGGCCATGTATGGAGAGGACAGGTTGTGGAGATTACATGTGAGGAGGTATCAGGAGATTAAGTCATTTGAGGAGAGGACAGGTTGTGGCCTGGAGATTACATGTGAGGAGATATCAGGAGATTAGGTCATGTATGGAGAGGACAGGTTGTGGAACGGAGATTACATGTGAGGAGATTAGGTCATGTATGGAGAGGACAGGTTGTGGAGATTACATGTAAGGGGTATCAGGAGATTAGGTCATGTATGGAGAGGACAGGTTGTGGAGATTACACGTGAGGAGGTATCAGGAGATTAGGTCATGTATGGAGAGGACAGGTTGTGGAGATTACATGTGAGGAGGTATCAGGAGATTAGGCCATGTATGGAGAGGACAGGCTGTGGAGATTACATGTGAGGAGATTAGGTCATGTATGGAGAGGACAGGTTGTGGCCTGGAGATTACATGTGAGGAGATTAGGTCATGTATGGAGAGGACAGGCGGTGGCCTGGAGATTACATGTGAGGAAGTATCAGGAGATTAGGTCATGTATGTTGAGGACAGGCTGTGGAGATTACACGTGAGGGGGTATCATGAGATTAGGCCATGTATGGAGAGGACAGGTTGTGGAGATTACATGTGAGGAGGTATCAGGAGATTAGGTCATGTATGGAGAGGACAGGTTGTGGAGATTACATGTGAGGAGGTATCAGGAGATTAGGTCATGTTGGAGAGGACAGGTTGTGGAGATTACATGTGAGGAGGTATCAGGAGATTAGGTCATGTATGGAGAGGACAGGTTGTGGAGATTACATGTGAGGAGGTATCAGGAGATTAGGTCATGTATGGAGAGGACAGGTTGTGGAGATTACATGTGAGGAGGTATCAGAAGATTAGGTCATGTATGGAGAGGACAGGTTGTGGAGATTACATGTGAGGAGGTATCAGGAGATTAGGTCATGTATGGAGAGGACAGGTTGTGGAGATTACATGTGAGGAGGTATCAGGAGATTAGGTCATGTATGGAGAGGACAGGTTGTGGAGATTACATGTGAGGGGGTATCAGGAGATTAGATCATGTATGGAGAGGACAGGTTGTGGAGATTACATGTGAGGGGTTATCAGGAGATTAGGTCATGTATGGAGAGGACAGGTTGTGGCCTGGAGATTACATGTGAGGAGGTATCAGGAGATTAGGTCATGTATGGAGAGGACAGGTTGTGGAGATTACATGTGAGGGGGTATCAGGAGATTAGGTCATGTATGGAGAGGACAGGTTGTGGAGATTACATGTGAGGGGGTATCGGGAGATTAGGTCATGTATGGAGAGGACAGGTTGTGGAGATTACACGTGAGGGGGTATCAGGAGATTAGGTCATGTTTGGAGAGGACAGGCTGTGGAGATTACATGTGAGGAGGTATCAGGAGATTAGGTCATGTATGGAGAGGACAGGTTGTGGAGATTACACGTGAGGGGGTATCAGGAGATTAGGCCATGTATGGAGAGGACAGGCTGTGGAGATTACATGTGAGGAGGTATCAGGAGATTAGGTCATGTATGGAGAGGACAGGTTGTGGAGATTACATGTGAGGAGGTATCAGGAGATTAGGTCATGTATGGAGAGGACAGGTTGTGGAGATTACATGTGAGGGGGTATCAGGAGATTAGGTCATGTATGGAGAGGACAGGCTGTGGAGATTACATGTGAGGAGGTATCAGGAGATTAGGTCATGTATGGAGAGGACAGGTTGTGGAGATTACACGTGAGGGGGTATCAGGAGATTAGGCCATGTATGGAGAGGACACGCTGTGGAGATTACATGTGAGGAGGTATCAGGAGATTAGGTCATGTATGGAGAGGACAGGTTGTGGCCTGGAGATTACATGTGAGGAGATTAGGTCATGTATGGAGAGGACAGGCTGTGGCCTGGAGATTACATGTGAGGAGATTAGGTCATGTATGGAGAGGACAGGTTGTTGCCTGGAGATTACATGTGAGGAGATTAGGTCATGTATGGAGAGGACAGTCTGTGGCCTGGAGATTACATGTGAGGAGATATCAGGAGATTAGGTCATGTATGGAGAGGACAGGTTGTGGAGATTACATGTGAGGAGGTATCAGGAGATTAGGTCATGTATGGAGAGGACAGGTTGTGGAGATTACATGTGAGGGGGTATCAGGAGATTAGGCCATGTATGGAGAGGACAGGTTGTGGACCGGAGATTACATGTGAGGAGGTATCAGGAGATTAGGCCATGTATGGAGTGGACAGTTTGTGGAGATTACATGTGAGGAGGTATCAGGAGATTAGGTCATTTATGGAGAGGATAGGTTGTGGCCTGGAGATTACATGTGAGGAGATATCAGGAGATTAGGTCATGTATGGAGAGGACAGGTTGTGGAACGGAGATTACATGTGAGGAGATATCAGGAGATTAGGTCATGTATGGAGAGGACAGGTTGTGGAACGGAGATTACATGTGAGGAGATTAGGTCATGTATGGAGAGGACAGGTTGTGGAGATTACATGTAAGGGGTATCAGGAGATTAGGTCATGTATGGAGAGGACAGGTTGTGAAGATTACACGTGAGGAGGTATCAGGAGATTAGGTCATGTATGGAGAGGACAGGTTGTGGAGATTACATGTGAGGAGGTATCAGGAGATTAGGTCATGTATGGAGAGGACAGGTTCTGGAGATTACATGTGAGGCGGTATCAGGAGATTAGGTCATGTATGGAGAGGACAGGCTGTGGCCTGGAGATTACATGTGAGTAGGTATCAGGAGATTAGGCCATGTATGGAGAGGACAGGCTGTGGAGATTACATGTGAGGAGATTAGGTCATGTATGGAGAGGACAGGTTGTGGCCTGGAGATTACATGTGAGGAGATTAGGTCATGTATGGAGAGGACAGGCTGTGGAATGGAGATTTCATGTGAGATTAGGTCATGTATGGAGAGGACAGGCTGTGGCATGGAGATTACATGTGAGGAGGTATCAGGAGATTAGGCCATGTATGGAGAGGACAGGTTGTGGAGATTACGTGTGAGGAGGTATCAGAAGATTAGGCCATGTATGGAGAGGACAGGTTGTGGAGATTACATGTGAGGAGGTATCAAGAGATTAGGCCATGTATGGAGAGGACAGGTTGTGGAGATTACATGTGAGGAGGTATCAGGAGATTAGGCCATGTATGGAGAGGGCAGGTTGTGGACCAGAGATTACATGTGAGGAGATTAGGTCATGTATGGAGAGGACAGGCTGTGGCCTGGAGATTACATGTGAGGGGGTATCTGGAGATTAAGTCATGTATGGAGAGGACAGGTTGTGGAGATTACATGTGAGGAGGTATCGGGAGATTAGGTCATTTATGGAGAGGACAGGTTGTGGCCTGGAGATTACATGTGAGGAGATTAGGACATGTATGGAGAGGACAAGCTGTGGTCTGGAGATTACATGTGAGGAGATATCAGGAGATTAAGTCATGTATGGAGAGGACAGGTTGTGGAGATTACGTGTGAGGGGGTATCAGGAAATTAGGCCATGTATGGAGAGGACAGGTTGTGGAGATTACATGTGAGGAGGTATCAGGAGATTAGGCCATGTATGGAGAGGACAGGTTGTGGAGATTACATGTGAGGAGGTATCAGGAGATTAGGTCATGTATGGAGAGGACAGGTTGGGCTGGAGATTACATGTGAGGAGATTAGGTCATGTAAGGAGAGGACAGGCTGTGGCCTGGAGATTACATGTGAGGAGATTAGGTCATGTATGAAGAGGACAGGTTGTGGCCTGGAGATTACATGTGAGGAGATTAGGTCATGTATGGAGAGGACAGGCTGTGGCCTGGAGATTACATGTGAGGAGATATCAGGAGATTAGGTCATGTATGGAGAGGACAGGTTGTGGAGATTACATGTGAGGGGGTATCAGGAGATTAAGTCACTTGTGGAGAGGATAGGTTGTGGCCTGGAGATTACATGTGAGGAGATATCAGGAGATTAGGTCATGTATGGAGAGGACAGGTTGTGGAACGGAGATTACATGTGAGGAGATTAGGTCATGTATGGAGAGGACAGGTTGTGGAGATTACATGTAAGGGGTATCAGGAGATTAGGTCATGTATGGAGAGGACAGGTTGTGGAGATTACACGTGAGGAGGTATCAGGAGATTAGGTCATGTATGGAGAGGACAGGTTGTGGAGATTACATGTGAGGAGGTATCAGGAGATTAGGTCATGTATGGAGAGGACAGGCTGTGGACTGGAGATTACATGTGAGGAGGTATCAGGAGATTAGGCCATGTATGGAGAGGACAGGCTGTGGAGATTACATGTGGGAGGAGATTAGGTCATGTATAGAGAGGACAGGTTGTGGCTCTAGATTACATGTGAGGAAGTATCAGGAGATTAGGTCATGTATGTTGAGGACAGGCTGTGGAGATTACACGTGAGGGGGTATCATGAGATTAGGCCATGTATGGAGAGGACAGGTTGTGGAGATTACATGTGAGGAGGTATCAGGAGATTAGGTCATGTATGGAGAGGACAGGTTGTGGAGATTACATGTGAGGAGGTATCAGGAGATTAGGTCATGTATGGAGAGGACAGGTTGTGGAGATTACATGTGAGGAGGTATCAGGAGATTAGGTCATGTATGGAGAGGACAGGTTGTGGAGATTACATGTGAGGAGGTATCAGGAGATTAGGTCATGTATGGAGAGGACAGGTTGTGGAGATTACATGTGAGGAGGTATCAGAAGATTAGGTCATGTATGGAGAGGACAGGTTGTGGAGATTACATGTGAGGAGGTATCAGGAGATTAGGTCATGTATGGAGAGGACAGGTTGTGGAGATTACATGTGAGGAGGTATCAGGAGATTAGGTCATGTATGGAGAGGACAGGTTGTGGAGATTACATGTGAGGGGGTATCAGGAGATTAGGTCATGTATGGAGAGGACAGGTTGTGGAGATTACATGTGAGGGGTTATCAGGAGATTAGGTCATGTTGGAGAGGACAGGTTGTGGCCTGGAGATTACATGTGAGGAGGTATCAGGAGATTAGGTCATGTATGGAGAGGACAGGTTGTGGAGATTACATGTGAGGGGGTATCAGGAGATTAGGTCATGTATGGAGAGGACAGGTTGTGGAGATTACATGTGAGGGGGTATCGGGAGATTAGGTCATGTATGGAGAGGACAGGTTGTGGAGATTACACGTGAGGGGGTATCAGGAGATTAGGTCATGTATGGAGAGGACAGGTTGTGGAGATTACATGTGAGGAGGTATCAGGAGATTAGGTCATGTATGGAGAGGACAGGTTGTGGAGATTACATGTGAGGAGGTATCAGGAGATTAGGTCATGTATGGAGAGGACAGGTTGTGGAGATTACATGTGAGGAGGTATCAGAAGATTAGGTCATGTATGGAGAGGACAGGTTGTGGAGATTACATGTGAGGAGGTATCAGGAGATTAGGTCATGTATGGAGAGGACAGGTTGTGGAGATTACATGTGAGGAGGTATCAGGAGATTAGGTCATGTATGGAGAGGACAGGTTGTGGAGATTACATGTGAGGGGGTATCAGGAGATTAGGTCATGTATGGAGAGGACAGGTTGTGGAGATTACATGTGAGGGGTTATCAGGAGATTAGGTCATGTATGGAGAGGACAGGTTGTGGCCTGGAGATTACATGTGAGGAGGTATCAGGAGATTAGGTCATGTATGGAGAGGACAGGTTGTGGAGATTACATGTGAGGGGGTATCAGGAGATTAGGTCATGTATGGAGAGGACAGGTTGTGGAGATTACATGTGAGGGGTATCGGGAGATTAGGTCATGTATGGAGAGGACAGGTTGTGGAGATTACACGTGAGGGGGTATCAGGAGATTAGGTCATGTATGGAGAGGACAGGCTGTGGAGATTACATGTGAGGAGGTATCAGGAGATTAGGTCATGTATGTTGAGGACAGGTTGTGGAGATTACACGTGAGGGGGTATCAGGAGATTAGGCCATGTATGGAGAGGACAGGCTGTGGAGATTACATGTGAGGAGGTATCAGGAGATTAGGTCATGTATGGAGAGGACAGGTTGTGGAGATTACATGTGAGGGGGTATCGGGAGATTAGGTCATGTATGGAGAGGACAGGTTGTGGAGATTACACGTAGGGGGTATCAGGAGATTAGGTCATGTATGGAGAGGACAGGCTGTGGAGATTACATGTGAGGAGGTATCAGGAGATTAGGTCATGTATGGAGAGGACAGGTTGTGGAGATTACACGTGAGGGGGTATCAGAAGATTAGGCCATGTATGGAGAGGACAGGCTGTGGAGATTACATGTGAGGAGGTATCAGGAGATTAGGTCATGTATGGAGAGGACAGGTTGTGGCCTGGAGATTCATGTGAGGAGATTAGGTCATGTATGGAGAGGACAGGCTGTGGCCTGGAGATTACATGTGAGGAGATTAGGTCATGTATGGAGAGGACAGGTTGTTGCCTGGAGATTACATGTGAGGAGATTAGGTCATGTATGGAGAGGACAGTCTGTGGCCTGGAGATTACATGTGAGGAGATATCAGGAGATTAGGTCATGTATGGAGAGGACAGGTTGTGGAGATTACATGTGAGGAGGTATCAGGAGATTAGGTCATGTATGGAGAGGACAGGTTGTGGAGATTACATGTGAGGGGGTATCAGGAGATTAGGCCATGTATGGAGAGGACAGGTTGTGGACCGGAGATTACATGTGAGGAGGTATCAGGAGATTAGGCCATGTATGGAGTGGACAGGTTGTGGAGATTACATGTGAGGAGGTATCAGGAGATTAGGTCATTTATGGAGAGGATAGGTTGTGGCCTGGAGATTACATGTGAGGAGATATCAGGAGATTAGGTCATGTATGGAGAGGACAGGTTGTGGAACGGAGATTACATGTGAGGAGATATCAGGAGATTAGGTCATGTATGGAGAGGACAGGTTGTGGAACGGAGATTACATTTGAGGAGATTAGGTCATGTATGGAGAGGACAGGTTGTGGAGATTACATGTAGGGGTATCAGGAGATTAGGTCATGTATGGAGAGGACAGGTTGTGAAGATTACACGTGAGGAGGTATCAGGAGATTAGGTCATGTATGGAGAGGACAGGTTGTGGAGATTACATGTGAGGAGGTATCAGGAGATTAGGTCATGTATGGAGAGGACAGGTTCTGGAGATTACATGTGAGGCGGTATCAGGAGATTAGGTCATGTATGGAGAGGACAGGCTGTGGCCTGGAGATTACATGTGAGTAGGTATCAGGAGATTAGGCCATGTATGGAGAGGACAGGCTGTGGAGATTACATGTGAGGAGATTAGGTCATGTATGGAGAGGACAGGTTGTGGCCTGGAGATTACATGTGAGGAGATTAGGTCATGTATGGAGAGGACAGGCTGTGGACTGGAGATTACATGTGAGATTAGGTCATGTATGGAGAGGACAGGCTGTGGCTGGAGATTACATGTGAGGAGGTATCAGGAGATTAGGCCATGTTGGAGAGGACAGGTTGTGGAGATTACATGTGAGGAGGTATCAAGAGATTAGGCCATTTATGGAGAGGACAGGTTGTGGAGATTACATGTGAGGAGGTATCAGGAGATTAGGCCATGTATGGAGAGGGCAGGTTGTGGACCGGAGATTACATGTGAGGAGATTAGGTCATGTATGGAGAGGACAGGCTGTGGCCTGGAGATTACATGTGAGGGGGTATCAGGAGATTAAGTCATGTATGGAGAGGACAGGTTGTGGAGATTACATGTGAGGAGGTATCGGGAGATTAGGTCATTTATGGAGAGGACAGGTTGTGGCCTGGAGATTACATGTGAGGAGATTAGGTCATGTATGGAGAGGACAAGCTGTGGCCTGGAGATTACATGTGAGGAGATATCAGGAGATTAGGTCATGTATGGAGAGGACAGGTTGTGGAGATTACGTGTGAGGGGGTATCAGGAAATTAGGCCATGTATGGAGAGGACAGGTTGTGGAGATTACATGTGAGGAGGTATCAGGAGATTAGGCCATGTATGGAGAGGACAGGTTGTGGAGATTACATGTGAGGAGGTATCATGAGATTAGGCCATGTTGGAGAGGACAGTCTGTGGAGATTACATGTGAGGAGGTATCAGGAGATTAGGTCATGTGGAGAGGACAGGTTGTGGCCTGAAGATTACATGTGAGGAGATTAGGTCATGTAAGGAGAGGACAGGCTGTGGCCTGGAGATTACATGTGAGGAGATTAGGTCATGTATGAAGAGGACAGGTTGTGGCCTGGAGATTACATGTGAGGAGATTAGGTCATGTATGGAGAGGACAGGCTGTGGCCTGGAGATTACATGTGAGGAGATATCAGGAGATTAGGTCATGTATGGAGAGGACAGTTTGTGGAGATTACATGTGAGGGGGTATCAGGAAATTAGGCCATGTATGGAGAGGACAGGTTGTGGAGATTACATGTGAGGAGGTATCAGGAGATTAAGTCATTTGTGGAGAGGACAGGTTGTGGCCTGGAGATTACATGTGAGGAGATATCAGGAGACTAGGTCATGTATGGAGAGGACAGGTTGTGGAACGGAGATTACATGTGAGGAGATTAGGTCATGTATGGAGAGGACAGGTTGTGGAGATTACATTAAGGGGTATCAGGAGATTAGGTCATGTATGGAGAGGACAGGTTGTGGAGATTACACGTGAGGAGGTATCAGGAGATTAGGTCATGTATGGAGAGGACAGGTTGTGGAGATTACATGTGAGGAGGTATCAGGAGATTAGGTCATGTATGGAGAGGACAGGCTGTGGACTGGAGATTACATGTGAGGAGGTATCAGGAGATTAGGCCATGTATGGAGAGGACAGGCTGTGGAGATTACATGTGAGGAGATTAGGTCATGTATGGAGAGGACAGGTTGTGGCCTGGAGATTACATGTGAGGAGATTAGGTCATGTGGAGAGGACAGGCGGTGGCCTGGAGATTACATGTGAGGAAGTATCAGGAGATTAGGTCATGTATGTTGAGGACAGGCTGTGGAGATTACACGTGAGGGGGTATCATGAGATTAGGCCATTATGGAGAGGACAGGTTGTGGAGATTACATGTGAGGAGGTATCAGGAGATTAGGTCATGTTGGAGAGGACAGGTTGTGGAGATTACATGTAGGGGGTATCAGGAGATTAGGTCATGTATGGAGAGGACAGGTTGTGGAGATTACATGTGAGGGGGTATCAGGAGATTAGGTCATGTATGGAGATGACAGGTTGTGTAGATTACATGTGAGGAGGTATCAGGAGATTAGGTCATGTATGGAGAGGACAGGCTGTGGCCTGGAGATTACATGTGAGGAGGTATCAGGAGATTAGGCCATGTTGGAGAGGACAGGTTGTGGAGATTACGTGTGAGGAGGTATCAGGAGATTAGGCCTTGTATGGAGAGGACAGGTTGTGGAGATTACGTGTGAGGAGGTATCAGGACATTAGGTCATGTATGGAGAGGACAGGTTGTGGAGATTACGTGTGAGGAGGTATCAATAGATTAGGCCATGTTGGAGAGGACAGGTTGTGGAGATTACATGTGAGGAGGTATCAAGAGATTAGGCCATGTATGGAGAGGACAGGTTGTGGAGATTACATGTGAGGAGGTATCAGGAGATTAGGCCATGTATGGAGAGGGCAGGTTGTGGACCGGAGATTACATGTGAGGAGATTAGGTCATGTATGGAGAGGACAGGTTGTGGCCTGGAGATGACATGTGAGGGGGTATCAGGAGATTAGGTCATGTATGGAGAGGACAGGTTGTGGCCTGGAGATTACATGTGAGGAGGTATCAGGAGATTAGGTCATGTATGCAGAGGACAGGTTGTGGAGATTACATGTGAGGAGGTATCAGGAGATTAGGTCATGTATGGAGAGGACAGGTTGTGGCCTGGAGATTACATGTGAGGAGATCAGGTCATGTTGGAGAGGGCGGTTGTGGACCGGAGATTACATGTGAGGAGATTAGGTCATGTGGAGAGGACAGGCTGTGGCCTGGAGATTACATGTGAGGGGGTATCAGGAGATTAGGTCATGTATGGAGAGGACAGGTTGTGGAGATTACATGTGAGGAGGTATCAGGAGATTAGGTCATGTATGAAGAGGACAGGTTGTGGACCGGAGATTACATGTGAGGAGATTAGGTCATGTTGGAGAGGACAGGTTGTGGAGATTACATGTGAGGGGATATCAGGAGATTAGGTCATGTATGGAGAGGACAGGTTGTGGCCTGGAGATTACATGTGAGGAGGTATCAGGAGATTAGGTCATGTATGGAGAGGACAGGTTGTGGAGATTACATGTGAGGAGGTATCAGGAGATTAGGTCATGTATGGAGAGGACAGGTTGTGGAGATTACATGTGAGAAGGTATCAGGAGATTAGGTCATGTATGGAGAGGACAGGCTGTGGCAGATTACATCTGAAGGAGATTAGGTCATGTATGGAGAGGACAGGCTGTGGCCTGGAGATTACATGTGAGGAGATATCAGGAGATTAGGTCATGTATGGAGAGGACAGGTTGTTGAGATTACATGTGAGGAGGTATCAGGAGATTAGGTCATTTATGGAGAGGACAGGTTGTGGCCTGGAGATTACATGTGAGAGGAGATTAGGTCATGTGTGGAGAGGACAGGCTGTGGCCTGGAGATTACATGTGAGGAGATATCAGGAGATTAGGTCATGTATGGAGAGGACAGGTTGTGGAGATTACATGTGAGGGGGTATCAGGAAATTGGGCCATGTATGGAGAGGACAGGTTGTGGAGATTACATGTGAGGAGGTATCAGGAGATTAGGTCATGTTGGAGAGGACAGGTTGTGGAGATTACATGTAAGGGGTATCAGGAGATTAGGTCATGTATGGAGAGGACAGGTTGTGGAGATTACATGTGAGGAGGTATCAGGAGATTAGGCCATGTGGAGAGGTCAGGCTGTGGAGATTACATGTGAGGAGGTATCAGGAGATTAGGTCATGTATGGAGAGGACAGGTTGTGGCCTGGAGATTACATGTGAGGAGATTAGGTCATGTATGGAGAGGACAGGCTGTGGCCTGGAGATTACATGTGAGGAGATTAGGTCATGTATGGAGAGGACACGCTGTGGAGATTACATGTGAGGGGGTATCAGGAGATTGGGTCATGTTGGAGAGGACAGGTTGTGGCCTGAGATTACATGTGAGGAGGTATCAGGAGATTAGGTCATGTATGGAGAGGACAGGTTGTGGAGATTACATGTGAGGAGGTATCAGGAGATTAGGTCATGTATGGAGAGGACAGTTGTTGACCGAGATTACATTGAGGAGATTAGGTCATGTATGGAGAGGACAGGTTGTGGAGATTACATGCGAGGGGTATCAGAAGATTAGGTCATGTATGGAGAGGACAGGTTGTGGCCTGGAGATTACATGTGAGGAGGTATCAGGAGATTAGGTCATGTTGGAGAGGACAGGTTGTGGAGATTACATGTGAGAAGGTATCAGGAGATTAGGTCATGTTGGAGAGGACAGGCTGTGGACCGGAGATTACATGTGAGGAGATTAGGTCATGTGGAGAGGACAGGCTGTGGCCTGGAGATTACATGTGAGGAGATATCAGGAGATTAAGTCATGTATGGAGAGGACAGGTTGTGGAGATTACATGTGAGGAGGTATCGGGAGATTAGGTCATTTATGGAGAGGACAGGTTGTGGCCTGGAGATTACATGTGGGGAGGAGATTAGGTCATGTATGGAGAGGACAGGCTGTGGCCTGGAGATTACATGTGAGGAGATATCAGGAGATTAGGTCATGTATGGAGAGGACAGGTTGTGGAGATTACGTGTAGGGGGTATCAGGAAATTAGGCCATGTGGAGAGGACAGGTTGTGGAGATTACATGTGAGGAGGTATCAGGAGATTAGGTCATGTATGGAGAGGACAGGTTGTGGAGATTACATGTAAGGGGTATCAGGAGATTAGGTCATGTATGGAGAGGACAGGTTGTGGAGATTACATGTGAGGAGGTATCAGGAGATTAGGCCATGTATGGAGAGGACAGTTGTGGAGATTACATGTGAGGAGGTATCATGAGATTAGACCATGTATGGAGAGGACAGTCTGTGGAGATTACATGTGAGGAGGTATCAGGAGATTAGGTCATGTATGTAGAGGACAGGTTGTGGCCTGGAGATTACATGTGAGGAGATTAGGTCATGTAAGGAGAGGACAGGCTGTGGCCTGGAGATTACATGTGAGGAGATTAGGTCATGTATGAAGAGGACAGGTTGTGGCCTGGAGATTACATGTGAGGAGATTAGGTCATGTATGGAGAGGACAGGCTGTGGCCTGGAGATTACATGTGAGGAGATATCAGGAGATTAGGTCATGTATGGAGAGGACAGGTTATGTAGATTACATGTGAGGGGGTATCAGGAAATTAGGCCATGTTGGAGAGGACAGGTTGTGGAGATTACATGTGAGGAGGTATCAGGAGATTAAGTCATTTGTGGAGAGGACAGGTTGTGGCCTGGAGATTACATGTGAGGAGATATCAGGAGATTAGGTCATGTATGGAGAGGACAGGTTGTGAACGGAGATTACATGTGAGGAGATTAGGTCATGTATGGAGAGGACAGGTTGTGGAGATTACATGTAAGGGGTATCAGGAGATTAGGTCATGTTGGAGAGGACAGGTTTGGAGATTACACGTGAGGAGGTATCAGGAGATTAGGTCATGTATGGAGAGGACAGGTTGTGGAGATTACATGTGAGGAGGTATCAGGAGATTAGGTCATGTATGGAGAGGACAGGCTGTGGCCTGGAGATTACATGTGAGGAGGTATCAGGAGATTAGGCCATGTTGGAGAGGACAGGCTGTGGAGATTACATGTGAGGAGATTAGGTCATGTTGGAGAGGACAGGTTGTGGCCTGAGATTACATGTGGGAGATTAGGTCATGTATAGAGAGGACAGGCTGTGGCCTGGAGATTACATGTGAGAATTCAGGAGATTAGGTCATGTATGGAGAGGACAGGCTGTGGAGATTACACGTGAGGGGTATCAGGAGATTAGGCCATGTGGAGAGGACAGGTTGTGGAGATTACATGTGAGGAGGTATCAGGAGATTAGGTCATGTTGGAGAGGACAGGTTGTGGAGATTACATGTAGGGGGTATCAGGAGATTAGGTCATGTTGGAGAGGACAGTTGTGGAGATTACATGTAGGGGTATCAGGAGATTAGGTCATGTATGGAGATGACAGGTTGTGTAGATTACATGTGAGGAGGTATCAGGAGATTAGGTCATGTATGGAGAGGACAGGCTGTGGCCTGGAGATTACATGTGAGGAGGTATCAGGAGATTAGGTCATGTATGGAGAGGACAGGATGTGGAGATTACATGTGAGGAGGTATCAGGAGATTAGGCCATGTGGAGAGGACAGGTTGTGGAGATTACGTGTGAGGAGGTATCAGGAGATTAGGCCTTGTATGGAGAGGACAGGTTGTGGAGATTACGTTTGAGGAGGTATCAGGAGATTAGGTCATGTATGGAGAGGATAGGCTGTGACTGGAATTACATGTGAATTAGGTCATGTATGGAGAGGACAGGCTGTGGCCTGGAGATTACATGTGAGGAGGTATCAGGAGATTAGGCCATGTATGGAGAGGACAGGTTGTGGAGATTACGTGTGAGGAGGTATCAATAGATTAGGCCATGTATGGAGAGGACAGGTTGTGGAGATTACATGTGAGGAGGTATCAAGAGATTAGGCCATGTATGGAGAGGACAGGTTGTGGAGATTACATGTAGGAGGTATCAGGAGATTATGCCATGTGGAGAGGGCAGGTTGTGGGACCGGAGTTACATGTCAGGAGATTAGGTCATGTATGGAGAGGACAGGCTTGGCCTGGAGATTACATGTGAGGGGGTATCAGGAGATTAGGTCATGTTGGAGAGGACAGGTTGTGGCCTGGAGATTACATGTGAGGAGGTATCAGGAGATTAGGTCATGTATGGAGAGGACAGGTTGTGGAGATTACATTTAGGAGGTATCAGGAGATTAGGTCATGTATGAAGAAGACAGGTTGTGACGGAGATTACATGTGAGGAGGAGGAGATTAGGTCATGTATGGAGAGGACAGGTTGTGGAGATTACATGTGAGGGGATATCAGGAGATTAGGTCATGTATGGAGAGGACAGGTTGTGGCCTGGAGATTACATGTGAGGAGGTATCAGGAGATTAGGTCATGTATGGAGAGGACAGGTTGTGGAGATTACATGTAGGAGGTATCAGGAGATTAGGTCATGTATGGAGAGGACAGGTTGTGGAGTTTACATGTGAGAAGGTATCAGGAGATTAGGTCATGTTGGAGAGGACAGGCTGTGGACCGTTACAATTACGTGTGAGGAGATTAGGTCATGTTGGAGAGGACAGGTTGTGGAGATTACATGTGAGGAGGTATCAGGAGATTAGTCATTTATAGAGAGGACAGGTTGTGGCCTGGAGATTACATGTGAGGAGATTAGGTCATGTATGGAGAGGACAGGCTGCCTGAGATTACATGTGAGGAGTATCAGGAGATTAGGTCATGTATGGAGAGGACAGGTTGTGGAGATTACATGTGAGGGGTATCAGGAAATTAGGCCATGTATGGAGAGGACAGGTTGTGGAGATTACATGTGAGGAGGAATCAGGAGATTAGGTCATGTTGGAGAGGACAGGTTGTGGAGATTACATGTGAGGAGGTATCAGGAGATTAGGTCATGTATGGAGAGGACAGGCTGTGACCGAGGTTACAGTGTGAGGAGATTAGGTCATGTATGGAGAGACAGGCTGTGGCCTGGAGATTACATGTGAGGAGATATCAGGAGATTAAGTCATGTATGGAGAGGACAGGTTGTGGAGATTACATGTGAGGAGGTATCGGAGATTAGGTCATTTATGGAGAGGACAGGTTGTGGCCTGGAGATTACATGTGAGGAGATTAGGTATGTTGGAGAGGACAGGCTGTGGCCTGGAGATTACATGTGAGGAGATATCAGGAGATTAGGTCATGTTGGAGAGGACAGGTTGTGGAGATTACGTGTGAGGGGGTATCAGGAGATTAGGCCATGTATGGAGAGGACAGGTTGTGGAGATTACATATAGGAGGTATCAGGAGATTAGGTCATGTATGGAGAGGACAGGTTGTGGAGATTACATGTAAGGGGTATCAGGAGATTAGGTCATGTATGGAGAGGACAGGTTGTGGAGATTACATGTGAGGAGGTATCAGGAGATTAGGCCATGTTGGAGAGGACAGTTGTGGAGATTACATGTGAGGAGGTATCATGAGATTAGGCCATGTTGGAGAGACAGTCTGTGGAGATTACATGTGAGGAGGTATCAGAGATTAGGTCATGTATGTAGAGGACAGGTTGTGGCCTGGAGATTACATGTGAGGAGATTAGGTCATGTAAGGAGAGGACAGGCTGTGGCCTGGAGATTACATGTGAGGAGATTAGGTCATGTATGAAGAGGACAGGTTGTGGCCTGGAGATTACATGTGAGGAGATTAGGTCATGTATGGAGAAGACAGGCTGTGGCCTGGAGATTACATGTGAGGAGATATCAGGAGATTAGGTCATGTATGTCGAGGACAGGTTATGTAGATTACATGTGAGGGGGTATCAGGAAATTAGGCCATGTATGGAGAGGACAGGTTGTGGAGATTACATGTGAGGAGGTATCAGGAGATTAAGTCATTTGTGGAGAGGACAGGTTGTGGCCTGGAGATTACATGTGAGAGATATCAGGAGACTAGGTCATGTATGGAGAGGACAGGTTGTGAACGGAGATTACATGTGAGGAGATTAGGTCATGTTGGAGAGGACAGGTTGTGGAGATTACATGTAAGAGGTATCAGGAGATTAGGTCATGTATGGAGAGGACAGGTTGTGGAGATTACACGTGAGGAGGTATCAGGAGATTAGGTCATGTATGGAGAGGACAGGTTTGGAGATTACATGTGAGGAGGTATCAGGAGATTAGGTCATGTGGAGAGGACAGGCTGTGGACTGGAGATTACATGTGAGGAGGTATCAGGAGATTAGGCCATGTATGGAGAGGACAGCTGTGGAGATTACATGAGGAGGAGTAGGTCATGTATGGAGAGGACAGGTTGTGGCCTGAGATTACATGTGAGAGATTAGGTCATGTATGGAGAGACAGGTGGCCTGGAGATTACATGTAGGAAGTATCAGGAGATTAGGTCATGTATGTTGAGGACAGGCTGTGGAGATTACACGTAGGGGGTATCATAAGATTAGGCCATGTATGGAGAGGACAGGTTTGGAGATTACATGTAGGAAGTATCAGGAGATTAGGTCATGTATGGAGAGGACAGGTTGTGGAGATTACATGTAGGGGTATCAGGAGATTAGGTCATGTATGGAGAGGACAGGTTGTGGAGATTACATGTAGGGGTATCAGGAGATTAGGTCATGTATGGAGATGACAGGTTGTGTAGATTACATGTGAGGAGGTATCAGGAGATTAGGTCATGTATGGAGAGACAGGCTGTGGAGATTACATGTGAGGAGGTATCAGGAGATTAGGTCATGTATGAAGAAGACAGGTTGTGGACCGGAGATTACATGTAGGAGATTAGGTCATGTATGGAGAGGACAGGTTGTGGAGATTACATGTGAGGGGATATCAGGAGATTAGGTCATGTATGGAGAGGACAGGTTTGGCCTGGAGATTACATGTGAGGAGGTATCAGGAGATTAGGTCATGTATGGAGAGGACAGGTTGTGGAGATTACATGTGAGGAGGTATCAGGAAATTAGGTCATGTATGGAGAGGACAGGTTGTGGAGTTTACATGTGAGAAGGTATCAGGAGATTAGGTCATGTTGGAGAGGACAGCTGTGACCGGAGATTACATGTGAGGAGAGATTAGGTCATGTATGGAGAGGACAGGTTGTGGAGATTACATGTGAGGAGGTATCAGGAGATTAGGTCATTTATAAGAGGACAGGTTGTGCCTGGAGATTACTTGTAGGAGATTAGGTCATGTATGGAGAGGACAGGCTGTGGCCTGGAGATTACATGTGAGGAGATATCAGGAGATTAGGTCATGTATGGAGAGGACAGGTTGTGGAGATTACATGTGAAGGGGTATCAGGAAATTAGGTCATGTATGGAGAGGACAGGTTTGGAGATTACATGTAGGAGGTATCAGGAGATTAGGTCATGTATGGAGAGGACAGCTGTGGAGATTACATGTGGGATAAGAGATTAGGTCTGTATGGAGAGGACAGGCTGTGGCCTGGAGATTACATGTGAGGAGATATCAGGAGATTAAGTCATGTATGGAGAGGACAGGTTGTGGAGATTACATGTGAGGAGGTATCAGGAGATTAGGTCATTTATGGAGAGGACAGGTTGTGGCCTGGAGATTACATGTGAGGAGATTAGGTCATGTATGGAGAGGACAGGCTGTGGAGATTACATGTGAGGAGATATCAGGAGATTAGGTCATGTATGGAGAGGACAGGTTGTGGAGATTACGTGTGAGGGGGTATCAGGAAATTAGGCCATGTATGGAGAGGACAGGTTGTGGAGATTACATGTGAGGAGGTATCAGGAGATTAGGTCATGTATGGAGAGGACAGGTTGTGGAGATTATATGTGAGGAGGTATCAGGAGATTAGGTCATGTATGGAGAGGACAGGTTGTGGAGATTACATGTGAGGAGGTATCAGGAGATTAGGCCATGTGGAGAGGACAGTTGTGGAGATTACATGTGAGGAGGTATCATGAGATTAGGCCATGTATGGAGAGGACAGTCTGTGGAGATTACATGTGAGGAGGTATCAGGAGATTAGGTCATGTATGTAGAGGACAGGTTGTGGCCTGGAGATTACATGTGAGGAGATTAGGTCATGTAAGGAGAGGACAGGCTGTGGCCTGGAGATTACATGTGAGGAGATTAGGTCATGTATGAAGAGGACAGGTTGTGGCCTGGAGATTAATTCAGGAGATTAGGTCATGTATGGAGAAGACAGGCTGTGGCCTGGAGATTACATGTGAGGAGATATCAGGAGATTAGGTCATGTATGCCGAGGACAGGTTATGTAGATTACATGTGAGGGGGTATCAGGAAATTAGGCCATGTATGGAGAGGACAGGTTGTGGAGATTACATGTGAGGAGGTATCAGGAGATTAAGTCATTTGTGGAGAGGACAGGTTGTGGCCTGGAGATTACATGTGAGGAGATATCAGGAGACTAGGTCATGTTGGAGAGGACAGGTTGTGGAACAGAGATTACATGTGAGGAGATTAGGTCATGTATGGAGAGGACAGGTTGTGGAGATTACATGTAAGGGGTATCAGGAGATTAGGTCATGTATGGAGAGGACAGGTTGTGGAGATTACACGTGAGGAGGTATCAGGAGATTAGGTCATGTATGGAGAGGACAGGTTGTGGAGATTACATGTGAGGAGGTATCAGGAGATTAGGTCATGTTGGAGAGGACAGGCTGTGGACTGGAGATTACATGTGAGGAGGTATCAGGAGATTAGGCCATGTATGGAGAGGACAGGCTGTGGAGATTACATGTGGGGAGATTAGGTCATGTTGGAGAGGACAGGTTGTGGCCTGGAGATTACATGTGAGGAGATTAGGTCATGTATGGAGAGGACAGGCGGTGGCCTGGAGATTGCATGTGAGGAAGTATCAGGAGATTAGGTCATGTATGTTGAGGACAGGCTGTGGAGATTACACTGAGGGGTATCATGAGATTAGGCCATGTGAGAGGACAGGTTTGGAGATTACATTAGAGGTATCAGGAGATTAGGTCATGTATGGAGAGGACAGGTTTGAATTAATGTAGGGGTTCAGGAGATTAGGTCATGTATGGAGAGGACAGGTTTGGAGATTACATGTAGGGGGTTCAGGAGATTAGGTCTGTTGGAGATGAAGGTTGTGTAGATTACATGTGAGGAGGTATCAGGAGATTAGGTCATGTATGGAGAGGACAGGCTGTGGCCTGGAGATTACATGTGAGGAGGTATCAGGAGATTAGGCCATGTTGGAGAGGACAGGTTGTGGAGATTACGTGTAGGAGGTATCAGGAGATTAGGCCTTGTTGGAGAGGACAGGTTGTGAATTACGTAGGAGTATCAGGACATTAGGTCATGTATGGAGAGGACAGGTTGTGGAGATTACGTGTGAGAGGTATCAATAGATTGGCCATGTGGAGAGGACAGGTTGTGGAGATTACATTAGGAGGTATCAAGAGATTAGGCCATGTTGGAGAGGACAGGTTTGGAGATTACATGTGAGAGGTATCAGGAGTTAGGCCATGTATGGAGAGGCAGGTTGTGGACCGAGATTACGTGAGGAGATTAGGTCATGTATGGAGAGGACAGGTTGTGGCCTGGAGATTACATGTGAGGGGGTATCAGGAGATTAGGTCATGTATGGAGAGGACAGGTTGTGGCCTGGAGATTACATGTGAGAGGTATCAGGAGATTAGGTCATGTATGCAGAGGACAGGTTTGGAGATTACATGTAGGAGGTATCAGGAGATTAGGTCATGTATGGAGAGGACAGGTTGTGGCCTGGAGATTACATGTGAGGAGATCAGGTCATGTGGAGAGGGCAGGTTGTGGACCGAATGAGAGGTCATGTTGGAGAGGACAGGCTGTGGCCTGGAGATTACATGTAGGGGTATCAGGAGATTAGGTCATGTTGGAGAGGACAGGTTGTGGAGATTACATGTGAGGAGGTATCAGGAGATTAGGTCATGTATGAAGAGACAGGTTGTGGACCGGAGATTACATGTGAGGAGATTAGGTCATGTATGGAGAGGACAGGTTGTGGAGATTACATGTGAGGGGATATCAGGAGATTAGGTCATGTATGGAGAGGACAGGTTGTGGCCTGGAGATTACATAGGAGGTATCAGGAGATTAGGTCATGTTGGAGAGGACAGGTTTGGAGATTACATGTAAGGTATCAGGAGATTAGGTCATGTATGGAGAGACAGGTTTGAGATTAATGTGAAATACAAGATTAGGTCATGTTGGAGAGACAGCTTACGGAGATTACATCTAGGAGATTAGGTCATGTTGGAGAGGACAGGCTGTGGCCTGGAGATTACATGTGAGGAGATTAGATTAGGTCATGTTGGAGAGGACAGGTTTTGAGATTACATGTAGGAGGTATCAAGAGATTAGGTCATTTATGGAGAGGACAGGTTGTGGCCTGGAGATTACATGTGAGAGGAGATTAGGTCATGTATGGAGAGGACAGGCTGTGGCCTGGAGATTACATGTGAGGAGATATCAGGAGATTAGGTCATGTATGGAGAGGACAGGTTGTGGAGATTACATGTGAGGGGTATCAGGAAATTAGGCCATGTGGAGAGGACAGGTTGTGGAGATTACATGTGAGGAGGTATCAGGAGATTAGGTCATGTATGGAGAGGACAGGTTTGGAGATTACATGTAAGGGGTATCAGGAGATTAGGTCATGTATGGAGAGGACAGGTTGTGGAGATTATATGTGAGGAGGTATCAGGAGATTAGGCCATGTTGGAGAGGTCAGGCTGTGGAGATTACATGTGAGGAGGTATCAGGAGATTAGGTCATGTATGGAGAGGACAGGTTGTGGCCTGGACATGTGAGGAGGAGATTAGGTCATGTGGAGAGGACAGGCTGTGGCCTGGAGATTACATGTGAGGAGGTAGGTCATGTATGGAGAGGACACGCTGTGGCGGAGATTATGTAGGGTATCAGAGATTAGGTCATGTATGGAGAGGACAGGTTGTGGCCTGGAGATTACATGTGAGGAGGTATCAGGAGATTAGGTCATGTATGGAGAGGACAGGTTGTGGAGATTACATGTGAGGAGGTATCAGGAGATTAGGTCATGTATGGAGAGGACAGGTTGTGACCGAGATTACATGTGAGGAGATTAGGTCATGTATGGAGAGGACAGGTTGTGGAGATTACATGAGGGGGTATCAGAAGATTAGGTCATGTTGGAGAGGACAGGTTTGCTGAGATTACATGTAGGAGGTATCAGGAGATTAGGTCATGTTGGAGAGACAGGTTGTGGAGATTACATGTGAGAAGGTATCAGGAGATTAGGTCATGTATGGAGAGGACAGCTGTGGACGAGATTACATGTGAGGAGATTAGGTCATGTTGGAGAGGACAGGCTGTGGCCTGGAGATTACATGTGAGGAGATATCAGGAGATTAAGTCATGTATGGAGAAGACAGGTTGTGGAGATTCCATGTGAGGAGGTATCGGGAGATTAGGTCATTTATGGAGAGGACAGGTTGTGGCCTGGAGATTACATTGAGGAGATTAGGTCATGTATGGAGAGGACAGGCTGTGGCCTGGAGATTCATGTGAGGAGATATCAGGAGATTAGGTCATGTATGGAGAGGACAGGTTGTGAGATTACGTGTAGGGGGTATCAGGAAATTAGGCCATGTATGGAGAGGACAGGTTGTGGAGATTACATGTGAGGAGGTATCAGGAGATTAGGTCATGTATGGAGAGGACAGGTTGTGGAGATTACATGTAAGGGGTATCAGGAGATTAGGTCATGTATGGAGAGGACAGGTTTGGAGATTACATGTGAGGAGGTATCAGGAGATTAGGCCATGTGGAGAGGACAGTTGTGGAGATTACATGTGAGGAGGTATCATGAGATTAGGCCATGTTGGAGAGGACAGTCTGTGGAGATTACATGTGAGGAGGTATCAGGAGATTAGGTCATGTATGTAGAGGACAGGTTGTGGCCTGAGATTACATGTGAGGAGATTAGGTCATGTAGGAGAGGACAGCTGTGGCCTGGAGATTATATGTGAAGATTAGGTCATGTATGAGAGGACAGGTTGTGGCCTGGAGATTACATGTGAGGAGATTAGGTCATGTTGGGAGGACAGGCTGTGGCTGAGATTACATGTGAGGAGATATCAGGAGATTAGGTCATGTTGGAGAGGACAGGTTATAGATTACATGTAGGGGGTATCAGGAAATTAGGCCATGTATGGAGAGGACAGGTTGTGGAGATTACATGTGAGAGGTATCAGGAGATTAAGTCATTTGTGGAGAGGACAGGTTTGGCCTGGAGATTACATGTGAGGAGATATCAGGAGATTAGGTCATGTATGGAGAGGACAGGTTGTGGAACGGAGATTACATTAGGAGATTAGGTCATGTATGGAGAGGACAGGTTGTGGAGATTACATGTAAGGGTATCAGGAGATTAGGTCATGTATGGAGAGGACAGGTTGTGGAGATTACAGTGAGGAGGTATCAGGAGATTAGGTCATGTATGGAGAGGACAGGTTGTGGAGATTACATGTGAGGAGGTATCAGGAGATTAGGTCATGTATGGAGAGGACAGGCTGTGGCCTGGAGATTACATGTGAGGAGGTATCAGGAGATTAGGCCATGTTGGAGAGGACAGGCTGTGGAGATTACATGTGAGGAGATTAGGTCATGTATGGAGAGGACAGGTTGTGGCCTGAGATTACATTGAGGAGATTAGGTCATGTATAAGAGGACAGGCTGTGGCCTGGAGATTACATGTGAGAAGTATCAGGAGATTAGGTCATGTATGGAGAGGACAGGCTGGGAGATTACCGTAGGGGGTATCAGGAGATTAGGCCATGTTGGAGAGGACAGGTTGTGGAGATTACATGTGAGGAGGTATCAGAGATTAGGTCATGTATGGAGAGGACAGGTTGGAATTACATGTGAGGGGTCTCAGGAGATTAGGTCATGTATGGAGAGGACAGGTTGTGGAGATTACATTGAGGGGTATCAGGAGATTAGGTCATGTATGGAGATGACAGGTTGTGTAGATTACATGTGAGGAGGTATCAGGAGATTAGGTCATGTATGGAGAGGACAGGCTGTGGCTGGAGATTACATGTGAGGAGGTATCAGGAGATTAGGTCATGTATGGAGAGGACAGGATGTGGAGATTACATGTGAGGAGGTATCAGGAGATTAGGCCATGTGGAGAGGACAGGTTGTGGAGATTACGTGTGAGGAGGTATCAGGAGATTAGGCCTTGTATGGAGAGGACAGGTTGTGGAATTACGTTTGAGGAGGTATCAGGAGATTAGGTCATGTATGGAGAGGATAGGCTGTGGACTGGAGATTACATGTGAGATTAGGTCATGTATGGAGAGGACAGGCTGTGGCCTGGAGATTACATGTGAGGAGGTATCAGGAGATTAGGCCATGTTGGAGAGGACAGGTTGTGGAGATTACGTGTGAGGAGGTATCAATAGATTAGGCCATGTGGAGAGGACAGGTTGTGAGATTACATGTGAGGAGGTATCAAGAGATTAGGCCATGTATGGAGAGGACAGGTTGTGGAGATTACATGTGAGGAGGTATCAGGAGATTAGGCCATGTGGAGAGGGCAGGTTGTGGACCGGAGATTACATGTGAGGAGATTAGGTCATGTTGGAGAGGACAGGCTGTGGCCTGGAGATTACATGTGAGGGGGTATCAGGAGATTAGGTCATGTATGGAGAGGACAGGTTGTGGAGATTACATGTGGAGGTATCAGGAGATTAGGTCATGTTGGAGAGGACAGGTTGTGGAGATTACATGTGAGGAGGTATCAGGAGATTAGGTCATGTATGAAGAAGACAGGTTGTGGACCGGAGATTACATGTGAGGAGATTAGGTCATGTATGGAGAGGACAGGTTGTGGAGATTACATGTGAGGGGATATCAGGAGATTAGGTCATGTATGGAGAGGACAGGTTGTGGCCTGGAGATTACATGTGAGGAGGTATCAGGAGATTAGGTCATGTATGGAGAGGACAGGTTGTGGAGATTACATGTGAGGAGGTATCAGGAAATTAGGTCATGTATGGAGAGGACAGGTTGTGGAGTTTACATGTGAGAAGGTATCAGGAGATTAGGTCATGTATGGAGAGGACAGGCTGTGGACCGGAGATTACATGTGAGGAGAGGAGATTAGGTCATGTATGGAGAGGACAGGTTGTGGAGATTACATGTGAGGAGGTATCAGGAGATTAGGTCATTTATGGAGAGGACAGGATTACATGTGAGGAGATTAGGTCATGTATGGAGAGGACAGGCTGTGGCCTGGAGATTACATGTGAGGAGATATCAGGAGATTAGGTCATGTATGGAGAGGACAGGTTGTGGAGATTACATGTGAAGGGGTATCAGGAAATTAGGCCATGTGGAGAGGACAGGTTGTGGAGATTACATGTGAGAGGAATCAGGAGATTAGGTCATGTATGGAGAGGACAGGTTGTGAGATTGCATGTAAGGGGTATCAGGAGATTAGGTCATGTATGGAGAGGACAGGTTGTGGAGATTACATGTGAGGAGGTATCAGAGATTAGGCCATGTATGGAGAGGACAGGCTGTGGAGATTACATGTGAGGAGGTATCAGGAGATTAGGTCATGTATGGAGAGGACAGGTTGTGGCCTGGAGATTACATTGAGGAGATTAGGTCATGTATGGAGAGGACAGGCTGTGGCCTGGAGATTACATTTGAGGAGATTAGGTCATGTATGGAGAGCACAGGTTGTGGCCTGGAGATTACATGTGAGGAGATTAGGTCATGTATGGAGAGGAAAGGCTGTGGCCTGGAGATTACATGTGAGGAGATATCAGGAGATTAGGTCATGTATGAAGAGGACAGGTTGTGAGATTACATGTAGGGGGTATCAGGAAATTAGGCCATGTATGGAGAGGACAGGTTGTGGAGATTACATGTGAGGAGGTATCAGGAGATTAGGCCATGTATGGAGAGGACAGGTTCTGGAGATTACATGTGAGGGGTATCAGGAGATTAGGTCATGTTGGAGAGGACAGGTTGTGGAGATTACACGTGAGGAGGTATCAGGAGATTAGGCCATGTATGGAGAGGACAGGTTGTGGAGATTACGTGTGAGGAGGTATCAGGAGATTAGGCCATGTATGGAGAGGACAGGTTGTGGAGATTACATGTGAGGAGGTATCAGGAGATTAGGTCATGTATGGAGAGGACAGGTTGTGGAGATTACATGTGAGGAGGTATCAGGAGATTAGGTCATGTATGGAGAGGACAGGTTTGGAGATTACATATAGGGGGTATCAGGAGATTAGGTCATGTTGGAGAGGACAGGTTGTGGAGATTACATGTGAGAAGGTATCAGGAAATTAGGCCATGTATGGAGAGGACAGGTTGTGGAGATTACATGTGAGGAGGTATCAGGAGATTAGGTCATGTATGGAGAGGACAGGCTGTGGCCTGGAGATTACATGTGAGGAGATATCAGGAGATTAGGTCATGTATGGAGAGGACAGGTTGTGGAGATTACATGTGAGGAGGTATCAGGAGATTAGGTCATGTATGGAGAGGACAGGCTGTGGAGATTACATGTGAGGAGGTATCAGGAGATTAGGTCATGTATGGAGAGGACAGGTTGTGGAGATTACATGTGAGGAGGTATCAGGAGATTAGGCCATGTACGGAGAGGACAGGTTGTGGAGATTACATATAGGGTATCAGGAGATTAGGTCATGTTGGAGAGGACAGGTTTGGAGATTACATGTGAGGAGGTATCAGGAGATTAGGTCATGTATGGAGAGGACAGGTTGTGGAGATTACATGTGAGGAGGTATCAGGAGATTAGGTCATGTATGGAGAGGACAGGTTGTGGAGATTACATGTAGGAGGTATCAGGAGATTAGGTCATGTATGGAGAGGACAGGTTGTGGACCGGAGATTACATGTGAGGAGATTAGGTCATGTATGGAGAGGACAGGTTGTGGAGATTACATGTGAGGGGGTATCAGGAGATTAGGTCATGTATGGAGAGGACAGGTTGTGGCCTGGAGATTTCATGTGAGGAGGTATCAGGAGATTAGGTCATGTATGGAGAGGACAGGTTGTGGAGATTACATGTGAAAGGTATCCGGAGATTAGGTCATGTATGGAGAGGACAGGCTGTGGCCTGGAGATTACATGTGAGGAGATATCAGGAGATTAGGTCATGTATGGAGAGCACAGGTTGTGGAGATTACATGTGAGGAGGTATCAGGAGATTAGGTCATTTATGGAGAGGACAGGTTGTGGCCTGGAGATTACATGTGAGGAGATTAGGTCATGATGAGTGGACAGGCTGTGGACTGGAGATTACATGTGAGGAGATATCAGGAGAGTAGGTCATGTATGGAGAGGACAGTTGTGAGATTACATGTAGGGGTATCAGGAAATTAGGCCATGTATGGAGAGGACAGGTTGTGGAGATTACATGTGAGGAGGTATCAGGAGATTAGGTCATGTATGGAGAGGACAGGTTGTGGAGATTACATGTAAGGGTATCAGGAGATTAGGTCATGTATGGAGAGGACAGGTTGTGGAATTTCATGTGAGGAGATATCAGGAGATTAGACTATGTATGGAGAGGACAGGTTGTGGAGATTACATGTGAGGAGGTATCAGGAGATTAGGTCATGTATGGAGAGGACAGGTTGTGGAGATTAATGTGAGGGGGTATCGGGTGATTAGGTCATGTATGGAGAGGACAGGTTGTGGAGATTACACGTGAGGGGTATCAGGAGATTAGATCATGTATGGAGAGGACAGGCTGTGGAGATTACATGTGAGGAGGTATCAGGAGATTAGGTCATGTGGAGAGGACAGGTTGTGGAGATTACACGTAGGGGGTATCAGGAGATTAGGCCATGTATGGAGAGGACAGGCTGTGGAGATTACATGTGAGGAGGTATCAGGAGATTAGGTCATGTATGGAGAGGACAGGTTGTGGCCTGGAGATTACATGTGAGGAGATTAGGTCATGTATGGAGAGGACAGGCTGTGGCCTGGAGATTACTAGGAGATTAGGTCATGTATGTAGAGGACAGGCTGTGGCCTGGAGATTACATGTGGAGGAGATTAGGTCATGTTGGAGAGGACAGGTTGTGGCCTGGAGATTACATGTGAGGAGATTAGGTCATGTATGGAGAGGACAGTCTGTGGCCTGGAGATTACACGTGAGGAGATATCAGGAGATTATGTCATGTTGGAGAGGACAGGTTGTGGAGATTACAGTGAGGAGGTATCAGGAGATTAGGACATGTTGGAGAGGACAGGTTGTGGAGATTACATGTGAGGAGGTATCAGGAGATTAGGTCATGTATGGAGAGGACAGGTTGTGGAGATTACATGTGAGGAGGTATCAGGAGATTAGGTCATGTATGGAGAGGACAGGTTGTGGAGATTACATGTGAGGAGATTAGGTCATGTTGGAGAGGACAGGCTGTGCCTGGAGATTACATGTGAGGAGTTAGGTCATGATGGAGAGGACAGGCTGTGGAGATTACATGTGAGGAGATTAGGTCATGTATGGAGAGGACAGGCTGTGGCCTGGAGATTACATGTGAGGAGATTAGGTCATGTATGGAGAGGACAGGTTGTGGAGATTACATGTGAGGGGGTATCAGGAGATTAGGTCATGTATGGATTGGACAGGTTGTGGAGATTACATGTGAGAAGGTATCAGGAGATTAGGCCATGTGGAGAGGATAGGTTGTGGAGATTACATGTGAGGAGGTATCAGGAGATTAGGTCATGTATGGAGAGGACAGGCTGTGGCCTGAGATTACATGTGAGGAGATATCAGGAGATTAGGTCATGTATGGAGAGGACAGGTTGTGGAGATTACATGTGAGGGGGTATCAGGAAATTAGGCCATGTATGGAGAGGACAGGTTGTCGAGATTACATGTGAGGAGGTATCAGGAGATTAGGTCATTTATGGAGAGGACAGGTTTTGGCCTGGAGATTACATGTGAGGAGATATCAGGAGATTAGGTCATGTGTGGAGAGGACAGGTTGTGGAACGAGATTACATGTAGGAGATTAGGTCATGTATGGAGAGGACAGGTTGTGGAGATTACATGTGAGGAGGTATCAGGAATTAGGTCATGTATGGAGAGGACAGGTTGTGGAGATTACATGTGAGGAGGTATCAGGAGATTACGCCATGTATGGAGAGGACAGGCTGTGGAGATTACATGTGAGGAGGTATCAGGAGATTAGGTCATGTTGGAGAGGACAGGTTGTGGCCTGGAGATTACATTTGAGGAGATTAGGTCATGTATGGAGAGCACAGGTTGTGGCCTGGAGATTACATGTGAGGAGATTAGGTCAAGTATGGAGAGGACAGGCTGTGGCCTGGAGATTACATTTGAGGAGATTAGGTCATGTATGGAGAGCACAGGTTGTGGCCTGGAGATTACATGTGAGGAGATTAGGTCATGTATGGAGAGGACAGGCTGTGGCCTGCAGATTACATGTGAGGAGATATCAGGAGATTAGGTCATGTATGGAGAGGACAGGTTGTGGAGATTACATGTGAGGGGGTATCAGGAAATTAGGCCATGTATGGAGAGGACAGGTTGTGGAGATTACATGTGAGGAGGTATCAGGAGATTAAGTCATTTGTGGAGAGGACAGGTTGTGGCCTGGAGATTACATGTGAGGAGATATCAGGAGATTAGGTCATGTATGGAGAGGACAGGTTGTGGAACAGAGATTACATGTGAGGAGATTAGGTCATGTATGGAGAGGACAGGTTGTGGAGATTACATGTAAGGGGTATCAGGAGATTAGGTCATGTATGGAGAGGACAGGTTGTGGAGATTACACGTGAGGAGGTATCAGGAGATTAGGTCATGTATGGAGAGGACAGGTTGTGGAGATTACATTGAGGAGGTATCAGGAGATTAGGTCATGTATGGAGAGGACAGTGTGGACTGGAGATTACATGTGAGGAGGTATCAGGAGATTAGGCCATGTGGAGAGGACAGGCTGTGGAGATTACATGTGGGAGGAGATTAGGTCATGTATGGAGAGGACAGGTTGGGCCTGGAGATTACATGTGAGGAGATTAGGTCATGTATGGAGAGGACAGGTTGTGGCCTGGAGATTACATGTGAGGAGATTAGGTCATGTATGGAGAGGACAGGCTGTGGCTGGAGATTACATGTGAGGAGGTATCAGGAGATTAGGTCATGTATGGAGAGGACAGGTTGTGGAGATTACATGTGAGGAGGTATCAGGAGATTAGGTCATGTATGGAGAGGACAGGTTGTGGAGATTACATGTGAGGAGGTATCAGGAGATTAGGTCATGTATGGAGAGGACAGGTTGTGGAGATTACATGTGAGGAGGTATCAGGAGATTAGGTCATGTATGGAGAGGACAGGTTGTGGACCGGAGATTACATGTGAGGAGATTAGGTCATGTATGGAGAGGACAGGTTGTGGAGATTACATGTGAGGGGGTATCAGGAGATTAGGTCATGTATGGAGAGGACAGGTTGTGGCCTGGAGATTACATGTGAGGAGGTATCAGGAGATTAGGTCATGTATGGAGAGGACAGGTTGTGGAGATTACATGTGAGAAGGTATCCGGAGATTAGGTCATGTATGGAGAGGACAGGCTGTGGCCTGGAGATTACATGTAGGAGATATCAGGAGATTAGGTCATGTATGGAGAGGACAGGTTGTGGAGATTACATGTGAGGAGGTATCAGGAGATTAGGTCATTTATGGAGAGGACAGGTTGTGGCCTGGAGATTACATGTGAGGAGATTAGGTCATGTTGGAGAGGACAGGCTGTGGACTGGAGATTACATGTGAGGAGATATCAGGAGAGTAGGTCATGTATGGAGAGGACAGGTTGTGGAGATTACATGTGAGGGGGTATCAGGAAATTAGGCCATGTATGGAGAGGACAGGTTGTGGAGATTACATGTGAGGAGGTATCAGGAGATTAGGTCATGTATGGAGAGGACAGGTTGTGGAGATTACATGTAAGGGGTAACAGGAGATTAGGTCATGTATGGAGAGGACAGGTTGTGGAGATTTCATGTGAGGAGATATCAGGAGATTAGACCATGTTGGAGAGGACAGGTTGTGGAGATTACATGTGAGGAGGTATCAGGAGATTAGGTCATGTATGGAGAGGACAGGTTGTGGAGATTAATGTAGGGGGTATCGGGTGATTAGGTCATGTATGGAGAGGACAGGTTGTGGAGATTACATAGGGGGTATCAGGAGATTAGATCATGTATGGAGAGGACAGGCTGTGGAGATTACATGTGAGGAGGTATCAGGAGATTAGGTCATGTATGGAGAGGACAGGTTGTGGAGATTACACGTAGGGGGTATCAGGAGATTAGGCCATGTATGGAGAGGACAGGCTTGAGATTACATGTGAGGAGGTATCAGGAGATTAGGTCATGTATGGAGAGGACAGGTTGCCTGGAGATTACATGTGAGGAGATTAGGTCATGATGGAGAGGAAGCTGTGGCCTGGAGATTACATGTAGGAGATTAGGTCATGTTGTAGAGGACAGGCTGTGGCTGGAGATTACATGTGAGGAGTTAGGTCATGTATGGAGAGGACAGGTTGTGGCTGGAGATTACATGTGAGGAGATTAGGTCATGTATGGAGAGGACAGTCTGTGGCCTGGAGATTACACGTGAGGAGATATCAGGAGATTATGTCATGTATGGAGAGGACAGGTTGTGGAGATTACACGTGAGGAGGTATCAGGAGATTAGGTCATGTATGAAGAGGACAGGTTGTGGAGATTACATGTGAGGAGGTATCAGGAGATTAGGTCATGTATGGAGAGGACAGGTAGTGGAGATTACATGTGAGGTGGTATCAGGAGATTAGGTCATGTATGGAGAGGACAGGTTGTGGAGATTACATGTGAGGAGATTAGGTCATGTATGGAGAGGACACTGTGGCCTGGAGATTACATGTGAGGAGTTTAGGTCATGTATGGAGAGGACAGGCTGTGGAGATTACATGTGGGAGATTAGGTCATGTATGGAGAGGACAGGCTGTGGCCTGGAGATTATGTGAGGAGATTAGGTCATGTATGGAGAGGACAGGTTGTGGAGATTACATGTGAGGGGGTTCAGGAGATTAGGTCATGTATGGATTGGACAGGTTGTGGAGATTACATGTGAGAAGGTATCAGGAGATTAGGTCATGTATGGAGAGGACAGGTTGTGGAGATTACATGTGAGGAGGTATCAGGAGATTAGGTCATTTATGGAGAGGACAGGTTGTGGCCTGGAGATTACATGAGGAGATTAGGTCATGTATGGAGAGGACAGGCTGTGGACTGGAGATTACATGTGAGGAGATATCAGGAGAGTAGGTCATGTATGGAGAGGACAGGTTTGGAGATTACATGTAGGGTATCAGGAAATTAGGCCATGTATGGAGAGGACAGGTTGTGGAGATTACATGTGAGGAGGTATCAGGAGATTAGGTCATGTATGGAGAGGACAGGTTGTGGAGATTAATGTAAGGGTAACAGGAGATTAGGTCATGTTGGAGAGACAGGTTTGAATTTATGTAGAGATATCAGGAGATTAGACCATGTATGGAGAGGACAGGTTTGGAGATTACATGTGAGAGGTATCAGGAGATTGGGTCATGTTGGAGGGACAGGTTTGGAGATTACATGTAGGGGTATCGGGTGATTAGGTGTATGGAGAGGACAGGTTGTGGAGATTACAGTGAGGGGGTATCAGGAGATTGATCATGTATGGAGAGGACAGGCTGTGGAGATTACATGTGAGGAGGTATCAGGAGATTAGGTCATGTATGGAGAGGACAGGTTTGGAGATTACACGTGAGGGGGTATAGGAGATTAGGCCATGTATGGAGAGACAGGTGTGGAATTATATGTGAGGAGGTATTAGGAGATTAGGTCATGTATGGAGAGGACAGGTTGTGGCCTGGAATGTGAGGAGATTAGGTCATGTATGGAGAGGACAGGCTGTGCCTGGAGATTACATGTGAGGAGATTAGGTCATGTATGTAGAGGACAGGCTGTGGCCTGGAGATTACATGTAGGAGATTAGGTCATGTATGGAGAGGACAGGTTGTGGCCTGGAGATGTGAGGAGATTAGGTCATGTATGGAGAGGACAGTCTGTGGCCTGAGATTACACGTGAGGAGATATCAGGAGATTATGTCATGTATGGAGAGGACAGGTTTGGAGATTACACGTAGGAGGTATCAGGAGATTAGGTCATGTATGGAGAGGACAGGTTGTGGAGATTACATGTGAGGAGGTATCAGGAGATTAGGTCATGTATGGAGAGGACAGGTTTGGAGATTACATGTGAGGAGGTATCAGGAGATTAGGTCATGTATGGAGAGGACAGGTTTGGAGATTACATTAGGAATTTATGTATGGAGAGGACAGGCTGTGGCCTGGAGATTACATGTGAGGAGGTTAGGTCATGTATGGAGAGGACAGGCTGTGAGATTACATGTGAGGAGATTAGGTCATGTATGGAGAGGACAGGCTGTGGCCTGGAGATTACATGTGAGGAGATTAGGTCATGTATGGAGAGGACAGGTTGTGGAGATTACATGTAGGGGGTATCAGGAGATTAGGTCATGTATGGATTGGACAGGTTTGGAGATTACATGTGAGAAGGTATCAGGAGATTAGGCCATGTATGGAGAGGATAGGTTGTGGAGATTACATGTGAGGAGGTATCAGGAGATTAGGTCATGTATGGAGAGGACAGGCTGTGGCCTGCAGATTACATGTGAGGAGATATCAGGAGATTAGGTCATGTATGGAGAGGACAGGTTGTGGAGATTACATGTGAGGGGGTATCAGGAAATTAGGCCATGTATGGAGAGGACAGGTTGTCGAGATTACATGTGAGGAGGTATTAGGAGATTAGGTCGTTTATGGAGAGGACAGGTTGTGGCCTGGAGATTACATGTAGGAGATATCAGGAGATTAGGTCATGTATGGAGAGGACAGGTTGTGACGGAGATTATATGTGAGGAGATTAGGTCATGTATGGAGAGGACAGGTTGTGGAGATTACATGTGAGGAGGTATCAGGAAATTAGGTCATGTATGGAGAGGACAGGTTGTGGAGATTACATGTAAGGGGTATCAGGAGATTAGGTCATGTATGGAGAGGACAGGTTGTGGAGATTATATGTGAGGAGGTATCAGGAGATTACGCCATGTATGGAGAGGACAGGCTGTGGAGATTACATGTGAGGAGGTATCAGGAGATTAGGTCATGTATGGAGAGGACAGGTTGTGGCCTGGAGGTTGCATGTGAGGAGATTAGGTCATGTATGGAGAGGACAGGCTGTGGCCTGGAGATTACATTTGAGGAGATTAGGTCATGTGGAGAGCACAGGTTGTGGCCTGGAGATTACATGAGGAGATTAGGTCATGTATGGAGAGGACAGGCTGTGGCCTGCAGATTACATGTGAGGAGATATTAGGAGATTAGGTCATGTATGGAGAGGACAGGTTGTGGAGATTACATGTAGGGGGTATCAGGAAATTAGGCCATGTATGGAGAGGACAGGTTGTGGAGATTACATGTGAGGAGGTATCAGGAGATTAGGTCATTTATGGAGAAGACAGATTGTGGCCTGGAGATTACATGTGAGGAGATATCAGGAGATTAGGTCATGTATGGAGAGGACAGGTTGTGGAGATTACATGTAAGGGATATCAGGAGATTAGGTCATGTATGGAGAGGACAGGTTGTGGAGATTACACGTGAGGAGGTATCAGGAGATTAGGTCATGTATGGAGAGGACAGGTTGTGGAGATTACATGTGAGGAGATATCAGGAGATTAGGTCATGTTGGAGAAGACAGGCTGTGCCTGGAGATTACATGTGAGAGGTATCAGGAGAGTAGGCCATGTTGGAGAGGACAGGCTGTAGAGATTACATGTGAGGAGATTAGGTCATGTATGGAGAGGACAGGTTGTGGCCTGGAGATTACATGTGAGGAGATTAGGTGATGTTGGAGAGGACAGGCTGTGGCCTGGAGATTACA